>CAXKVI010000004.1:57209047-57225547 GCA_964058755.1 Campiglossa producta | reverse complement strand
TTTGAAACAGCTATCGCCGACTGTAGTGGTCGCACAACGATCTGTGCTTAGAGGGAGAAAGCTGTAAGATTCCAGAATACTGGAGTGTCCAATAGTACCACAACCCCAACTGGAGGTTTCTCTTAGGCGCAGAGCTGATGCCGCTGCTGACCGAAACCCTTCCAGATCAAGTGGCAAAATGCCCAGAATGACCTGGAGGGCTTCGTTGGGCGTTGTCCTTAGCCCACCGCTTATACAGATCATATTGGATCTATGGACTTTCCGCAACAGATTCAGGTATGTTGCCTTGCTCAGCGCAGGCCACCATACGACGACTCCATATAGCATGATTGGACGAATGATGGCCGTGTAGATCCAACTGCATACTCTAGGGCTGAGCCCCCATTTTTGCCAATGGCTCTTTTGCATGTGTAAAGAGCGATGCAAGCTTTCTTCTGGCGCTGAAGAACATTCTCCTTCCAATTCAGTTTCCTGTCCAGAACTATGCCTAGAAACTTGGACTTATCCGACAAGCCCAGGCGCGTGCCATCTAGTTCTGGTAGGCTTAGTGGCGGTATTTTGTACCGGTTGGTGAAGAGGACAAGTTCCACTTTCCCCGGGTTGATACTAAGTCCGCAGCGAGAGGACCACGTCGAAACTTCTCGCAGTGCTACTTGCATCAGGTCACACAGAGTTTGTGGGAACTTGCCTCTGAATGCAATAGCTAAATCGTCTGCGTATGCCACTATCTTACCGCCCCCCCCCAGCTTGTGTCACGTAGCAACGAGTTGACTGTGAGGTTCCATAAAAGCGGGGAAAGAACACCACCCTGGGGTGTTCCCCTTGTGACATAGCGTGATAACTCAACCGTACCAAGTGAAGAAGCTATTTTCCTTCCCATTAAAAGTTGGTCAATTAAACCAGTTAGAGGTCTCTCTACGCCCAGATTAGTTAGAGCGGAGTTGATAGCCTCCGGGCTTATATTGTTGAAAGCCCCCTCAATGTCTAGGAAGGCCACGAGACAGTAGTCCTTTTCACACAGCGATTTCTCAATGACAGATACTAGGCTGTGCAGAGCGGTTTCTGTTGATTTACCCTTGGTGTATGCATGCTGATAGCTAGAGATTAGGTTGCTATCAATAGTCGTTGAGAGGTAGTCGCTTAGTATCCTCTCAAAGGTCTTGAGTACAAAGGACGAGAGACTGATCGGTCTGTAGTCTTTTATCTCGTAGTGGGATGCCTTCCCAGCCTTAGGGATAAACACTACCGTGGCGCTTCTCCAGGAGCCCGGAATGTGGTTGAGAGCCAGGCAGGCTGTGAAGAGAAATACCAGCCATTTAGCCGATGTCTCCAACGTGTTTGTAAGTTGCGCGGGGATAATCCCGTCCGGCCCGGCAGCCTTATACGGTTCAAAGCTCTTAACTGCCCACCTTACCCTTTCCTCAGTGATGGGTATTTTTACTGCCAGGTTTGTTGCAGGTACTAGTGGTGCGTCATGCAGATTCCCCGGAAAATGTGTATTCAAGAGCAGCTCAAGGGTTTCCTCTTCCGTGCTGGTCCAGGATCCGTCAGTTTTTCGCAAATAGCTGATGGCTGTTTGACTTTTCGAGAGGACTCGTCTAAGTCTCGCTGTGTCGTCGACCTTTTCGACGCCAGTGCAGAAATTCGTGGAGAAGTTCTCTTCGCCTGTCTCAGAGCTTTTTTGTAGGCCCTAAGTTTAGCTTTATATTCGTGCCAATGAGGCTCAGAGCCGAGGCTCTTGGCCTTGTTAAATTGTTTCCGGCATGATTTGCGGAACGAGTCCAAATCGTAGGACCACCAATGTGGCCTGTGTTTACCCCGTGGTTTTGGCACTGGACAAGCCTGTCCTAGAGCATTTGCGAGCGCCGATGTAAATGTAGTAACAAGATCCTCCAGCTCCTCTACTGATGAGGGGGCTTGTGAGGGCAGTACTGGGAGGTCTCTGTCTAATATTTCATTGTGTAACTGCCAATTTGTGTTACGTGGATTGCGCTTCATGATTGGTTGTTCTACAATAAAGTCTAAAACCATTTCTATGTAACGGTGGTCGGAGAATGAATGTTCTTCCAGAACCCGCCATTTTCTGACCCACCCATAAGCGCCTTCACTACAGATAGTGAGGTCTATGACCTCCCTACGGGTCCTAGTGATAAAAGTAGGCTCATTACCCACGTTGCAAATTACCAGGTTGGTTGTTAAGAGGAAATCAAACAGAGACTCGCCCCTGGCATTGATATCGGAACTCCCCCATTGGACATGGTGAGCATTAGCGTCCGCTCCAATAATAGGATTACCCGTGCAGAAATTTGACACCAGGTCTTTCACCTCCGTTTGTGGTGGGGGTTCTTCGGCGTCGTAGGGCATATAGACCGACGCCACCGTCAGGCGGGTGCTGTCGACCGTTAGACTGATAGCGGTAATATCACCATTGGAGTAGTTAGGTAGGAGAAAGGAGTTCAACTCAGACTTGACCAAAATACACGTTCGGACTTTGCTCTCCTCGCTGGCTCGAATGAGCTATTGACCCAGGGTTCTTGGATGAGGACCACATCCACGTCGCCTTTAGAAAGACGACTACTTAAAGCAGCCGAAGCCACTTTAGATTTGTGCAGATTAATCTGAAGCACCACCAACATGAGAGCGCACAGACTTCCCTGCCGTCCCCATGTCGTCGAGGTTTGCCCCATCCCGGAGGTTGCCTATCAACGACGAGTTGTTCCGATTAACTGCCCGATATGGCGTTGCAGGAGTCCTGCTGCCTGTAGCGTTAGATGTTAATCGCTCAGCGTTGGCTGCTACCACCGTGACGTCGAGGACTTCCTCGTCCTGTAGGCTGTCCTCCATCTCCGAGTTGTTCACAGCAATATCGGCAAGGGACGTGGCGGATAACATGCTTTCCGCATCGGAATCCTTAGCTTCCTCTTCTGGTAATTCGTTTTCCGGTTCCCCCGGAGCAGCCGAGAAGGCAGCGCGCTGAGCATCACCACGATATACGTGGATAACGATCTGGCCTACGCTGTAGTGTACTAGGCCATTGCACCTTTTGAGGGGCTCGATTGACTCTTTATTCATGGTGAACACCACCTGTCTGTCGGGCCCCACCGCATCCCCGACCAGATTGACACTCCAGTCATGCGTTGGGAGGGACGGATTCATTAGCCGTAGCATCCCGAGAATTCTGTCGGGTTCGTCAGGGATGGCCGGAATGCACGCCCTTGCCCTTGGACGAGCTGGAATGTCCTTCCAGTCGACGACCTCTATCTTTGCGCCCTTGTAGACTTCACCCAGTTTAGCAGATGCTGCCTTATACAGTGCTACGGTTTTTGCATCCTCGCATGCGAGTAATTTGATCTGACCCTGGTGCCAGCCCGCATCCGTTACTCGCGCCGAACTACCCGGAAACTCCGGAGCAACGTTGAGAAGAATGTTGCCGAGTTCATTTCGCACGTAACGCCACCGGTCCTTGGGGATGGCCAGACGGTCATTGCCTCGGTCAAGAACGCCTATAAGGATCCTGTCCTTGGTTACCTCAGCAAAGCTTAGTTTGCCCGCTCCAGAGGTATTCTGATGCCGCTTGGGAAGGGGTTTTAACTCCAGGTCCGATCTCTGGCGCTTGAAAGGGTTAACTTTTAACCTCTTTGGCATGTAAGATTTTTGGAAATCCGGTATCACAGCTTTCGCTAGCTCTACCGACAGCGACTCCTTGTGGGTAGGTCAAAATCAAACGCCTAAAATTGTGCTAACATAATTGCCACAGTTTAACAATTTTTTTTTTTTTTAAATAAATTTACAAAGTTTTTTTCAGGCGCTTTATTTGACCTATTTTTCCGATCTCTATTAATAATAAATATTACCATTTAATTGGCCATTTCCCGCCATGACGGGCTTCATAGATAGTATTATCCGTTCCAAGTGCACGAGATAACCCAAAGTCACTAATTTTTGCCTGATGCACTGATGCTAAAAGTATATTTCGAGCTGCCAAATCACGATGTACGAAGTGTTCAGCTTCCAAATATTGCATTCCTAAAAAATCAATATCGTTTATAATGCATAGCATTAAGAATTTAATAGTTTATACCACAAGCTATTTGCGATGCCCAAAGCTTTAGTTCGCGATTTGGATAAAGTTTTGTGCGATTATTTTGGATAAAATTTAGCATTGATCCGAGAGGTACCAGTTCTTGAATCATCATCAAATTGTGCTTTTTAGAAAGGCCGACTAATTGAACAATGCAGTGATGTTTCAAACGAAACATCACAGACGCCTCACGGAAAAAATCATCTTTACTAGTGCGACAGTGTTCATCACGCAAGGTTTTGATCGCTATCTCACCATTGAAGTTATTTTCATTATTATTATTGTGACTTTTCAATCGACCACGATATACAGATCCGAATTCACCTTCGCCAATTATGTTATCTAACTCAATGTTTTCGTAGTCAATAAAATAATTTAGAGCAACGTGATTGAAATTATCATTTTCTTTTGATGAAGGATTATATGAATCAAACCACTCGGAATATCTAAGGAGGGCTTGAGGTGGATGCATAATTATTCCTTTGGTAATATCTCTTTCAATATTGTTGTTCTGAGGTTCATTTGCATCGAATTTCGGCCTGAAAAGATGACAATTAAAAGAAGAAAAAAACAGTTAAACTTAAAGGTCTACATTCTGTGCTGCTGTTTGGTATGAATTTTTTCTGCTGGTACGTTGGTACGCAACTTCCAAATTTGGTACATTTTTGCCATTTTAGCTTCAACGCATTTGAATGACTACAAAAAAATATTTAGTCATGATGCTGTGTCTTTTTCACTCTCCTCCTTTACTGGCAGTAGCAGTGAAGTGGTACCACTTGGGAAAGGGCGGAAAAATAGCGACCCCTAAGGGTTGGCAAATTTTGTTAAATTTGAATCACCATATGTATATTTTAAAACCCGTTTCTGTGTTAAATTATGGCAGCAGATGAATTGCTTGAAACTGTTTTAATAAATGTTATATTAAGGGGACTCATCAACCTTTATAAACACCTTATAAAGCGTGTACACGTATAAATTTATCAAGCGTGTAAATGAAATGACAAAATTTGTATGGGACGAAGTTTACACAATTTTGATAAACTTCCGCGTCGATTTGGCGTGTAACAGAGTTCGTTGTTGTTGTTGTTGTTAACAGCAAAACACTCCCGATGCCGAAGTTGACAGTCCTTGGCCGGATATGACCCCGGTACGCTGCGGTACTCCCTTGCGGTACTGCCCGACTGTCGTGGTAGCGATTTGGTATGACCAGTGGAACCTTCTAGGTCATGGCATCCCTCCATCTATGAGGAAGGAGAAGATGGGTAATGAGAGGTGAGAGGCATCATATCCGTAGATCAACCATCGAGTAGCACGTCAATTACCTATGTGCATATTAGTCGCCTCTTACGACCGGTATGCCTACCTCGGGCATATTCTAAACCCCTAACCCGCAGGGCATAACAGAGTTCGTAGATTTATCCAATACAATGACGCCGTTCGACATTATTTTTTTAACGCATTCAATGCACACTGGACAAAAATATAAGAATATGCTGAAAACCGGTCGAAAATTACTTTTTTAATCATCAAATACACATAAATTTATCTAGGGCGTTCATCTAACTTAGCTGATAAATGTAAAAATTTACGCAATTCGTAAACTTATAAGGTTCGATGAATCCCTCTATTGTTTGGCTAGCAAATTATTTTGGTACGTTTTCCACGTAATTGATGAAACCAATTGGAGATGAAACTTTAGCCCCCCAATATCAAAACCTCATACTGGGTTTTTGGCCTATAGGTCTGGTTTCTTTATTATTTTTATTCAAAGTTGGTAACCCTGTGTATGGAAAAATTGATTAATGGTCTGATTTTATAAAACGAAACGCGACGCGATGAGTCACGTTCATTCAAGTGAAACCCAATTAGTAGTTTATAAATCACTTCGTGACTGTCAGTGACTGTGGGTGAATATGAGTACGTTTCTTACGTTTTTTGGTAATATATAAGAACGCGTACTGACGTGAACAGTCATTTTAGCTGTAAAACGAAATGCTGGATTCACTTTATTTATTTCTGATATTTTTTTTAAGCAAATTAAAAAAAAAAATTAACAAAAAAAAAGAAAACAATTTGAGGCATGGGTAATTTGATGATAATAAAGCGTATATTTGTGAAAAACCCCAAAATTACGACAGAACTGAATATTTGTAGAGAGCTTAGGTTCACTTGTTTCGAAAAATGTCCTGAGACAAAGTTGTAGATCTGAAAATTCTCTACAAAAATTATCGTTTTAATACATACTAGAGTATTCGGGGAAAATCTTGAAAAGTCTATACATGGCATATATGGTATGCGTATATAATATGTAGAGCTAATTTCACAATTCCGTTTTTTCATTACTGGAGACTCATAGAGAAATTCAAGGTCTACAACTTTGTCTTAGGTAATTTTTAGAAAAAACTTACCGTTTTCGAGAAAAATCCAAAAAACCTAAACAACTTTTGGGACTGTTTAAGTAATTTTTCTGACGGTGAACCTAAGCTCTCTACAAAAATTTGAAGTCCAATGCGGATATTTAATATAACCGGTCCTACACCATCTATCACATATAACATATTATATTACATACAACAATTTGTAAATTTGTTTGCAGGTATATACATATTTCACATCTATCTATGTATATCTTCTATATATTAATAGGCTAACACTCTCCGCATACAAACTTTCGTAACCCGATTTCGTATAGTATTTATAGATAGATCCCTATAAAAGTTATATTGGAAACTGAGAATTGACTAATCTGCTGTCTCACCAAAAAACAATTTGAAAATTATTCTTGGTTTATTTATTATTAAACAAAAAAAGGTATCCAAACTTTCCAGCTATTTTGTTATCTCCACATTCTGTTATACCCGAACTATAATCACTATTCAGCACTCTTATAAAACTCCCAAAGACACACCCATCCGCTCATTCCCTTAGACACACACGTACATATCTATGCAGTGATCCAGCAGCTGCCACTTGCTTTTATTTTCGCGCCAAAAACAACAACAAAATATACCAAATCATATCATCTTCGGCATCTAAACACCATTTCTAAGCTAAGAAATCCAGCTTCACTTCTGGCTTTATATATTTAACTTTTTGCCTATTGGTAAAGCTTTTTTTAACGATATAATTTTGTAAGAAAATTCCACAATGTTAAGATCGAAATTTAAATATCGTACGGACTTTAACTAAAGAACAATTTTACATGACACTATTGCTGATTTCGTTGAACATGTTTATACCCTTGCACAGAATACTGTAAAAGTGTGATAAAAGTGTACCCGTTCTACATGACACTGCTATATCGATAAAACGAACAAAAAACATTGCCCGTTTGCTACTCTATGTGCATGAATAATTAGGTTTCGCTTATCAACCATATTCAATTGTTATTGTGAAATCCAATTTTTTTCACCAAATTTATCTGTCAAATAAAATTTTGCAACCAACTACCCTGTCAAAGCTTCAGAGGGTAAAAAGTGTGAGTTTTTAGGAAACGAAAACATATTCTGTTTGACGTTTTAGCTTCATTTTGCAAACGAAAGAGTGCAAAAAATGCTCATTTTTTGGCATTTGTTTTCTTTAAGGGTCAACGGCTAATAAATTAGCTAAAGTTATGGGAGATAGACAGGTTTTGGCCTCAGGATTACGAATCCGAAAGCGCTTTTTTAATTTTTGGTTTCTGGGGAAAGTTATGGTAAAAATATGGAAAAATGACCACGGCGCCACGGTACAACTTGCAGCTTTGATTGCAAATATCTCTTCAGAGAACCAAATATTAAAAAAAACGCTTCCGGGTTCGTGATCCTGAGGCCAAATCCCGTCTTTTGAGCTATATGCAATAATTTGAGCTAATTTATTAGCAGTTGACCCCTAAAGGAAATAAATACCCATTTTTACTTTGATTATTTGATCTTCTAAGCTTTTCTCGATTTTTTAAAAGTTTAATTCACTAATGAAATTTTTAGGGAGTTAAATATTGGAAAAAAGATGGGAGATAGACTGGCTTTGGCCTCAGGATCACGAATCCGGAAGCGCTTTTTTAATTTTTTGTTTCTGTGGAAAGTTATGGTCAAAAAATCGAAAAATGACCCACGGCGCCACGGTACAACTTGCAACTTTGATTGCAAATATCTCTTCAGAGAAGCAAAATATTAAAAAGCGCTTCCGGGTTCGTAATCCTGAGGCCAAATTCCGTATTTTGAGCTATCTCCAATAATAATTTGAGCTAAGTTATTAGCAGTTGACCCCTAAAGGAAACAAATGCCCATTTTTACTTTGATTATTTGATCTTCTAAAAGATCAAGCAATCATTTCTAACTCGAACCTATTTTGAAAAAGTAAAATTTTTCTGTATACTAGGAACAATGGAATCAATAAAAATAATATAATGAGCTTTACTTCTGAAATTCTTGTTTTCGAAAAAACGTTGTAACTTCGTCAATTTTTAACATTTTTCAATAAATAAAGTTTAGTTTTACAGAATTAATAGTAGAACAATAATATTGGTTTTAACTAAAGCATGTTTTTCGAATTGTACCAAAAAAATGGCGTCAAACTCAAAAAAACGAAAAAATTTTACGAATATTTCAGATTTAGGTGCAAAAATTTCTTCTTATACCTTATAAAATAACAAACTGCTGTTTATATATTAAGAATAACATTATTTAACTTTACAAAACCGTTGGAAAAATTAAAATCGGAATTTTTATGTGCCGACAAACATGAAAAAACGGTTTTTAACGATAAAAAAAAATTTTAGGGTACAGGCGATTTTTCAAATACCGTTTCGTGTTACACTCGACTAGATAAACAATCTTAGCTAGGTCGCATGATGAGTGTTTTTTTCACTGTAACACTGTTTAATATGTTTGATATCCGAGGTTTTAACATTTCACGCAGCATCGCGATGGAATTGATTACTTATCCCATATAAATATACAGCAATTCAAAAACTAAAAATGCGTTTTCTGTAATATCACATTTTTTGAGTTATGAAGACGTTGCTGCAAATGAGCGATATGTACTCAATAAGGGCGTTCCAGATAGCACAGCATTACTTGTGGGTCTGAAAGCAACCCAGAAAAATAGAAAGATCACAAGGTTGTTGTTGCATTTACATGCAAAATTTTATACGGTTCTGGGTTGCTGCTTAATTGGAACTCAACTAATTATTTAAACATAGTTTAAGCCACATACGTATATATATGTACATAAATTGGCATGTACGTTGTAAAGGGACATGAAATAAGTATACTATATGTACGTTGGTTCACAGTCCAAATCGTCCACCATGAAAATTGCAAATTTTTTAGCCGACCATGCGCGTCATCGTCCATATGTACAAATTTATAATCGCCTTTCATGGTGGACAAATGGCAACGTGAGCCACTGTATGTAAATCTTAGGTCTAATAGCTCAACTTAATATAATCGCAAGGCGTACGTTTCCCGCACGTACATGCACGACTTTCTTCCTTGTAGCCGAAATAAATGTGCGTGCGTTTGTATCTTTGCCTGTGTACAAACGTGAAATCGAAATGTCACGCAGAACAAAAATTTGAAGTCAATTGAAGTTTTTACGCAGTGCGTTCAATTTCGGTTACTCCCATACAAGTTATATGTGCATGAGACAAATTTGACAGAAAACGAACGGCGAGCGTTTATATTAGGTTAAGCTGTCATATTGTAAGAACATTCATCAAAAGAAATAAAATTACATACATACCATTGTAGCGCAACTCGCAGCTGATCGCAAAAAACACACTAATACACACGCATAACATATTCCCCATAAGCAGGCATGGGCGTGAGCTTAGCACCTGCTAAGCGACCATATACGTATACGAATAGTGAGAGCACAACGATCTCTTCGTAAAAAGCAACGACAAACCCATTTAGTTTACTTTCAGCATTCATACGGCACGGGTGTGCTGAGAAAGTGTCGCTCGCACACTTGGTACAGAGGATACTCGTTAATACGTACACATGAATGCAAAGCTTTTAGGTTGGCACGAAACTTTCTATGCGTAAGCGCTTTATGTCCCCCACGTATCTTTTTAATAATTTTTACTGCAATTTCCATAGCTTGACCCACTTTAAAACTTTTAGCAACTAATTGCTGTTGATGCAAAATGCAGTGAAAATTTGGCACATTTATGCCGTTTGAAATTAACTGGCCCACTAGTCCCGTCCCTTTTTGTCTCCTATCATGACAGGAGCACCGTCAGTGCAAACTGATGACAATTTAGCTTTATCAATGAATGTAAACAATTCTCGTCCTTACGCATACCAAAAGTTGACAAGTATCAGTAAGGTCAGTGCTTTCATCCAAAGCATTGGAATAAGACTTGGCATTCATAAGATTTCGCTTTAAATTTAAAAACATAAATTTTGATATATCTTCGACACGTCGCGTGATGGTGCGACGTGACAAAGGTATACCTCCTACATGTTTGGCTAGCTCAACCCCCTTTTCTCCAAAACATTCCAAAACGGCTACAGCCAAGTCCCTAAAAAAAGTGCCATCTTTAAGTGGCTTACCTTTTTTAGCTAAAGCAGCGCTTACAATACAAGAAGGCTTCAATTTTGCATTTGCAAAATCTTCTTCCACCTCTGTAACATTTGCGCTTTGCAAAAACTCGAGCTTGAGTTCATAAAATTTTATCATTTTTTCATCAGCGCTCAGATTATTTACGTCTCTATGCAGCAAAGCAAAATGTCGATCAAGGCTTTGCTTGCACACGCAATTTAATATTTTTCCGCAAATCAAGCACTGCGGCTTATTTGCAGAATTTAAAACAAAAAAAAATGCTTGCTCCCACTCAACATTAAACATTTTGATGAATAGGTGTTTAGAAATCGACCTCCCACTGTATCAAATATATGTATGCCTGTATGACCAAACTGCGTGTGATACGTGTTCACTATGCAAGCGCTGAAATCATACTAAATAAATAATTGGATTTGCTTTCGTCGTCGCTAGGCTGTCGTGTACTTACACACAGTCACAATTTGGTTGCTGTGTCTCTGTAGTGGTGCCCATGCCTGCCCATAAGCAAAGAAAAATATATTCTGAAACGTTTGGTAAATAATGAGGGTAAAATTTTAGAATAATGTACCACAATTTGGACAAAATTTATTTTAGTATATGTATAAAAACTGTGAAGGTAGAAACTGTTGGACATTTATATTATAATTTTTTATTTATTTATACATCAAGTTAATACTCATTTAGCAAAAAAGTTGATCTGCTACTGGTAGTTTATCATTAAATCGAAAATTAGTTATTGATAAATTGATATTAAGTTTCCAAAAAGTGAAAATTGACATTGATTGTTTCATCTCAAATGCCTCTCAGGTTGATATCAAACAAAATGGCTTATTGGGCTTCACACTATTCCTTCATTCCATTTCATTTGGAGTCACTCAGCCAGTGCCTTGCACTCAAATTCGCAAGAAGAAGAAAATAAGTTACCAAACTAAAGCTACGTTTACACTGCACCAAATGCATCACTTTTGGCCAAGTTTTTTCGAAACCGTTCATCCGCAGATTGAATTTGATCACCAAATTAGGTCAAATTAAATTAAATTCGTCTAATTTGGCAAACAAATTCATTCTGCGGACAAACATTCTCGAAATAACTTCGCCAAAAGCGACGCATTTGGTGCAATGTAAATGTAGCCGAATGCCCTGATTTTCTAAATAACAGGACTAGACACGACGCGGTCACTCACGTTCACCATCACCCTCAAGTTCGTAATTTATAAGCACTTAAGATTTCGCGTTCATCCAGTTTACGTTATCACGGCGCAGTCACTGGGTTTGACAGGTCTGCCTTCGCGGTAGTTGGCAATTACGCAAGCGAACACAAACAAAAATTTAAAAAAGCCACAAAATAAAATAATATGTTTTTGTGCTCTTGCCTTATTTTTATTGTTGAATTATGATAAAAAAGCAAGAAATTATAAAATTTTGTGAAAAGAGTGTTATAGTGAGGGTTTGTTTGTGCTTGAGTGTTTTTTTGCATTTGTGACTGTTTATTCGCTTCGTTTTCGTTGAAGTTGGAAAACTTCAGCATCTCAGCAGCTACCGAGTGCCAAATCGCGTTGAAACATGTCAGGAGACATAATTATTTTTATGTGAAATGTGAAATATGTATGTACGTATATATTTGCAAACAAGTTCAAATTAAATCTCCGCATTGGACTTAAAATTTTTGGAGAGCTTAGGTTTCCCGCCAGAAAAAAACTTAAAAAGTCCCAATCGATCACATGTGTTCTAAAAAAAGGTTGTTCGGGGTCAAAAGTTCGGGGTAAAATTACCTAAGACAGAGTTGTAGACCTTCAATTTCCCTATGAGTCTCCAGTAATGCAATAACGCGATTGTGAAATTAGCTCTACATATTATATGCGCATAGGATTTTCCCCGAACACCTAGAGTGTGTTAAAACGATAAATTTTGTAGACAATTTTCAGATCTACAACTTTGTCTCAGGGCATTTTTCGAAACAAGGTGAACCTGAGCTCTCTACGAAAATTCAGCTCTGTCGTAATTTTGGTGTTTTTCACAAATATATGCTTTATTATGATCAAATTACCCATGCCTCAAATTGTTTTCTTTTTTTATACCCAGCGTACTAGTACTAGTACAAGGGTATATTAATTTTGTTCACATAACGGTTGTATGTAACGGCACAAAATAATCGAGATAGATATAGAGTTCCATATATGAAAGTTCTTAGGATTAAAAGAGGAGTTTATTAAGGCATGTCCGTCCGTCTGTCCGCCCGTGTACACGATAACTTGAGTAAAAATTGAGATATTTGCATGGAATTTTGTACACAGGTTACTTTCTGGCCAAGGTATGTTGCTATTGAAAATGGGCGAAATCGGATGATAACCACGCCCCCTTTTTGATATCGAAAATTTCGAAAATCACACAAAGTGACTTATCTCGGCAGCTGAAATGGCTAAAATGATATAATTTTATAGGTGAATCCCCCTGGTCATTCTCTTATGATTTTTCCATAAATTTTTGTAGTGGGCGTGGCACCGCCCACTTTTAAGGGAGGCATTTTTGAAAATTTGACTGGTCGTAACTCTTAAACTAATTACGATAGAATGATGGAATTCAGCACAAAGCATACTAGTATCGTTGGGAGTATACCTGATGAAACTGGATAAAATCGCCCTTCAATCACGCCCACTTTCCATATCGAAAATTTCGAAAATCACACACATTGACATATCTCGGCAGCTGAAATGGCTAAAATGATATAATTTTATAGGTGAATCCCCCTGGTGATTCTCTTAAGATTTTTTCACAAATTTTTTATAATTAAATTTGAATGGTCGCAACTTTTAAACTGATTAGGATAGAACGATGGAATTTGGCACAAATCATACTAGTATAGTTGGGAGTATACCTGATGAAACTGGAAAAAATCGCTCTCCAACCACGCCCACTTTCGATATCGAAAATCACATAAATTGAAATAATTCGGTAACGGAAATTAAGTAAATCCTCCTAGGGCCTAATGATTGTTATCCCGTTCTAAAAATTACCGCTGGGTATTAAATGTTCGGTTCACCCGAACTCAGACTTCCTTACTTGTTTTTTGTAAATTTTTTTTTAATTTGCTAAAAAAAATATCAGAAATAAATAAAGTGAATCCAGCAAACACGGCCCAAAAGCAAGTGTTTAGTTTTACAGCTAAAATGACTGTTCGCGTCAGTTCGCGTTCTTATATGTTACCAAAAAACGTAAGAAACGTACTCATATTCACACACAGTCACTGACAGTCACGAAGTGATTTATAAACTACGAATTGGGTTTCACTTGGGTAAACGTGACTCTTCGCGTCGCGTTTCGTTTTATAAAATCAGACCATAAGTCTTCAATTTGACAGTAATAATTAAATGCATTTAACCCATGAGTTAGATTTACACCTGAATTTAAAAGGAAGCTTTTTCGTATTATATTGTTACAATATGTACTTAGTCACAATAAAACTTATATTCATTGTACTTTTAAAATAGTGCAGGCCGGCCACCTATGATTAACATACCCAAACATCCTCCAAATGCAAACCTGTATGTAGGTTAGGGTGACTCAAATTAAAAAAAATTTTTTTTGTTTTTGGTCTTACCCCCTGAAACTTTAGCTATTGATAAGAAAATAAGCCTTGCAAAAAATTAGCGCTCTAACTTAACCCTTAGGTTAGGTTAGGTTCAAGTGGCTGCCGCAGAGGCACACTTAGGCCAGTTTTGAAAGGCCCGTTGTGATACCACCAACACAAGGAAAGTCAGTCCCGGGACCCAGCCATATGGAAAATCCCTGAGTTGTTGGGATTTTCCACATAGCAGAATCCCGGGACTGACACTCCTAAACCGACACCGTTCCTCCTCCAACCACTTACATGACTTTATGAAGCCCATCAAGTCCTTTATGTCCATTTCCGCGATCTGGCTTAGGCTATCCAGGAATGGAACTCCCAAAAAGCGCGTTCTCGTAGGCTGTGCAGAGCGGTTTCTGTTGATTTACCCTTGGTGTATGCATGCTGATAGCTAGAGATAAGGTTGCTATCAATAGTCGTTAAGAGGTAGTCGCTTAGTATCCTCTCAAAGGTTTTTAGTACAAAGGACGAGAGACTGATCGGTCTGTAGTCTTTTGGCTCGTAGTGGGATGCCTTCCCAGCCTTAGGGATAAACACTACCGTGGCGCTTCTCCAGGAGCCCGGAATGTGGTTGAGAGCCAGGCAGGCTGTGAAGAGAAATACCAGCCATTTAGCTGATGTCTCCAACGTGTTTATAAGTTGCGCGGGGATAATCCCGTCCGGCCCGGCAGCCTTATACGGCTCAAAGCTCTTAACTGCCCACCTTACTCTTTCCTCAGTGATGGGTATATTTACTGCCAGGTTTGTTGCAGGTGCTAGTGGTGCATCATGCAGATTCCCCGGAAAATGTGTATTCAAGAGCAGCTCAAGGGTTTCCTCTTCCGTGCTGGTCCAGGATCGGTCAGGTTTTCGCAAATAGCTGATGGTTGTTTGACTTTTCGAGAGGACTCGTCTAAGTCTTGCTGTGTCGTCGACCTTTTCGACGCCAGTGCAGAAATTTCTCCACGAGGTTCTCTTCGCCTGTCTCAGAGCTTTTTTGTAGGCCCTTAGTTTAGCTTTATATTCGTGCCAATGAGGCTCAGAGCCGAAGCTCTTGGCCTTGTTAAATTGTTTCCAGCATGATATTCGGAGCGAGGCCAAATCGTAGGACCACCAATGTGGCCTGTGTTTACCGCGTGGCTTTGGCACTGGACAAGCCTGTCCTAGAGCATTTGAGAGCGCCGATGTAAATGTAGTAACAAGATCCTCCAGCTCCTCTACTGATGAGGGGGCTTGTGAGGGCAGTACTGGTAGGTCTCTGTCTAATATTTCATTGTGTAACTGCCAATCAGTGTTACGTGGATTGCGCTTCATGATTGGTTGTTCTACAATAAAGTCTAAAACCATTTCTATGTAACGGTGGTCGGAGAAAGAATGTTCTTCCAGAACCCGCCATTTTCTGACCCACTCATAAGCGCCTTCACTACAGCTAGTGAGGTCTATGACCTCCCTGCGGGTCTTAGTGATAAAAGTAGGCTCATTACCCACGTAGCAAATCACCAGGTTGGTTGTTAGAGGTAATCAAACAGAGACTCGCCCCTGGCATTGATGTCGGAGCTCCCCCATTGGACATGGTGAGCATTAGCGTCCGCTCCAATAATAAGATTACCCGTGCAGAAATTTGACACCAGGTCTTTCACCTCCGTTTGTGGTGGGGGTTCTTCGGCGTCGTAGGGCATATAGACCGAAGCCACCGTCAGGCGGGTGCTGTCGACCGTTAAACTGATAGCGGTAATATCCCCATTGGTGTAGTTAGGTAGGAGAAAGGAGTTCAACTCAGACTTGACCAGAATACACGTTCTGACTTTGCTCTCCTCGCTGGCTCGAATGAGCTTGAAGCCCTTAGTCCCCAATCCGCAGATTCTCGAGCTATTGACCCAGGGTTCTTGGATGAGGACCACATCCACGTCGCCTTTAGAAAGACGACTACTTAAAGCAGCCGAAGCTACTTTAGATTTGTGCAGATTAATCTGAAGCACCACCAACATGAGAGCGCACAGACTTCCCTGCCGTCCCCATATCGTCGAGGTTTGCCCCATCCCGGAGGTCGCCTATCAACGACGAGTTGTTCGGATTAACTGCCCGATATGGCGTTGCAGGAGTCTTGCTGTCTGTAGCGTTAGATGTTAATCGCTCAGCGTTGGCTGCTACCACCGTGACGTCGAGGGCTTCCTCGTCCTGTAGGCTGTCCTCCATCTCCGAGTTGTTCACAGCATTATCGCCAAGGGACGTGGCGGATAACATGCTTTCCGCATCGGAATCCTCC
>CAXKVI010000004.1:56874047-57199047 GCA_964058755.1 Campiglossa producta | reverse complement strand
AAGGAAAGAAAAAGAAAATAAAAGGAAAAAGGAATGTAATGGAAATAGAAAGAAAGGTCAGGTAAGAAAATAAAAGAAAAGAACAGAAAAGAAAGAGAGAAAGAAAGAAAAGTAATAAAATGAAATGGGAGAAGAGAAAAGGAAAGAAAAGGAAAAGAATGGAGAGGGAAAAATAGGAAAGGAAAGAAAAGCAAAAGATATAAATTGAGATGAAAGGAATGGAAATAAAAGCAAATGATAGCAAAGGAAAGGAAAGGATAGAAATACGTATGAAGACGAACTAAGAAGAATAAATAATTATCAACATTGAAACTATATTATTATATTATTGAATGTTGTAAAGAGTGAGGAAAAGGCAAAATGAATAGGAATGTATAGAAACCAAAAATATAAATATATGGAAAAGAAAGGAAAATTTAAGAAATATCAAAAAGGTAGGAAAATAAAATAAGGTTTGTGGTTGAATTTCAACCACTGGGCGAACTCTATATGTATAAATATTCATCTATTTTCACAAAATTATAAATTTTCACCATCGCACAGCTATACACAGATATTTCACAACAAATTTGTTGTCAAAGAAGGATGTTGCCACACTTAAAAAAAAAAACATATTTTTTTAAGAATACTTCACCCAATAAAGTAAATGCCAAATTTTCACGGCGTATAAGTATATTTGATCGCCTCAATTAATTTTACAAATGGATCTTCATGGTTATTGGCGATTTTTTTCCGCCACAAATATTCTAGCAATAAATCCGCAAAATTATGCGGATTTGTACACTTATCCTTAATAAGGAATCTTTTAAATGCATTCCACTGAGACTCAATACGTTGAGTGTGGGTACCATCCTTTGCAACAAAGGGGTTGTCCGGATCAATGTGGTTGACTTTCCGATGGTCATACCCGTGATCAGGAAGACAATCGTACGCCTTCCAATAATCTGTATGGATAATTGTACCGTCTAGTACGTGCTTCTTGATCAAGAGTATGAGCACCTCAGCCGACCGTATATTCTCAGGGCACACTTCCATACGTAGTTCTTCAGTGCCGTCCTGGATCATTCCTAGGACCCAATGCCCCTCCGGAATGCCTACCTTTGTGGTACTTACGCTTGCCAAATTTGCTCTCATCAATTTGGACTACTTTACCAGGGCCACCAATTTTGCCTAGCTCTTCCTGTTGATCGATCTGGTATAAAACTACCGCCTCACGGCAGTAGCTAAACCAATCGCTGATGGTAGCGCTAGACAAAACAGTGTCCTCGATAAAGTATTCCTTCCGAGCTTGGTTTTGTTGCCAATGACACGCGTAAGTATACATTAGGTAGAAAATGGCAGGGAGCTCCAGCTTTGCATTTTCGAACCACGTATTAGTAGCCCTGGAGATCTGGCCCCTTCTCCGGCATACTCCCCTGTTGCATCGAAAGGTACCCACCGTATTATTCCCAAAAAGGGACACCTCCATATTGGATCTATGCCGAGTACAACGCTTTTCGGTCAAAATTAATCCAAGCTCCTCTGCGAATGAAATACAAAGTTCGCGCGTTCGGCACTTTTCACATATTTTCATGAGATTCCAACTTTTTTTAATTTCGTCTACTGACAACACATTTGATTTTCGCTTCCTTAACATTCCACTGCTGGTTGAAGGATCATCAAAAACTTCTAAATGTAAAAAAAAATCTAGTTTGTTACTAATAAATAATGAATATAACACATATTACCTATATTAGCTTCATTAACACTCATTGTTAATCAAAATTGTAAGAAACCGTTATAAAATCGTGTGTTGTGAAAAAAGGACGCCATTTAATGAAGTAACACAGAAGTGGCGAGTAAAAGGGGATCAAATCGCACTCAAACCGCCGCAGTGAGTACTTCTGCGTATTAAACCCATTTGGCGAAGTCCGGACGTGTGCTCTAACCGTGGCTACCGCCACGGTGAGTCCTTCTGCGTAGTACACCCATTTATTTTAGTATAGGTGAGGCTTGCAAACCCTATTCAAACACTTAATTGGTGCGCATGAAAAGTATTGTAAGCCTTATTATTTTTTATTAAAATTTTTTGGATGTGGCAACACTCTTTCAATGTCAAAAACAGTACATACATATATATACATACAGAAAAAGCGAGCAAAATTTACTAACTTTAACAACGTTTTACCGGAGAACTATAAACCTCCTGACTCTAAAACCTATATATTTGTGATCTGGAGAACTCCCTCTTTCGTTCCATACCAAAAACAGTCCAAAATTCGTGCGAGTGTAAACTAAATCGCACCCCTATGATCACAAGGGCAGCGTAGCCCTGTGGCTATCGACTTAAGCCCTCGTACCGCGGCAAGGTATCCACCCTTCACGAGGGAACTTAACCCTTAGGGGTGGCTATTTTTTTCGCCCTTTCCCATACATTTTGTATGGGAAAAAATGTTATTTTTTTAAAGTGAATTTTCTTTTAATTTTTGAAAATTTTTTCAAAATATTTTTACATACTCTTAAAGTTGAAGCTTTGAAGCTTCCAAAATGGTAAGCCATGTGGGAATATCTTAACTATTAAGATATTTACAGCCATTTAAAATTTACTAGATTTTATACGTGTTACTGTGTATGTGTGCGCAATAGGTCAAAACTCAGTCATTTTCAAATGGCTGTAATTATCTTAATAGTTAAGATAATCGCACATGGCTTACCATTTAGGAAGCTTCAAAGATTCAACTTTAATAGTATGAAAAAATATTTTCAAAAAAGTTTAAAAAATTAAAAGAAATTTCACTTTGAAAAAAAAATGCCATTTTTCCCCATACAAAATGTATGGGAAATTGCGAAAAAAATAGCCACCTCTAAGTGTTAAGTTAGAGCGCTAATTTTTTGCTAGGCTTATTTTCTCATCGATACCTAACTTTTTAGGGAGTAAGACCAAGTCGACATTTTTTTTGAATCACCCTAATGTAGATACTAGTGATGCTAGTCCCGAAGCCCTGGTGTTGTGCGAAATCGGCTCTTTTGAAGTCCGGAAAACTCCAGGACAAGCGATCTTGAGCCCCGGGATTACTAAAACGTTTCAGTATCTAGTCAAATAATTGAAAATATTTATCAGATAAAACCGTTTTCAAGTGTTTGCTATTGAACTATTGCTAACTTTTTTGACAGAACATTTCAATAAAAGTAGGTACTTAAACTTCTTAAGATAAGCAGAGTTACATGTAAACATTTTTGACTGCAAAAAATAATGAGGAGGAAAAGAATATATTTGAATAGAAGACTTCATTAAGTGAAGACTATTACAAGTGAGTATAAAATTTTAATTTTTGATGAAAATTGTCCGAATTTTCCTGAATTATTCACAAATCGTAAGCCTTAATAGGCAGTACTTGTATTGTATTTTTCACATACTTGAACAAAATGAAAGCGAAATTTGTGAAATAAGTAATTTAGCCCGGGAAGTCCCAGAACTTTTCCTGATTTTTTTTTTCTCACCTAAATTTGCCGTGCTATAGCTTTGCTAGGTGGACTCAGAACACCAAAAAGCTTGGGTTTTTGGAAAACTGCAAATATTTTGCATGTAATACTGTTTTTCTTTTGATAATTTGTTATTTAGTTACGACATAATACGTGGAAATGTTGCATTACCACATGGAAATCTTGCGTTACATATGGTAATCGTGGGAAGATTCGGGTTAGTATAAAGTTTTAAGTTTTGATAAATAATTCCGAATTTTCCTGAATTTTCCACAAAGTTGTAAACCTTAGCAAGCAGTACTTGTTTGGTATTTTACTTGAATAAAAAATAGCGAAATTTGTGAAAAAAAGTCCCTGCTAGACAGTGCTATGACATTCAGTCAGCTTTGTAATGTTGCCTTTGAAAACATGGTAGAAAATCGTGATGTAAATATCAGCTGCTTCATATATACATCACGATTTTTTATCACGTTTTCAAAGGCAACATTACAAAGCTGACTGAATGTCATAGCACTGTCTAGCAGGAAATTTGCATTTTTCATGGTGGCCGATATTTATTTCATGTGCCTTTACTACGTACATGACTATTTACGTACATATACATTCGTATGTATGTGGCTA
The DNA here is from genome assembly GCA_964058755.1 of Campiglossa producta. NCBI lineage: Eukaryota > Metazoa > Arthropoda > Insecta > Diptera > Tephritidae > Campiglossa > Campiglossa producta. The sequence continues at coordinate 57,194,964 of CAXKVI010000004.1, read as the reverse complement.
AAAGTATGTTTAAATAATTGAGTACATATGTTGACGAGATTATACCAACCAATAATAATGACCAAATACTTGCCAAACAGGCGCAGCGGCCTTTTGAGTTTATTGATCCGCGAAAAAATTTAAAACTCGGAACTTAATTGTTATCCTTGAACGATAAAATATCGCTCAAAGAATAACGTTTACTGTCGAGCAAAAATATAAAACTCAAGGGTAAGTTTTATTTCCTCTCAAAATAATAAAACTCAAGAAATAAGTTTTACGTTTGATCAAAAAAATAAAACTCAAAAAGTGATCATTACGCTTACAGCCCGATTCCCAATTTGTTATACCTAACAATTGTTATTGTTAAATAGAATAGAATTTTGTCACTTTAAGGGCCGCTTGCATAAAAGCCGATTAGCGCTTTATCGGAATTTAATCGATGATTTGGCTAAAACTCGTTTTCACCATGGCCGGTTATCTGCCTATCGAGCAAAGTTTGACGTCTGTCAGCTGTTTACAAAATAAAATTTGCGCGAAAATTTTAAGAAAGTTGCTTATACATTTATTACATACCAAAACGTTTTTGGTATTTGTATTTATTCAACTGAATATTGCCATTTGGAATATAACGTAGGAACATGGAGCATAATATAGAGCTTGACAATTTATCTCGTTTGGCCTCCCTGCGCTATACAAAAAAACCGCGTACATTTGGAACTAGAGAAAACTTTTTTGAGAAGTATGACGATGACACCTTTATTCAGAGGTTTCGTCTCTCCAAAAGAAGTGTTTCCAGTGTTTTAGACAAAATTGAAAATAAAATACGAAGTTCCACTGAAAGGTTTGTAGTAAATTTATAATAGCATCGCTTATATTAATAAGATTTGTTATACAGAAATCGAGCTCTTAGTCCACTAGAAATGATTTTGTTAACCTTACGCTTCTACGCATCAGGAAGCTTTTTGATAACAGTAGCTGATTTTTGTGGAGTGAGTGTAGCCACTGCAAGCCGGGTCATAAGAAAGGTATCAGTAGTAATTGCAGAACTTTCTAGGGAATACATCAAAATGCCTGAAACCAGCACGGAACTGGAAACTACTGCTCGTAGTTTCCACCGCATTGCGAGGTTCCCCAAAGTCGTTGGCTGCATTGACTGTACCCATGTGAAAATTCAATCACCAGGTGGAGAAAATGCGGAAATATTCCGAAATCGAAAGGGGTATTTTTCGTACAATGTGCAAGCAGTTTGCGATGCAGATCTCGTTGTTAGAGATATTGTTTGTCGTTGGCCCGGTTCAGCACATGACTCAAACATTTTTAATAACAGCCGTATTAAACACCGATTTGAGTTGAACGAATTCAAAGACGGTTTTATACTAGGAGACAGTGGGTACGGTGTAAATAGATACATGATGACTCCACTTTCACATCCCAACACTGCCGCGGAACGGTTGTACAACGAGTCGCAAATACGTACAAGAAATTGCATAGAGAGGTTCTTTGGTGTGTGGAAACGTCGCTTTCCAGTGCTTTCCATAGGATTGAGGATTTCGGAAAAAACCGTAATGGCAGTGGTTGTTGCATGCGCTGTTTTACATAGCATCGCATGGAAAAATGGCGATGCAGACCCCTCCGAAGAAGTTGGTTGTGGTACTGAAGAGTCTACTGAAACTATAGATGAATTCCACTCGACAGAAAATCAGGAAGCTTCCTTTATGAGGTCGAGTTTGATCAGGGATTACTTTGTAAGGTTAGTTTATAAGTCAACTCATTAAGCCAGGAGTAACATACATTTTAAAATTTGTCCAGGTTATAAAGATATCACTCATCATCATCGTATACATAGACTTCATCAAAATTACAACCACTATTTCCCTTGAAGAATCATTTTTTGTATGTATTTAATTTCTTTCACTAAACTCATCGAATGAAATATGAATTCTATTTTCTAGATGGCAACTCATACAATCGCGCTTAGTTGAAAATCCGAATGCACTTAGCGATGTCTACAACTGTCTGCACTATTTTTGTCAATCTCTATAGCTTCAACTTTTGTCAACTCTATACACAAAATTTTACGCCTTTGCTATGCACGTCTGGATGATAATATAACAAGGACACATAACTATTGATTCACATGCGGGCATGTTACAATGTCGTGTGCCAAAACATTTAGATTGTCCTATAATGACAGAGATGCAAACATATTTAAATAGTGATCGTAATAAATTGCAACAAATTATGTCGGAGCTACGGTAAGTGTATTTCGGTTTCGTACGTTATTGAGTAAGTTTCCATTTTATCAATATATTCTAGATATTGGATAACAAATCGTCGTTGTGAAAAGACCTTACAGCAATTACCTGCAGCTACCACAGAGGCTTAACCTTTCTAACATTGCCTCAGAATCCGCTTATGCAACCTGGACGACATACAATCTATGTTAAATTACATCGTCATCCTAACGTGATAATTACAAGTCATACTCAAAATGCACGTTTAGTTTTTAGCTCAAATCCACCACCGAATCCGCCTATCATAAGCGCAGAAGTACCTAAAGTACATACGAAACTGCTGCGTTTAATTGAGTTTGATACTTTTGTCGCCACATACGGACCAGGCACAGATGTCGATGGTAAAAACATATTTTATTTCATCTCAATTAAATTCTAGAAAATCTTACTGATTAATTGTTTTGTTCTAAAATAGAATTACCACCACACAAGCTGTGATCTACTTGGACCACCAGCCAACAACAAAAGAAAATTTATCCAGCACATTTTATACCAGAATGGGCGCATGTTATTGCAATGTGCGATAAAAAAATACCATTCTTAAATTTGGCACAAGAAATATCCAGGCGCGAAATACCTCATAGTGGCTTCCAACTAGAAGCTAATGCTACATCATTGGTATTGAAAATACTATCTTTACCCATGCCTGGTCCACCGCAAGTTGAACAAAATCAAACTTCCACGTCAACGCCAAGAATTGAAAAATATGTTTGGAATGCTTTAACGAAACGTTTACTCTCAATATCTGTGCGTTCACAAATGAACAAATCCAATCAAATACGTAATTGGGGAGTTGAATTTGTCTTCTATAGTACATCATTACAAAGCACACACCAAAAAGATCAAGGCAATCGTAGAACAGTTTATTTGGCATACGAACAAGCAAACAAGGGCCATCTCAGCAGTCAATGCACATTCGAATATGACGCAATTGGTTGAGTTGATATTGATTGATACCCAATGATATAATAGTTAATTTAACTTTAAATAAAATACATCAAAATCAAGCGAAATTCAATGCAAGACTTTTTTTTGTATACATATGTAGTTCATTTATTTCATTCTTCGTAGTATGTATGAGTTTTTTCTAAGCTGAAGGGCAATGTTAATATTAATATGTAATATATGTGTTATATTAATATGTAAAATTAATAAGTAAGTATTTATATAAATAAATATTTTATTCAGTGGCGCACATAATTATTGCCACACTTAATTTTTCCAATGTTCACCAATTTGTTAAATGTCTCAATATACAATGCAAAAACTATAAACTATGTTTGCAATTTGATCAATGTATTAATATTGCAAAAATAAAGTGTGCCAATAACTATGTGCCCCACTGAATAAAATATTTATTTATGTTCGCGGCAGAAATTTTCTAATACATATTATGGCGCGCTGTTCAGCCAAAGATATCAGCAGTGTCTCATATATCGACGTGTCATACGAAAACTAACACAAACGCTCATATTCATAAAAAATAAAATTGGTTTATAAAGCTTTTACAAATTTTGAATAATAAGAGCTAAATAAACCTTCTTTATTTTTTATGAATAAGGGGGTAAACATTTATTTTTATTTAGTTTATTTTGTGTCTGACGAAAAGTGCTGATATCTTTGGCTGAACAGCACGCCATAATATTGAGCGACAGAAATGTACAAAACTAGTGTAATAACTATCTGAGTAAAAAACTTTATATGATTACACAGTGTTACAAAAAAAACAAAAGTGAATACACTTTTAAAGTGACCTAGTAGAGATCATTCATCTGGTCAGTTTATGCACGAAACACCCTTAAAAAGATTTGTAACAACCACAAAATCTGGTTTTATGGCCAAAAAACCGTTTTTCAGTTTATTCGTTGAAAAAAAATCATTAAAAAACCTATTTTCAAGCGATTTAAAAATTCTCAACGGTTTTGGGTAGAGAATTGTTGACTCTTTTGAAATATATACAGTGTTTCATTCATTTGACAAAGTAAAAAACATGCGAGAAGTTGAAATTTTTGGAAAATCTATCCGGTTACCGATTCCAAAAAAAAATGAAATTGGAATAATTAAGCAGTGATTGCCTCTCAATTACTGCCAAAAAATGGCGTCAAAATCGGAAACCGGATAGATTTTCCAAAAATTTCAACTTCTCGCCTGTTTTTTACTTTGTCAAATGAATGAAACACTGTATATATTTCAAAAGAGTCAACAATTCTCTACCCAAAACCGTTGAGAATTTTTAAATCGCTTGAAAATAGGTTTTTTAATGATTTTTTTTCAACGAATAAACTGAAAAACGGTTTTTTGGCCATAAAACCAGATTTTGTGGTTGTGACAAATCTTTTTAAGGGTGTTTCGTGCATAAACTGACCAGATGAACGATCTCTACTAGGTCGGAAAACAAAAAACTAAATAAGTCATATTAAAAAAAAGTAAATCGTTGGCCTAATATAGAAAGGCCCTAACTCAACTGAATGTAAAGTAAACTATAGGAACGATAGCTGGTTCGAAAATACAAACATCAAAGGCTGTAATATTTGACTACAATATAGTATAGTACTAATGTTTTAGTCAAGCTTCGTCCAGAAGTTATAAATAAAAATCCATCAGCAGCTTGATAAAAAATAAAAAAATTAGTTAGGGCCTTTTTATATTAGGCCAACGAAAGGTATTCTAAGAAATACAAAAAAAAAAAACTAATTCACAGCCACAATGGTAAACTTATGCTACTTTGATCGCTTATTTTTTTTTATCACGTTTATTTTTTTTTCAGTTCCATATCCATGCGGAGTAGCTCCATCTCGAGCAAATGTTTTTCTTTTGCCCACTGGTGTCTTTCGGCCGCCCTTTCGTTTTCATCTTCCCAGAATTGTTGCTGGCGGTCACTTTGTTTTCTCACTTCACTCCGCACCGCTAGTTTCTCCGACGGTTTTTGTTTTAGCTGCGTCGGGTTCCAGGAGCTCCAATCTGTTCCAGTGGTCTACAAAATGTTAAGTTCATACAAATTATAAATGAGAAATATACTGAATTACATTTCCTGGGGCCTCAGCTGCCTCAAATTCAGGATCGAGACTCCTCATGGATTCCTCCAAAACATCTGCCGTTTCTTCATCCAAAACTTCTGTGGTATCTTCCTTGTCCATTTTCTCTATGGCGTAAGTTATAACTAAAATAACATTAACATAACAAGTATAACAGGGGTAAGTATTTAATCGAATCAAAGGAGAGTATTTTAGGTACAGGTAAGTATTTGTGTGTGTGTAACGTCTTACCATCGCTGTCATAGCTGTTATCGAACCCGGTTGCCGACTGGCCCAGCAACGCCGCCACTCTCTCGGTGTTTGGGTCCACGTAGCTCTGGTTACGACCACCACCAGTTTTATAAAGCTCCCTGCGCTCACCAGCTAGAGACTTTCTGGCTTTACGTTTTAGATTCTCGTATTTTTCCTTCAGGTCTTTTGTTCCACGGTTGATCCCCATCTGAGCCTCAAACGCGCAATTTATCTGGTCCCAAACCTTTTTTTTTGTTCGGAACCGACTGCGACGGTTCTTTTATTTTCTAATATATTGGCATGCTGCTCAGCCAATGATATCAGCAATGACTCCTCCGCTGCTGTAAAGTTAGGAAGCCGATTTTGTTTCTGTTTTATTTTGTTTTCCATTATTTATTTTATTTGAATTTTATTTCAGTTATTACCAAACAATTTTAAATTTTAAAACGAACGAAACAAAAAACAGCTGTTTTGCCTATTCACAATGCAACTTTTTCTTAATTTATTCACAATGATCGGTCTAATCGACGATAACTTAACCAGGCTTTGGTGAAAACGAAATTATCGATTCTGGAAATCAGCGGTTAAGCAATCACTGATTAGGAAAATATTTACCAGCCTTTATGCAACCGGCCCTAAATTGTTATCGTATGCACAGCCAACAATGACAAAAGGAAAGCTTTTTTTATTCACCATATTCACCAAAAGCTTTTCAAAGAAAAGAATGTTAAAAAATTTGTCAAAACTTTATTAATTTTTTAACTTTTGAGAAAATTTGTAAATCTTTGTTCCGGAAATTTAGTTTTTGTACGGCAGAGGGCTGGAAAATCATACATCTAGTGGCCCACTGTCATCCCGAGGATTGCAGCGGAGGCACGAGTAATATGTTCCGTTTCGCATGCGGCCCAGTTTTCCATGACATCAAGAGCCGCTTTACGTTGCGCCTGAAGGTCCGGCTGAAGATGTACGTATACAGTAATACCATGTATGCGTTCTAAAATGTGTAACTTAACATATGTACATTCGCTGAGCTCGCGAGCATATGAGTCGTTCAGTGGATAAAGGGAATGAGTCCAAAAATTTTAAATGGTGAAGAACGACAAAATAACGTACAGAAAAACGACAGAACGCCAAAAATGGATTCATTCGCTTTATCCACTGAACGACTCAATTACCTCGAGCATCTAAATTAAGTGCGGTAATTGATTCGCAACAACAACGACAGAAAAACGACAGAACGCCAAAAATGGACTCATTCCCTTTATCCACTGAACGACTCATCAGAACATGGTCAAGAGTGTTGCAGAGATTCTTACTCTCCACAGGGCGATTGGAATCCGTCCGTGCAAACTAAGCTTCTTTTAGACATGATTTAATCGCCCCTGTCATAGCATTACAGTCGGTAAGTTGCTCTGAGCCAGTTCTGAGAAAGCGAGCCAACTCATCGACCATTTCGTGCACCTGTATGTTACGGTTCTCTTGCACCCATTAATGATATGATGTGTCGACTTGCCATGTTCAAGTTCTCTCTCTGTACTGACCAGCCGGGCTTTAGTTCTGAATCGAGGGCAGCAACACCTCGTAGATAGTGTATCTACATATGTAGATCTCTGAAGAAAACACATTCGCTGAGTCCGTGAGACCCATAGATAACTGCATGGCAGGGAGTGTGCGGACTCGCAGATGAATGTCCCATATTTGCAATCCTTCCGCGATGGCGAAACAATTTTGAAAGGAAGAGAAGGTGGGTAAAAAAGATTTTCGTCCTGCTGATAGCGAGCACTAGCTTTGCCTTTGGGGTCTCATTCGTGAAATCGTCAAATTTTCACATTGGGGTAATTTTGGAATAATTTTGGGGTCGTATTGGGGTAATTTTAGAATCATTTTGGATTAACAGCCCGATTCCTAATTTGTTATACCTAACAATTGTTATAGTTAAATAGACAACAATTTTGTCACTCGAAATTGTTATGGTATGCTCAGCCAACAATGACAAGCGGAAAGCTTTTTTAGTTCACCATACAAAAGGTGAAAAGCTTTCAACGAAAAAATGTCAGAAAATTTGTCAAAACTGCATTTATATGTAAAAAAAAATTACGAACATTTTTGGAACATTGCTACGAAAATTTAATTCAGCTAAGGCAGCATGCAGGAATAGCCCACATCAGCTGCTTCGCCACCTCTTTAACCCGAAGGCATGAAAGGAAGGAAGGTGAGGCATGAGTTGTGATGTTCAAGACCAATTCGCATGCGCCACATTGGTACACTGCATCAAGAACCCATGCACGCCGAACCATCTCAGCTATGAGCTATCTTGTAACACAATCTGGTACTATTCCCGGACACCCTTCAGAATATTCACCGGCGGTGTGTTATAGATTTACTTTGGAGTCTTTTAAGGGATTGATCTCATCGCCCTTGTGACCCCACTACAGACAGTTCGCTGTCCCCTCCCTTGTTGACTCTATGTGATAATAATATTGATAGTTCGGATTTCTATCCTAGTCATGTTGATTCATCGAAGTATATTGTATGTCAAAGCACTGATATGATAACGCTCTCCACAGATGTGCTGTTGGCTCACAGGCTCCAAGCTTGAAGCTTATTATTCTCTACTACTTCCCTCTCCACTGTAAACTGCCAACATGTAGAATGTCTCCTAATGGTTCCGCGGGCTCCCGAAATTATCCAAAAAAGACCCCAAAATGATCCCAAATTAACTTCAAAATGGCCCCAAAATGATCCCAAATTGACCTCAAAATGTCTCCAAAATGATCCCAAATTGACCCCAATATAACAACAAAAATGGCCTCAATATGACCCCAATATGACAACAAAAATGACCTCAATAAGACCCCAAATGACCACAAAAATTACCTCAATATAACTAAAAAATTTCCCCAAATTGACCCCAAAATGGCCCTAATATTACCACAAAAATTACCCTAATACGACCCAAAAAATTACCTCAAAATGACCACAATATGACGCGAAAATTATCCCAAAATTACCCTAAATTGACCCCCAAAAAAATTAATTTTAACCTTGTTACCTGATAAATAGATCATAACAAAAAAATTAACAATTGTTATAAAAAGAGCTTTCGAATTTTTCCAAGCATACCAATAGTCACAATTATATCAATTGTCATTGAGGTGAATTTTGTTATGATTCAAGCATAGGGCTGTAATTTTCACATCATTTTGGTACTACATTGCGACCATTTGACCCCAAATTGACCCTAGTATTACCCCAAAATTACTTCTGAGCGACGGCGACTCGGACGTGACGCTCACGGAGGAGAGCGCCAAAAAAAGTGATGAGGGTCCTCCAGATTAATCTCCATCACTGCAAAGCTGCTTCGGCCGCACTACTACTGCAGCTCTCAAAAGGCGCAGTAGACATTGTCCTGGTTCAAGAGCCGTGGATCACTGGAGATAGGATCTGTGGTTTGAGGACCCCTACTTACAAGCTTTATAGCGCAACAGGTAAAGGTAAACTTCGAACGTGTATTTTAGTTAAATCAAATATTATTCTCTTACCCCAGTTTAGTGACGGAGATCTGACAGCGATAAGTGTCGAGGGGCTGGGTAGAGGTTGCAGGTTCGCATCATTCTATCTGGCTCACGATCACCAAGGTCCACTACCATCAAACAATTTCAGAGAGTTCGTGAGTTCCACAAAACCACGGGACGATATCGTCGTGCTAGGCGGCGACGCCAATGCCCATCACAACCAATGGGGCAGTACTGACACTAATGAGCGAGGTGAGTCAATCTATAACTACCTACTAGGCACTAACCTAAGTATATGTAACACGGGGAATGAACCCACTTTCGTAACAAGAAACCGAGAGGAAGTCCTCGATATAACGTTGGTCACTGACTCTTACAGAGACCTCATAGACTCATGGAGGGTGTTAGGAGAGCACTCCTTCTCATACCATAGGTACATTAGCTTCTCCTTAGTAGATACACATACAAGTCCGAAATATATACAAAATATTAGGAAAACAAATTGGGGTTACTACCAAAAGCTTATTCGCAAATATTTGTCAAATCAGCTGGTAACACCTAGAAATGATGAGGAGCTAGACGATCTCGTCAGCTCCTTCAATCAACCCTGCAAGATTGCTCTGGATAAGGCGTGCCCGCTTAAAAAGTTAGCTGAAACCCACAGACCACCCTGGTGGTCGTCCGATCTAGATAATCTCAGAAAGACATGTAGGTCGGCCTTTAACAAAGCCAAACAAGATGGTTGCGTAACATCCTGGGCACTTCACAAAACTAAATTAAGTAACTACAAGAAAGAAATTCGCAAGGCCAAACGGGCCTCCTGGGTGAATTTCTGCAACAATATCGAATCAACATCTGCAGCTTCGCGCCTGAGGAAGGTGCTCTCAAAATCGCCAGCGACACTGAGCCGCATACAAATGCCGGATGGGTATTGGACCGATTCGAGCACTGACACAATGAATCTGCTTCTGGATGCTCACTTTCCGACATGCACAGACACGGCTACTACTACGGTCGGGAATGAAATGCTTTCGGATCAGCTGGTAAAGGAAATAACCGATGATAAAAAGCTGGACTGGGCCTTAGCCAGTCTCAAGCCCTATAAATCGCCAGGACCGGACGGAATATTCCCGGCCCAGCTACAACAAACATCCGAGCTTATTAAGCCCTGGCTGAAAACCATGTTTGTTAGTTGCCTCAGACTCAACTATGTACCTGCATCATAGGGAGAGGTTAAGGTAGTATTTATCCCAAAACCCGGGAAACCATCCCATTCTAAACCTAATGATTTTGGACCAATAAGCCTATCTTCATTTCTACTTAAAATTAAGGAAAGACTTTTGGAGGACTATGTCAGAAGATCGATAGACTCAACTCATATCTCGCGGGCTCAACACACCTATAGTAAAGGTAGATCGACTGATACTGCGTTGCATTTTCTGGTATCTGTTATAGAAAAGTCAATTGACACAAAGGAATATACACTGGTGGCTGTCCTTGATATAGCAGGTGCCTTCAACAACGTTCTACCGGAATGCCTGCCTTGTGGAGTTTATCCGTAAACTGCTTATTAGCAGACGGATAACAACGGAGCTAGGCGGTAATTCGATTCACAGACTCGTTAACAGAGGTACCCCGCAAGGATGTGTTCTCTCTCCGCTCCTGTGGCTGGTTACTGTAAACCAACTTCTACGTCGTATGGAAGCTGAAGGCTACCAAGTGATCGCGTACGCCGATGACATCTGCGTTATCATTCGGGGAAAATTTCCTCAAACCCTCTGCAATTTAATGGAAAATGCTCTGACTAAAGTATGCGACTGGGCGAACGCTTCAGGTTTGGAGGTTAATCCCGGGAAAACCGAACTGGTCCTCTTCACTAGTAGGTACAAAATACCGAACTTAATACCACCAAAAATTGGGAAAACAACTTTAGTACTCAGTGACAAAGTCAAATATCTAGGAGTTATTCTAGACAGGAAACTGCTCTGGAGCGACAATATAGCGGAACGAGTTAAAAAAGCAACATGCGCGTTGTTTACTTGCAAGAGAGCAATTGGTATATCGTGGGGGTTCTCTCCCAAAGTGGTGCACTGGATATACACAGCTATTGTTCGCCTAATTCTACTCTACGGTGTGCTGGTCTGGTGGCCGGCACTAACCAAGAACACGTACGTTTCTACGTACTGCCGGTTCTGCGAGAAAGGTACATGTGCTTGCGCAGTACCCTTCGTACCGAAACGACCCAGGTCCCAGGTACACCCGAAGTGACCCTGTCTAACGTGTCACGATTCCTCCCCCTAAATTTGTCATCCTTGGAGCAGTCCCTTGCAGCAGGGCTGCTCCTTATTCTCTTGTTCCGGTCTGGCATTGAGCTAAACCCTGGTCCAACAGAATGGTTCTGCTGTGTGTGCCGGAAGAAAATGTATACCAGACGTTCGCATTCAGTGCAATGCACATCTTGTAAAGGTTGGCTTCACAAGTCTAGTTGCTCCGGACTAGATCCAAAAACACACCGGCCTCTTAGTTTCTTTAAAACCTTCGTGGCGCCTTACTGTTCACGTCCTAGAACGTCTCGTGGCTCGCGACGCTCCGGCGTAGCACTATCGCCTCCCCCTCGCAATGCATATATTGCTCAGCAAGCATTGTGTGTTCCCAGTTGCAGCTCGCGCCCTAGTGCGCCAACACCTTATACAGCAGCTCATAGTTACTTCCTACGTAGCACATCTACAGATGTAGTGAGCACTGCTGAGCTACAACCCCCGCCCCAAAATATTCCCCTCCCCTCTACTTCTTCCGGTACCGGCACAAATGTGAATCAAGGCCCTGGTCCCTCTCACTATGTGCACTGTTTGTCGGCACAGAATATATGCGTCCAGAGTGCCATCGGTCAAGTGCAATACCTGCCTTGGCCAATGTCACCTGCGCATATGCTCAGGGCTCGCAAACAGAAATTTATGGACTGATGCGTATGTTGCGCCGTGTTGTCGAGCTGTGCAGCCCACATTGCCGACAAATTCTACCTCGTCTCCCAACGAGCGGAATTTGTCGCTTTCAGGACTGCGACGACGATCACGGACTAGCATATTACCTCCACGGCGAGCGCATCAGTCCCTGACTCCCAGAGTGACCATTGCCTCTCCCCCGCATTTCAAAATAATGCAATTAAAGTGCAACGGTATAACTGGCAAGATTGTGGTGATCACCAAGTTTATGCAGCAAAACTCCATCAAAATTGCTGCAATCCAGGAGACTAAACTTGGCACCCACTCGGATCTCAGAGCGAGTGGTGGCTACCACATTCTCCGACATGATCGTACGTATAGGGAATTTGCATTCAACACCGACCAAGAGGACATACCCCTAGAGCGACAGGGTATTGTCGTTTCAGCTGGAGGTGTTGATCTCGAGCTGATAAACATCTACATACCTCCCGTCACCTGTTGTCCCAGAAGTTATCGCCCTGATTTAAGCGATTTCCTACGGGGCGATAACCGTGTCATTATGGGCGATTTTAATGCACACCATGACATGTGGCATTCACGCCATTCTTCTGACGGCAGAGGACGGGAAATAGCCGAGCAAATTGACGCTTCCACATTCTGCGCGTTGAACACGGGCGCCCCCACGAGGATGGCAGTAAATTGCAGTAGCTCCCCGGACATAACAATTGTTATTCCGGGTCTAATAAACTGCATAAACTGGTGCCCAATGGTGGCTTTGGCATCAGATCACCTGCCAATCGTCCTGTCCGTTGATCGTGCCCCGGATTTCATCACCTCTGAGAAGAGATCCTACGTAAACTTCAGGAGGGCTGACTGGGTTGGCTTTACTGAGTTTACTGAGAGCTCCTTTGGTGCTCTTCCCATACCGACTGACGTACGCCAAGGTGAAAAGGAAATACGTAAGGTCATAAATAGAGCTGCAGCCCTTTTCATACCAGCTGGTAGAATACAAAATATACGGCCAAACTTCCCAACTGAAGCTGCAGCCCTGGCCAATGAACGCATCGATCCCGCAGACCCACAGATCAGTGGTCTCAACGCGGAAATCAGACGGCTGGTAGATGAACACAAACATGCCAAATGGGAGGAGCATCTGAGGTCTTGTAACCTCTCTACCGGTGTTGGAAAATTATGGTCCACAGTCAAATCCCTGTCAAATTCGACGGGCCCACCAAGAAACGTAGACATCACCTTTGGTGATAAGACGTTTAGTGACCCGAAGAAGAGTGCAACGGCCTTTTGCCGACAGTTTGTACCACACCCTGCACAGGACAGGGACAGACGTAGGATATTCAGGCGTGCGCATAAACACAAAAACAATGCCCCCGTTTCCATCACCGCTACAGAGGTTCGAGAGGCCATCAGGAAAGCCAAAAACTCTAAAGCCATGGGCCCTGACGACATAGCCATGGTGCATTTAAAACACATCAGCGAGGAGGGAGTAAAATACCTCACTACCGTCTTCAATTTGTCCCTGGCCACTTCTGTCATACCTGAAAAATGGAAGCAGGCAGTCGTGGTCCCACTACTAAAGCCTGGCAAGCCAGCTAACGTAGGGGATTCTTATCGTCCGATATCGCTCCTCTCGCCAGTAGTGAAGACATTGGAGGCGGTATTACTTCCTCTTTACACATTAAAGTTGAGGTTAACCGAGCACCCACATGGCTTTAGAAAAATACGGAGCACAACATCTGCTCTAAATGCCATTAACACTCAGATAACTGACGGACTCAACCAGAAAAGCCCTCATCACAGGACGGTTCTAGTTGCTCTTGACCTGTCTCAAGATTTTGACGCAGTAAATCATGGACAACTGGTATCTGATTTGGAAGATTCATCGCTCCCCCCCCCTGTTGTTGTTGTTGTTGTAACGAGGTGTAGCCCTGCCTAAATGTCAGACAGGGTCACCTCGAGTGTATTGCTCTTGGCCGGGTCGATATAAGAAAACGGCCCGGGTCTTTTCGGCACGATGGGTACAGCACAAGTACTGGTACCGTTCTCGTAGATCCGGCAATACAAGAAACTAAACTAGCCGTGCAGGCTATGTAGGTCATTTAGCGTTACCCAGGGTGCACCAACTGGGAGGCGACCTACTTTTACACCCCCTCCCCCCCCCCTGTCTTAAGCGTTGGTCCGCCAATTATCTGAGTGGTCGTCAATCGTCTGTAGTTTTCAGAAACAAAAATCAAAACCGAGAAAGATTAAACAAGGGGTACCACAGGGTGGTGTCCTTTCCCCGCTTTTGTTTAATCTTTATATTTCGAGGCTTCCTTCCCCACCAGATGGAGTCTCGATTGTTTCTTACGCAGACGATTGTACGATCCTGGCATGTGGCACTTCCGTTGATGAGCTGTGCTCCAGGATCAATGGTTATCTCCCCTCTCTTGTTGAATTTTTCACTGCTCGGAACCTGACATTGTCGCCAACGAAGTCCTCGGCGACACTATTCACGACTTGGACGGCGCAAGTTGGCATGGAGTTAGAAATCTACGTAGGCGACCAAAAATTACCTATTGTCTCCCACCCCAAAATCTTAGGGGTAACTTTCGACCCCATGCACAAATTCGCTGCTCATTCAACCGCAATAGTCTCTAAGCTACAAAGCCGCAACAAAATTCTCAAGTCGCTAGCCGGCAGCACTTGGGGTAAAGACAAAGAAACGTTGCTGGCAACCTATAAAGCAATTGTTCGGCCGATCCTGAATTACGCGTCGCCGATATGGTCGCCGGGGCTTGCTGAGGTTCATTGGAAAAGACTGCAGGCCTGCCAAAACACCGCACTCACAACCGCCACGGGATGCGTCCTTATGTCTCCAGAACATCATTTACATCATGAGGTGGAAATGCTCCCAGTTTTGGAGCACAATGAAATGCTAAACAGGCAGTACCTGTTGAACTGTTGCAAACCACAACATCCCAACAGACTACTGCTTGAGTATGAGCCACCTCCTAGGACCGTAAGGGCGCATCTACGTGAGCATTTTGATGAGATCCGGCACCTCACACTTTCGCCGTTTGATCCAAAGGTGCATACGCAAGCCCTGAAGCACATCCATGACACGTCCGTTGCGTCCTATGTCTCGCTCTGTCCACTGAACGCCGTTTTGCACGCCAAACCACCTCGCGTTGCGGCTGAGGAACGTCATCTTCCTCGAGAGGCAAGGGTCACTCTGGCTCAATTACGCTCTGGATACTGCAGCAGGTTAAACTCCTACTTATCCAGACTAGACCCTGACGTGCCGAATGAATGTCCGGCATGCGGCTCGTCACCCCATAATACCAACCATTTATTTACCTGCTCTTCGGAGCCCACTCTTCTAACACCCATCTCCCTCTGGTCCAACCCTGTCGAAACTGCAAGTTTCCTTGGACTCCCGTTAGAAGAAATTGATGACAATTTAGGTTAAGGAAAAGTACACGCTGGGCAGGGCTACACTTTGTTACAACAACAACAACGTACCTTAAGCAGCTACAAAAAGTCCAAAGGAGTTCAGAACTCTGCATAACCGGGGCCCTCGGCTCCACTCGAACAGAAGCACTCAACACGATGCTGAATCTTCCACCACTCCATCTGGTGGCTAAAGAAATAGCTGTGATCACAGCTCTGCGATTAAGGGAGACCGACGTATGGAAGGGCGGCACATGTGGTCACGCCACAATTTTAGGCTCCCATGCACCTGTGAGCATACCATTACATACTGACTATTGCACGCCAAGCAACGTGTTTGTTAGGAACTACGAGGTGAAAATACCCACAAGACAAGAATGGGCTAAGCTTGAAGGGAAGGTGGGTGGAGGTATCTTTTCACCGGACCTGGGACTAGAGATCTCCTTTCGTCTTCCCGACCACTGCAGCGTGTACCAAGCAGAAATGCTGACAATACACGGTGCAGTGAAAAGCCTAGCGTCTACGCCCCAAAACGGCAAACGGATATTTATCTTCTCAGACAGTCAGGCCGCGCTAAAGGCACTGAACTCATGTGTCGACAACACAAAGTCGCTAACTGAATGCCGCAGATCTCTTAACGAGATGGCTCAGCACTTCACTGACAGTCAGCAGAAGACGATTGGCTATTCTCGGCCAACCGTTCATCGACGACCTCACGGAGGTTTCAAAAATGGATATTAGGGCTCTATCGAAATTCATCGATTCCACGAGCTGGTTTGATCCTCTAATCCAAGTGTGAGAGTGTGAGATTGTTGATGTTTGATTCTCGGATATGGGGTGGGTCTCAAGACCGCATAGGGTATCACAATGGGCCAACTTGACTGGCCTAAGTGGTGGGCAGGGTCCTTCACTCTGTCCTGCCCTCGCAACCTAACCTAACCTAACCTACCTGATAAATAGATCATAACAAAAAAAATAACAATTGTTATAAAAAGAGCTTTCGAATTTTTCCAAGCATACCAATAGTCACAATTATAACAATTGTCATTGAGGTGAATTTTGTTATGATTCAAGCATAGGGCTGTAATTTTCACATCATTTTGGTACTACATTGCGACCATTTGACCCCAAACTGACCCTAGTATTACCCCAAAATGACTCAAAATGACCCCAAAATAACCTCGAGCTGATCCCAGATTGACCCCCAAAATTATCCTACAATAACCCCAAAACTATTCCAAAATGACCCCGAAAAAAAATATTTCAACCTTGTCACGTTCTAAATAGGTCATAACAAAAAGAATAACAATTGATATGAAAAGAGCTTTTGAATTTTTCCAACATACCAAATCATAACTATTGTCACAATTGAGTGGCTCAGTGCCATCCTTGCCTAACCCTTGAAATTTTTTATATGGAGTTATTATGGTATACTACTTAGAAATACTCCAAAGAGAGAGAATAGATTCTTTAAATATTGTTTTTTCGCATAGTACAGATTCTGAGGGTAGGCATTTCTGGCCTTAGGCTGTTTAATTTTTAATTACCTATTACTTTTGTCACTAATTATTAGGAAATTACTAAATTGAGGGTTAGGCAAGGATGGCACCGAGCCACTCAATTATAACAATAGTCATTGAGGTGAATTTTGTTATGGTTCAAACATAGGGCTGTTAATCAAAAAAATAAAACTCATAATTAATGATTAAGTTGTAATTTATATAGGATTCAACTTTTTTCAATCATTGTAGATTTCGGTTGAGCATGAAGAGACATGCCCATTCATATACTTGAAACTGTTCTACGATAGGAGGAAGCCTTTGAGTTTTCACCTTAAAAATACAAAAATAATCATATAAAAATCAATGAGATTGGACCAATAAAACACATCGCCCCCATATAATCGATAGTTCCGATAATTTCGGAATGAGCTAAAGTTAAATTCACACAGGCTGTACTGGGGATCTAACAGTGAAAATCGTGACCCTTATTCATGAAAGGTATATAGCCTTCGGCACAGCCGAAGACAGCTTTCCTTACTTGTTTTGTTGTCATTTGGGGATCGTTTTTGGGTAATTTTGGAATTTTTTAGGGCCGTTTTGGGATCATTTTGGACTGCTTGCCCGATTTCGATGAAATTTGACATAGAGATAGTATGCTTGATTTTAGACTGTAAGTAATTTCTTCTGAAATATTGATCACGGTATGCCAATATGGGTATGAAATCAAAAGTACCTTCAGCCGCATGATTTCTTAAAAATGTGTTGGATAGTAGATATACTTCATTCTAAGATTTTCTACTTGTATTTGCCACTTTAGTCGGTTTATAAAGTTGCCACCCTTTTGATATTTTTCGGAAATTCATTTTGAAAAGTTTATGTTGGTAAGTAAGAACATTGGAACAAACGTAAAAATCGGAAACACCGAGCAGGCTCGGTCACCAAGGTACTGAATGTCAAATTCGTGGACTAGTATGACAAGTGGTACATTCTAAACGTGCATAATGACATACTAAGTCCTGGCGCATGTTGTTGTTGTTGTTGTTGTTAACAATGCATTGCCCTGCCTAGAGTGTATGTTCATTCCTAAGATCTTCATCAAGCCTTCTAACGGGAGTCCAAGGAAACGCGCAGTTTCAACAGAGTTGGACCAGAGGTTCAGAGGGGTTAGAAGAGTAGGTTCAATTGGACAATTGAGGAGATGTAGGGTATCATGGGGGTCCTACCACATGCAGGGCATGTGTTTGAAATTGTATCATTCAGTCTGGATAAGTAAGAGTTTAACCTCACACGGTATCCAGACCTAAGCTGTGCCATGGTGACTCTTGTCTGCCTTGGTAGGGTGCGTTCTTCTTCAGCAATATCGGGTGGAAGACTGTTTAAAACGGGATTGACAGGTAGTGATTTGACAAAAGTGCCAACCGACTCGGTGTGGATGTCGGTTAGAGCCCGCTTATGATTCCGCAGATCAAACGGCAAGGTAATATGATGCCGGATCTCGTCATAATGTTTACGGAGATGACTCCTTATATCTCTCAGGGGCGGATCTGTGTCCAAAATATGACGGTTTGGATATGCTGGACGGCAGTTCAGATGGAATTGCCTGCTAAGCATTTCCACGTGCTCTCTTACATTGAGCAGTTTTGCCTCTTGATGGAGGTGAGACTCGGGAGACATGAGGAGTAATCCCGTAGCAGTTCTGATAGCGGTATTTTGGCAGACTTGTAACTTCGTCCAGTTGTGTTATGCACGTTAGGCGACCATATGGGTGCGGCATAGTCAAAGACTGGTCGGCCAATGGCCTTATATGTAGTAAGCAACGTTTCTTTGTCTTTTCCCCAAGTACTGCCGGCAAGTATCTTGAAGATCTTGTTGCGACCTCGTACCTTTGAGACCATTGCAGACACATGAGCAGAAAATGAGAAAGTATTATCCAGTGTCACCCCCAGTAACTTTGGGTGGCTGACAGTTGGTAGCTTAGTGCCATCAACGTAAATGTCTAATTCGTTTCTCACCTGGTGCGTCCATGTCGTGAAAAGTGTCGCCGTGGATTTAGTAGCCGTGGATCGTAAGATCTCGCTCAGTGAAAACCCTGAAAGAGGGCCAAAAAAGGACTAAAGGCTGAACACGAAATTTTGGGGCGAAACGCAAAAAAGGGCTAGATCTGTCCCCAAAATGGAAACACTGGTATCGGTATGCTTGAGAAGAGTAAAACTACGTCAAAGGATATTAGTTTCTTGTCATCAATTATATAAGTGTTATTTATTCTTTCTTTGAAATGTAATGTGTTTTTGACATTATATGTGGAGTATGCCGATATATTTTTAGAAAATCTAAAATATATTTGCACAGCCCGCACAATGGTGATCCAATTACTGAACGTATTGGAGGCACTGCCGTAGTTGTGGTAAGTTCATTTCTTTCCGCGTTTGAAATAAGATCTTTTTGACACATTTGTTTTTCGCAGCGTCTGTTCACCATGAGGTGCGGCTGCAAGCGGGGGTCTATCTTGAAGCAAACTGCTCGCTATATAAATGTGTAAATCTTTACCGAAAACCCGGAAAACGGGTTGTGCGCTGGGTTTGGAACCCGCCACGTAAAAACCAATTCCAATGAAAAAGAATGTAACAAAGCCTCGGATAAGAACCCTCTTAAATGTTAACGACCCGGCAAAACGAATGAAGGATAAAGATTTGGATAATAGGGCATGTACCTGGAATGTCCGGACTCTTTCAAGGGAAGGTACCGCTGCCCGACTGGTTGATATCCTCGTTAACGCAAGGCTGACATCAACGCGCTGAGGAAAATGCGATGGACGGGACAAGGAAAGACGACCATCGGACCTTGTGACGTATACTACAGTGGCCAGACACGCGGCAAGCGGGGTTCAACATAACATTTATCTGCGCCTATGCGCCGACTGAGGAGACGGACGACAGAGAGAAAGACTCCTTCTACGATAAACTTGAACACACTTATGTATGATCACTGCCCCCAACATGATATCAAAATCGTACTCGGCGACTTTAATGCCAAGGTGGGCAAGGAAGGAAACTCTGGTCCTACAGTTGGAAAATTTAGTCTCCACGATATAACATCCCCAAACGGCACTGCTCGCAATATGGTCATCATTAGTACCATATTCCTGTCCCCTGATCAAAGAACAAGAAACCAGATTGATCATGTTATGATCGACGGCAGACACAGCTTCACCGTTCTGGACGTGCGTACCCTATGTGGTCCCAACATCGACTCGACAATTACCTTGTTGCAGCCAAGATACGCGCACGCCTTTGTGCAGAAGAAAAAGTACGCACAGTAACGGAAGGAAAGTTTGGCGTCGAAAGCTGCGCACGACACAGACAGCTGATAATTTATCCACTCGACTCTCACACCTTCTATCGAAGACCAATCCTCTACCTAACGACGTAATCGAGCAATGGGAGCATATCTCTCACTCATTACGTACCGCCGCTAAGGCCACTATAGGGTTTCAGCGATCCCGCAAGAATAACTGGTACGATGAGGAAGGAAGCATGACCTCGGACAAAAAGGACGCTGCATATAGGGAGACGTTGCGAACGGGCACAACCCGCAATGTATGGCAACGCTATCGTGAGGCGAGAGGAAGAAAGACGCCTATTCAGAAAAAAGAAACGTGAGGCCGAAATGCGTGGGCGTGAGAAGCTTGAGATGCTGGCAGACAGGAATGATACCCGAAAATTCTATGAAAATATCCGGCAGATGGCGGAAGGTTTTAAGACCGGGGCAAGTTTCTGTAAGGACAATAATGACGACCTGATAACCGACGTACAAAGTATACTTAAATTATGGAGGGAGCTCTTCTCCTCACTGCTCAGTTGCGAGGTAGGCGTCGAACCCGAAACCCAAATCCCTGACGATGGAAAAGTCGTCCCACCACCTGACTTTATGAAGTGAGGATAGCTATATCCCGGCTAAAAAATAACAAAGCGCCTGGAAAAGACGCACTACCCGCCGAGCTGTTCAAACACGGAGGCGAAGAGCTGGTAAAAAGCATGCATCAGCTCTAATATATACGAGTGCATGCCTCCAGATCGTAATTTAAGTGTACTCTGTCCAATCCAAGGCGATCCCGCTAACTGTACCAACTACCGCAGAGTCAGTCTTCTTAATATCGCGTATAAGGTTCTTTCTAGCGTATTGTGTGAATGAAGCCCATCGTAGACAAACTGATTGGACCTTATCAGTGTAGTATGTCTACCATCGACCTGATCTTCTCGATACGCCAAGTCCTGGAGCAGACCCACGATAAAAGAATCCACACACACCATCTCTTTGTCGATTTTAAAGCCGCTTTTGACAGCGCAAAAAGAGTTGCGTATATGTATGCCGCCATGTCTGAATTTGGTATCCCTGCAAAGCTTATACGGCTTTGCCAAATGACGTTGAGCAATACCAATAACTCCGTCAGAACCGGGAAGGACCGCTCGAAGCCATTTGAAACCAAACGAAGCTTCAGACCAAGCGACTCCTTTTCGTGTGATTTCTTCAACCTGATGCTGGAGAAGATAATTCGAGCAGCAGAGCTAAACCGCAACGGTACAATCTTTTACAAGAGCGTGCAATTGCTGGCGTATGCCGATGATGTTGATATCATTGGCCTTAACAACCGCGCCGTAAGCGCTGCCTTCTCTGGACTGGATAAGGAACCGAAAAAAGTGGGTCTTGCGGTCAAAGAGAAGTAAAGTCCTCTCTCGACAAACTAAGATCACGCTCTATAAGTCTCTCATCATACCCGTCCTGATGTACGGCTCGGAATCATGGATAGTGTCAAGAGAAGATGAGATGGCCCTTGGAGTATTTGAGAGAAAAGTTCTCCGGAAGATTTATGGGCCTTCCCGTGATGCCAACGGCGAGTATCGAAGGATATTCAAGTATGAGCTGTAAGAGCTTTACGCAGACCTGACCATAGTTCCGCGAATTAAAGCCCAAAGGTTCCGCTGGCTGGGTCATGTTATGCGAATGGACAAAGAAGCTCCAGCGAAGAAGGTTTTCCTATCGACACCCGATTTCGGCAGCAGAGGAAGGGGAGGCCTCGACTGAGATGGAAACAACATGTGGAGGATGACTTGAACTCCCTTGGGGTTTCCAAGTGGCGTCAGTTATCGCTAAAAAGGAATAACTGACGTGCTTTGATACGAAACGGCCAAAATCGCCTAGGCGGTTAAGCGTCATTATGACGCAAGCCAAGATTAGATTAGAAAAAATAATAAATTGTAGTTTTAGGAGAAATTAAATAAGTCCCAACAAATATGAAATAACTCCCAATGCTGGAAAATTAAATAACTCCCAACAAAATTTTATGAAATAAGTCCCAACTCATTTCATGAAATAAGTCCCAATTTTAATGGAAAATATTTGAGACTTATTTCATTTGGGATTTATTTCGTGGTACCGTAATTTATTGCGTTTTGGTTTGGTGCACTTCAATTATTATTCTTCAGGCTCATTCCATTTCAAGACAACGGACCGCGCGGGACATGATTTTTGATTTCCATGAAATTTTAATATGTTGTTCTTTGGTCAAAATAAAGAAAAACGTCTTTTTTTTTTGCTTGAAAAAAATTGTTTTCGGATTTATCGGCAGTTGAAATCGTTAAAATACAATGAACATTTTTTTCGACCATTTTTTCAAATGCCAATAACTTTGTCAAAAATTAACCGATTCTCCTAATTTTTTTTAAATGTTCGTTATTACTATTACTTTTATATAAATTTATAAAAAACAGAATATAGTTTAAAAATTTATTTTTTTGCAGTATTTATTAAAAATTTACGACTTTTTCAAAAATTAATATCTCAAAAAAGGTTATTTTTTTTTATTTTTTCTATATTGAGTCAACAGTCTATATTTCAACTTGGCTAAATGCCTATTAGCCAAAACTCGTTGTTTACGAGATATGAATTTTTGAATATTAAAATTTTTTTCCCCATATATTCATGCAATGCATATCAGCATACAATTGCTTTGTCAAATATTATGAGAATCTGCATGATTTATTCATTGAAATGTTCGTTTTTACTTTTTCTTGAATAGAAATTTATAAACATAGCATATAGTTAAAAAAGACAATTTTTTTATTATTTAGTAAAAATTTATGATTTTTTTCAAAAATTAATATCTCAGACAAGGTAATTTTTTGTTTAAACTTTTTCTATATTGAGTGAACAACTTATATTTCAACTTGACTAAATATCAACTAGCCAAAATTCGTTGTTTTCGAGATATGAATTTTTAAATATTAAACGTTTTTTTCCCCCATATATTGATGCAATGCATATCAGCATGCAATCGCTTTGTCCAAAATCATGAGAATCGGCATGGTTTCTTCTTTGAAATGTTCGTTTTTACATTTTCTTGAATAGAAATTTATAAACAATAGTATATAGTTAAAAAAAAAGACAATTTTTTTTTTTAGTATTTTTAATATCTCAGAAAAGGTAATTTTTTTTTTGTTTAAACTTTTTCTATATTGAGTGAATAATTTATATTTCAACTTGGCTAAATATCAACTAGCCAAAATTCGTTGTTTTCGAGATATGCGTTTTTGAGAATTAAACTTTTTTTCAAGGTATATTGATGCAAGGTATATTGAAAAAAATGTCAATAATCAAAAATGCATATCTCGAAAACAACGAATTTTGGCTATTTGATTTTTAGCCAAGTTGAAATATAAACTGTTCACTCAATATAAAAAAAGTTTAAACAAAAAAAAATAGCTTTTCTGAGATATTAATTTTTGAAAAAAAATCATAAATTTTTACTAAATACTAAAAAAAATTGTCTTTTTTTTAACTATATGCTATTGTTTATAAATTTCTATTCGAGAAAATGTAAAAACGAACATTTCAAAGAAAAAACCATGCCGATTCTCATGATTTTTGGCAAAGCAATTGCATGCTGATATGCATTGCATCAATATATGGGGGAAAAAGTCATAAATTTTTACTAAATACTGAAAAAAAATTAATTTTTAAACTACATTCTTTTTTTTATAAATTTATATTAAAGTAAAAGTAATAACGAACAATTAAAAAAAAATTAGGAGAATCGGTAAATTTTTGACAAAGTTATTGGCATTTGAAAAAAATGGTCGAAAAAAATGTTCATTGCATTTTAACGATTTCAACTGCCGATAAATCCGAAAAAAAAAAAAATTTCAGGGAAAAAAAAGACACGTGTTTCTTTATTTTGACCAAAGAACAACATATTAAAATTTCATCAAAATCAAAAATCATGCCCCGCGCGGACCGGTTGTCTTGAAATGGAATGAGCCTTCATTATTTTGACTAAAAAAAAAAGAATGTTCTAAACATCGCAAACGAATTTAACAAATATGTACCACCATACTTGTTGAGGTATAACCTTTAGCAATCAGCAATGATTAATTATGAGTGGAATTTTTTGGATTTGTTGGATTGGTTTTTATTAATTATCGATTTTTAAAATAAAACCGCCGTGGTGTAGTGGTTAAGTACTCGGCCTACTACACCAGATCGAGTCATATCAATGCCCGGCAAAACCCAACATCAAAAATTATTTAGAAAAAACATTTTTCTCCGGGTGTATTTCTGCCATGAGAAGCTTCTCAGCAAAAACTCATTTGCTTTGCAAGTGCCGTTCGGAGTCGGCAAAAAAACTGTAGGTCCCGCTAACTTGTAAGAAAAACTCAAAAGCAACACACCACAAGTTGGAAAGAGAAGCTCGACAAAAATCTCGTTAGAGATTATGATAAACTGTTGGTATATTGCCGCCATTAGTTAGGAGCAAAAGTGATAAAAATAATAATAATAATTCAGAAATGCTTTAATGCTCTGCAATCCACTTCAACTGAAACTGAAAAGGGAAAGCAAGCATGTCTGAAGGAGTCCACACCTTGTTCAATGCGGTGATAGTTAACAAGATCAATGAAAATAGCGCAAATTAACTTTATTTCGCATCGCAAATGGAAATAGTATCAATTGACGTTATTTCTATATTCTAGAGAGAAGTAAAGTCAACAGAAATTTGGCAATCAAGTCATTGATGTTATTTCCTAATTGAAATGGATATAGCGTCAACATGTATAGCATGTCAACTGAACATCACGAGATTTTTAATTAGCGTCGTTTTAAGCGTCGCCTTTTACAATCATGCAATTCAAAACCTCTACTATTTCGTGCTACTTTTCAAAAATGTATATTGGAAACCTTGGAAACATACAACGATATACAAATTGGACACTCTTGTGAATTGCCCAAACATGATTTCATTTACAATACTCAATGGTACTATTTTTTAATTTGATAAAAATCTTGACAGACTATAAAAAAAAAATGCTATCAAGTGTTTTTGAATTTTGCGTCAAAAACAAAAATTCGCACAAGATATAATTAAGGAATCCAATATAACGCTGGCTTACAAATCAAATTAGACATTAGCAGGTTGTTTCGCACAAACAAAAACCCCCATAAGCATACAACAATAAAGCAACGTGGCATATCAAGTGTAATGCAAAGGCAACAGCCTGCCTGGCTCTCAGCTACATTCCGTGCTCTTGGAGAATCGCCACGATAGTATTTATTCCTAAGGCTGGAAGGGCCTCCCACTACGAGCATAAGGACTACAGACTGATCGGTCTATCGTCCTTTGCACTCAAAACCTTCGAAAGGATAATAAGCGACTATCTCTCCTCTACTATTGATAGCAAACTTATCTCTAGCTATAAGCATGCATACACCATCTACAGAAACTGCGCTTCACAGCCTAGTCTCTATCATTTAAAAATCGTTGAGTGAAAAGGATTACTGTCTCGTGGCCTTCCTAGACACTGAAGGAGCCTTCAACAACATAAGGCCGGATGCTATTAACACCGCTTTAACAAATCTCTATTATTATTATTATAAGGCCTTATTACACCGCGACCATTAGTACGATCTATTGTGTGACCTATCAGCTTATTGCTGTATGCGGAGGCTCTTTATAAATTTCAGCACCTCCTCAGGTTTTTTATTCCATATCACGAACGGAGAGTGACACCACCTAGGTAGCAAACTCTCTTTCTTGCTAAGGCAATGCATTCGCAGAGTATGTGAACCGGCGTTTCATCGTCCAGTTCGCAAAATCGACAAATTGTTGTATCTGACAGATTCAATTTACTTAGGTGATAACGCAGACCGCAATGTCCCGTAAAATACCCAGTGAGGGTTATTAGATCCACCCTTCTTAGATTTATGAGCCTGGCCGATGCTCTTTGCGATGGTTCTATAAAGAGTTTGGCCTGCCTATGTCCTAGGCTGCTAAGCCATTGCGCCTAAACTGTTTGTCTTCCCAGTTGCTTATGGTCTCCCTTACGTGGGCCTTAGTGAGCCCACAGAAGGGTTCCGGACCATAAAATGCTGTTAGAGCTCCGTGTTTTGCAAGGTGGTCTGCTTTTTCGTTGCCGCCATGTCCTTCATGACCTGGGACCCAACCTAACAACACTTTGTTTTTGGCCCCCAGCTCATTAAGGACTGTGACGCACTCATCAACAAGCTTCGAAGCGATTGTGTACGGCTGCAAGGCACGTAGGGCGGCCTGACTGTCTGACATAATGTAGATTCGCTTAGAAGATAGTCCTTTTCGGAGGCATTCTCTGCCACAGATTTCTATTGCATGGATTTCCGCTTGGAAAATAGTGGGGAAGCTACCCATTGTTACCGATTTTTTGTAGTTTGACCCATAGATACCAGCTCCCGTTTTACTATCTTCCAGCTTCGATCCATCGGTATACCAAATCTCCCAGTGCACTCGATCTACGATTGAAACCTCAAAGTTTCGCGTGATCCTGAGCGTAGGAATTATAGCATCAGTTACTTGCAATATAGGACCGTTCATGAAATTCTTGACTATCTTCATATATAAAAATAGTCCTTTTTTCACAAGACACTTAAAACAAACTTAAACAAATATTCTTATATTTATGTAAATACATATATGCTCACATAAGTAAACTCTCCAAGTAGTACTCATGCATGTCACATTTGTTCTCTTTTGAAATGATATCTTTAAAAAAATATAAGCATAATTAGCTGTATGCTTACAGCAAATACTTGGCACAAAAATACAATGAAACATTTTAATAAATGAGTTTACAAAAAAAGTGTATATCTATCTACATAAAAAAAACTTAATGGTACTGACAAACATACATATATGTAAAACGTAAAACACAGTTAAAATACAACACATTTACTGTACATAGGTAAATGTTTAATACACAAGTTTAACGTCGCGCGGGTTTTTTTGGTGGCTGCAAAAAGTTTTCATCTTCCTCCTCAATATCCAATATATTTAACTTCATCAAAGCTTTAGCTTTACGTAACATCTCCTTGTCCTTTAACCAGCTACTTTTCAAAATGTTATCAATTGACGGACGACTTTTTGGATCCACAACTAACATCTCTTTAATGAGTGTAGTGGCACGTTGTGAAACCTTCTTCCAAGAAATGTTTTGAAGTCTCAATGCAGCAAGTGTGGCTTCCTTCTCTATCAGAATAGGGAAGGGAGATATTCCCACAAGGGCCCTTAAAGCATCAGCAGGGCTCGTTCGACCAGCCGATGCACCTTACTTAATTTAGTTGCTGCTGTTCTTTGAGCAGTCTTAGGCCACCAGACAAGGGAAGAGTAGGTGTCTATTGGCTTCACAACTGTATTAAATGACCAATACGTCATTTTGGAAGACAGCCCTAATGTTTTGCCATAAAGTCTAGTGCAGCAAAAAATACCCTCGTTGCTTTATTTGCAATACGTCATTTTGGGAGACAGCCCTAATGTTTTGCCATAAAGTCTAGTGCAGGCAAAAAATACCCTCGTTGCTTTATTTATTGTAGCCTACAAATGAGTATTCCATGTGAGGGTCTGTCCAATGTTACTCCTAGGTATTTTGCCTCCGTTGAAAAACTTATGCGGCTGCCTCCTAGGGACGGCTCTAACAAGGACAGCTTTCTTCGCCGCGTGAAAGGCACCAAGATTGTTTTGTTTGGGTTAATAGATAGCCCTTTGCCCAGAAAACCTTCTCTCAATGATGCGCAGAGCTTGTTGCATGCGATCGGATATTGTTTCCTCATGCATTCCTGTTACGCAGACAACCAAGTCATCTGCATAGCCCTGAACGTCAAAACCACTGCCCTTCAAAAGGTGAAGAAGTTCGTCTATGACTAGGGCCCAAAGTAGAGGAGAAAGTACACCTCCTTGAGGGCATCCTCTTGTGGCCACGATTGAGCCAGCACTCCCTCTTAGCTCAAAGCTGATTTTTCTTTGCTTTAACATGGCCAGCACCCAGCGAATAATCATTGGGCTTACGTCCTTGCTAATCATGGCTTCCTCAATTGCCGCGTTCTTCCATGGCAAAGCGAAATAGTACCCACTTAGTTTTCCTCGGTTTTCTGAAAACGGACTCATGGTCAGAGAAGTGACTTATGTCGAATACAATATGTTTGTGGTCCGACATTGATTCCTCTCCCGAGACGTGCCAATTTGTGACAGCGAAGGCCATGTCTTGGCTACATAGAGTAAGGTCAAGAACCTCATCACATTGATATTGTGACTACTAATAAACTCCAGGAGGTGTTCCCCCCTGTTATTTATGTTCGTACTACCCCAAGCTGTATGGTGGGAGGTTGCGTCACAGCAGAGGACCCATGGGATACCCTTTTGTTGGCAATACTCAATGAGAGATTTGGATTCAGCAGTTGGGGTTGTTTGCTCCTCACCCGGAAAATAAGCTGATGCCAAAAGGGCGTCTTTTTCGCATCTTGGGGTTGGAATTTTTGCCCAAACTGCAACCAAATCAGCCGCCATGAACTGTGCGAGCGGAACAAACTCCAGTTTCTTTTTTAGAAGCATCGCCGCCCTGGGACGGGAACCGGTGGCATAGATTAATTTACCGCCAGTACTGCTTAAACCTTTTACAGAACCATGTAAAATCCATGGTTCTTGAATGAGGGCCACTCCCAGACCTTCCCTGCTGAATCTTCTGCTAAGAACATCCGAAGCTGCCTTGGCATGGTGAAGATTCACCTGGAGGCATTTTAGACGCCTCGAACTGCGAGTATTTGCTGGGCGGGCTGACATTATAAAGATTGTTTGCGGTCCCTATCCGCCACGATGACTTTAGGTTGCCGCTGAGCAAGGCATCCCCATTAGATGTCTGACTTTGGCCCGTTTTTTTGTCGACTCCGAGTCTAGGGTTCTCACTACGTAATTGATTTGTTTGCCGGCGGTGGAGTCTTGATAATCGTAGCTTCTGCTGTGGATTCCAGCTGAAGCTTAGTTTGTACATCCTCCAAGCCTTGCGTCACCTCTGCCGATTTTGAGCTGCAGGCTGTTGGTTCTACAGCCTTCTTTTCTACCGCAACATTTTCATCACTTCCGCATATTCTAGAACGTCAACCCGCAGGAGTAATCAAAATATGTATATCGAGGTCCAAATGAAACCTGGAGCCTTCCCTCTTCGTTTAATATTGTATTAAAATTTGACGGTTTTTGGGCAACAGATTTTTATCGATAACTAAGGGCCTTCCCCTTCCGTTTGATACCCGTATTTTACTGCAATTTTGGTCGATACCTCTAAAAAAAAAATAATGGCGGCGATATCCCAACAGGTTAGCATAACCTTTAACGAGTTTTTTGCCGAGCTTCTCTTTCCAACTTGTGGTGTGTTGCTTTTGAGTTTTTCCTACAAGTTAGCGGGACCTGCAGTTTTTTTCCGACTCCGAACGGCACTTGCAAAGAAAATGAGTTTTTGCTGGAAAGCATGAGAAGCTTACCCCCGGAGAGTTTGCCAAACTACTGCCGAGGCGGGACCACGTTTAGAAAAATTCTTTTTGTAAATAATTTTTGAGGTTTGAGATGTGCTGATAGTGAATTAATCTATGCCACCGGTTCCCGACCCAGGGCGGCGATGCTTCTAAACAAGAAACTGTCGTTTATCCCGCTCCTACGGTTTATGACGGCTGATTTGGTTGCAGTTTGGGCAAAAAATCCAACCCCAAGAGGTGAAAAAGAGGCCATTTTGGCATCAGCTTACTTTCCGGGTGAGGGGGAAACAGCCCCTACTGCTGAATCCAAATCCCTCATTGAGTATTGTCAACAGAAGGGTATCCCATGTGACGCAAACTCCCACCATACAGCTTGGGGTAGTACGAACATAAATAACAGGGGTGAGCACCTCCGGGAGTTTGATACCCGTATTGTACTGCAATTTCGGTCGATACCTCTAAAAAAAAAAAATAATGGCGGCGATATACCAACAGGTTATCATAACCTTATCGAGTTTTTTGCCGAGCTTCTCTTTCCAACTTGTGGTGTGATGCTTTTGAGTTTTTCCTACAAGTTAGCGGGACCTGCAGTTTTTTTCCGACTCCGAACGGAACTTGCAAAGAAAATGAGTTTTTGCTGGAAAGCTTCTCATGGCAGAAATACCCCCGGAGAGTTTGCCAAACTACTGCCGAGGCGCGACCACGTTTAGAAAAATTATTTTTGTAAATAATTTGTGAGGTTTAAGCTGTGCTGATAGTGAATTAATATATGCCACCGGTTCCCGTCCCAGGGCGGCGATGCTTCTAAACAACAAACTGTCGTTTATCCCGCTCCTACAGTTTATGATGGCTGATTTGGTTGTAGTTTGGGCAAAAATTCCAACCCCAAGAGGTGAAAAAGAGGCCATTTTGGCATCAGCTTACTTTCCGGGTGAGGGGAAAGAGCCCCTACTGCTGAATCCAAATCCCTCATTGAGTATTGTCAACAGAAGGGTATCCCATGGGTCCTCTGCTGTGACGAACATAAATAACAGGGGTGAGCACCTCCTGGAGTTTATTAGTAGTCATAACATCAATGTCGTAAATCGTGGTAATGAACCCACTTTTGTTTATGCTATTAGAAAGGAGGTTCTTGACATTACTCTATGTAGCCAAAACATGGCCTTCTCTGTCACAAATTGGCACGTCTCGGGGGAGGAATCAAATTCGGACCACAAACATATTGTGTTTGACATGGGTCACTTCTTTGATCATGAGTCCGTTTTCAGAAATCCAAGGAAAACGAAATGGGAACTATTTCGCTTCACCATGGAAGAAAGCGGCAATTGCTTACACCAACCGATAACTACGGTGCGTGAGATTGAGGCAGAAGCTGAACAATTTCAGTCAGATATTATAACGGCTTTTAGTGAGAGTTGTCCCCAGGCTAAAAAACGTGTACAACGGGATGTGCCTTGGTGGAACAAAAAGCTTGCACAATTAAGATGTCAAGCAAGAAGGTTGTTCAATACAGCTAAAGACACGGGAGACTGGGTATCCTATAAAAATGCCCTAACCTCCTACAATAAAGAACTTAGGAAGTCTACGGCAGTGCGACTCCAAAAGGCCCTTGTGAGAGACCATAGCAACGTCATTAGAACTCTGAAGAATTCAGATGGGAGCTACACCAAGTAGCCGGAAGACACATGTAAACTCTTGCTTGCTACTCACTTTCCGGGCTGTACACCAGGCTATCAACACTCGCATCCTATAGTAGATGATTCTCCAACTATTAGTGGAAGAGAAAAGAGTCTGGCAGCAAAGCTAACCAATGTCAAAAATGTCCAATGGGCTTTATCGAATTTCAGTCCTTTCAAATCCCCAGGACCGGATGGGGTCTCTCCTTGCCTGTTACAGCAAGGAATCAACTATACAGCCCCAGTCCTATCAAATTTATATAGAGCATCCCTGCTGCTAGGATATATTCCTAACAGGTGGACAGAGGTTAAGGTTGTTTTTATACCGAAACCGGGGAAACCGGAAAATCTGCTATCGTCATATTGACCAATAAGTCTCAGTTCCTTTCTCCTAAAAGGAATGGAGAAAATTTTGGATAAGCACATTAGAGAAGAGAACTTAAAGAAACTTCCTCTGTGTAAAACCCAATTCGCGTACCAACCCGGAAAATCTACAGAAATGCTATCCATTGCCTTACGGAAAAAATTGAAAAGGCCATAGAGTCTAAAAACATAGCCCTGTGTGCATTTATCGATATATCAGGCGCTTTCGATAATACGACGTATCAGGCCATTGAGGAGGCCATGATTAGCAAGGACGTAAGCCCAATGATTACTCGCTGGGTGCTGGCCATGCTAAAGCAAAAAAAAATCAGCTTTGAGATAAGAGGGAGTGCTGGCACAATCGTGGCCAGAAAAAGATGCCCTCAATGAGGTGTACTTTCTCCTATACTTTGAACCCTTGCCATAGACGAACTTCTTCACCTTTTGAAGGGTAATGGTTTTGACGTTCAGGGCTATGCAGATGACTTGGTCGTCTGCGTAACAAGAATGCATGACGAAACAATATCCGATCGATCGCATGCAACAAGCCCTTCGCATCATTGAAAGATGGTGTGCTAGCAAAGGACTATCTATTAACCCAAACAAAACAATCTTGGTGCCTCTCACGCGGCGAAAAAAGCTTTCCTTGTTAGAGCCGTACCTAGGAAGCAGCCGCATAAGTTTTTCAACGGAGGCAAAATACCTAGGAGTAACATTGGACAAGACCCTCACATGGAATGCTCATCTGGAAGCTACGATAAATAAAGCAACGAGGGCCTTTTTCGCCTGCACTAGAATGTATGGCAAAACATGGGAGCTGTCTCCCAAAATGACGTATTGGTAATTTAATACAGTTGTGAAGCCAATAGTCACCTACGCTTCCCTAGTCTGGTGGCCTAAGACTGCTCAGAGAACAGCAGCAACTAAATTAAGTAAGCTGCATCAGCTGGTCTGGGTCGGCATAACAGGTGCAATGAGAACGTGCCCTGCTGATGAAGTGCCCTTGTATGAATACCTCCCTTCCCTATTCTGATAGAGAAGGAAGCCACATTCGCTGCATTGAGACTTCAAGGTGTTTCTGATCTAAAAATCGGAAATATGACAGGACATATGAAGATAGTCAAGAACTTCATAAACGATCCTATATTGCAAGTAAATGATGCAACAACTCCTACACTCAGGATCGCGCGAAAATTTGAGGTTTCAATCGTTGATCGAGTGCTCTGGGAAACAGGGAACCCAAATGCTGAATCTGATTCGGAGATTTGGTAAACGGATGGATCGAAGCTGGAAAGTGGTAAAACGGGAGCTGGTGTCTATGGACCAACCTGCAAAAAATCGATACCAATGGGTAGCTATTTTCCAAGCGGAAATCCATGCAATAGAAATCTGTGGTAGAGAATGCCTCCGAAGAGGACTATCCTCTAAGCGAATTTACATTATGTCGGACAGTCAGGCCGCCCTACGTGCCTTGCAGTCGTACACAATAACTTCGAAGCTTGTTTATGAGTGCGTCACAGTCCTTAATGATCTGAGGGCCAAAAACAAAGTGTTGTTAGCTTGGGTCCCAGGGCATGAAGGACATCACGGCAACGAAAAAGCGGACCAGCTTGCAAAACAAGGTGCTGTAACAGCATTTTATGGTCCGGAACCCTTCTCTGGGCTCACCAAGGCCCACGTAAAGGGGACCATAAGCAACTGGGAAGACAAACAGTTTAGGCAGCATTGGCTTAGCAGCCAAACTCTTTATAAAACCATCGCAAAGAGCATGGGCCAGGCTCATAAATCTAAGAAGGGTGGATCTAAGAACCCTCACTGGGTATTATACGGGACATTGTAGACTACGTTATCATTGAGTAAATTGAATCTGTCAGATACAGCAATTTGTCGGTTTTGCGAACTGGACGATGAAACGCCGGTTCACATACTCTGCGAATGCATTGCCTTAGCAAGAAAGAGAGTTTGCTACCTAGGTGGTGTCACTCTCAATCAGTTCGTGATATGGAATAAAAAACCTGAGGAGGTGCTCAAATTTATAAAGAGCCTCCGCATACAGCAATAAGGTCACACAATAGATCGTACTAATGGTCGCGGTGTAATAAGGCCTTATAATAATAATAATAATAATAATAATAATTTTTGATGTTACTTTTGACGGGCATTGATCCGCCACGACTTGGTGTAGAAGGCCGAACACTTAACCGCTAAACCACGGCCGCCGATAGCTCAGTTATCGATAAATTTATCGAAATATGTAGAAGTCCAAATGAAACCTGGGGCATTTTCATTTCATGTGATACCCATATTGTATCGAAATTTTTGGGTTTTTGGGCAATCACATTTTGACCGATAGCTCAGTTATCGATAAATTTACGGAAATATATCCAAGTTCGAATGGAGCCTGGGGCCTTTCCCTTTCGTTTGATACCCATATTGGAGGGAAATTTTAAGGTTTTTGTGCAATCACATTTTGAACGATAACTCAGTTATCGATAAATTTATTGAAATATATCTAAGTGCAAATGAAACCTGGGGCGTTCCCCTTTCGTTTGATACCCATATTGTATGGACATTTTACGGTTTTGGGCCACTAAGGCTTAGACCGAACGAGAGTTACATACATACAAACAAACATACACGCGAAGCTATAAAAGCGTGGTAAAAAGGCCGTGGCACCTCCCATAAAAACCACATTTTTATAATGCATATCTCGGGGAAATTAAGAATATAGGAAAAGGGGACGTAGGGTGGAACCCATAGGAATAAGCTAATTAGAAAGGTAATAAAGTAAAAAGAATTTTACCTACCAGATTATAGAATTATCCGCCTTAGCGTCTTGTTTCCATGGTGTTTCCTGAATGTCGGATGTAATTTGTTCATCTGGCTCTTCAGTAATAGCTTTATTATTTTTAGGAATATTGTACATATCATCCATTTCTGTTGGTTTCGAATTTATGTTTGGCAATGTTAAAGATGGGTTTTTTGCGATTGCTCTATTTGCATCATTTTCGACCCTAGCGAAATTACCAGAAAACGCTAGCCCCTTACATGGAAACTCCTCTAGCATAATATGAGAGCTCGCACCTTTAATCTTAGGTGGGAAAGCTTTTTCATAAGATGATGTTGAAACTTTTGATTTAATTTTCAAAAAATTACTTAATACTGCGTTTGTTGTTTCCTTGTGTTTTTTATCGGGAAGTTTTTTTTCAATACCAATACT
Source organism: Campiglossa producta (assembly GCA_964058755.1). NCBI lineage: Eukaryota > Metazoa > Arthropoda > Insecta > Diptera > Tephritidae > Campiglossa > Campiglossa producta. The sequence continues at coordinate 57,159,938 of CAXKVI010000004.1, read as the reverse complement.
GTCACTTATTCCACTTTCAATATCAGAAAGATTTTCATTTAAAGAATTTGAAATGCTAAAATTTTTGTTTTTGCATTTATTACGGGGAAGAGTAGACAGCAATGGTTGTGGTGGTTTTGGTTCTGGTGGGACTGGATGCTTTAAATTAATTGGAAGACCATCATTGAAATGCATAAAATGTTGAACTAAATGTTCTAATGTTGGCAAATATGGTCCTTCATCAATGTACAAATATTTTGACTGAAATTGAATTTAAATTTATTAATAAATAGCTTGTCCTTTACAATAAATATTTGTTACTATGTTGTCTTTCCTTATACCGATACATCGCATATTCCATTCTAAACCCAGCCAGCATTTTTGTTTTTTAAATTTTCAACAAAAAATATTCAAATCATTTTCCAGGTGATTAAAAACGACAAAATTCACGTACATTTTTTAATCGAAAAAGATCGTATTGTCGGGAGAAAAGTGTACCCTAAAAGTAGTATTCTGTATTTTTGTCTCATATCAACTGACTTCTGGAAGAGAAAGTCACAAGAAATCTCTCTCATTTTATGGTGTGTGAATACACAAATTGCATAAATTCTAGGTAACGCATTTTTAGCCCAGGCATTAAGCGTCTGGATTATCCCGCGGGAAGTAGCACGTTTAAGTGCCGGTCCGCGAACATTAAATTTTTTTTTTTTTTTTATTTAATGGGATCGTATGTAGAGGTCCACGCAAGTGGGGAAAGCTTCAACTGGGAATGGCCAGAGCGATTCTTCTATGTGCGGTCCAAGCAGCTACGTCCACGTCGTATCCTCTGGATAGCCACTGAACATCCAAACATAAATGTGTAACTTAAATCCAACTCCCCGAGAAACGGGTTGTGCGTAGTGTTTGGGACCCATCAACCGAGCCTCGGATATGATAACTTACTATTCATATAACGGCTACAGCAAACGAACTAGGACTATGATTAATGAAACCAGGGCATGCGCATGGAATGTCCGAACCCTCAGTAGGGGAGGTGACAATGTCCGCCTAGTTGAGGTCCTCAATAAGGCAAAAGCTGACATTACTGCTATACAAGAAATACGATGGACGGGGCATGGTTCTACGACCATCCGAACCTGTAATGTCTACTGGAGCGGCCACACTAATGAGCGCAGATTCGGCGTCGGTTTTGTGGAGCATGTAGTGTCGTTCAAAGCCGTGAATAAGCGTCTCGCCACAATCCGAATAAAACTACGATTTTTCACCTCATGGTTTATCTGCGTACACGCACCGACCGAGGACAAGGACGACGTGGAAAAATATGCATTCTATGCGAAATTAGAAGAAACTTATGAGCGCTGCCCCCGTCATGATATCAAAGTCGTGCTTGGCGACTTTAACGCCAGGGTGGGCAAAGAGGGTGTATTTGGCCCCACCGTCGGAAAGTTCAGCCTCCAAATGGATACAGACTGATTGACTTCGCTGGTGCACGAAACATGGTCGTATCCAGCACCAGGTTCAAGCATAAAAAGAGCCATCAAGCCCCATGGCTATCGCCAGATCGGAAAACACGCAACCAGATCGATCACTTTGAGATAGACGGACGGCACGCTTCCAGCGTTATGGACGTACGTATGATGAGGGGCCCGAACATCGACTCCGGTCACTACTTGGTAGCAGCCAAGATTCGTACCCGCCTAAGCACAACAAAAGAGGCGCCACAAAAAACGAAAGGAAAGCTGGACGTCGAAAAACTGCAGTCACAACAGGCAGCCAATGATTTCACTGAACGACTCGCACACCTGCTCTCTGAGAGCACAATTCAACCCAGCGGAGTGCATGAGCAGTGGGAACATATCTCCGGAGCACTTCGTACCGCAGCCGAAGAAGTAACTGCATTCCGGCAAGTGAAAAAAACCGCTGGTACGATGATAGAGAGTGCAGAGACGCAGTGAAATGAAAGAACGACGCCTATAAGGCAATGTTAAAAGCAAATGCAACGAGGAGCGTGTGTGAACACTACCGCGAGATGAAAAGGGAAGCGGAAAAGCGTGAAATCGAAGAGCTTGAAATGACGAAAGAATGACGGAAGATTTTAAACCCGGGGCAAACTCCTGTAAAAACCTGAAAATTGGTATAGACCTATGTATATAATATCAAAAGCATTTTCACACATAAAAAGGGAGGTTAACAGAAAAGGGGGTGTGGCACCTCCCATACAAACTAAATTTTTCAAGCAGAATATCTGTGAAAGGGTTCAAGGTAGGGACCTGAAAATTGGTTAGACCTATATGATATGAAAAGCATTCTCGCACATAAAAAGAGGGGTTATCAGAAAAGGGGGCGTGACACCTCCCATACAAACTAAATTTTATTATTAATAAAATTAGAAATGTGATATATACTGGAAGATTTAATAATTTAGGTGTAAAGTTTTAATGTTAGAAATATATAATTATGTACAATATGGAATTATTTTGTAGCAGACGAAGAAGCCAAATTATCTTTAAAGGTTACAATGAACTTATAAAGTGTTATATTTCTTTACAGTCAATTTATTTTTTACTTTTTAGCTAATTTTGTAAACCAATAATAAAAGCTTATTTTTAAAAAAGTTTTTTTTTTTCTTTAATTTTATTTTTTACTTTTTAGTTCGGTTTATCAACTAGAAATATACCTATAAGCTTGTGCTTAGAACATCTTTTTTCTTGAATTTATTTTAAATATAAAATATTGTTTAAATTAGTTATGCAATCTTTACTTAGTTATTTTAACATTCCTCATCCGATCCATTTCTTTTAATGCATCAACATTACACGGCTTCTTTGAAGTCAACTTTGAACAGTCAAGTTCTTCGATTCGAAGACCTTCTAAAGACTTAACACAAGCGGCACAATCAACTATATGAGAGCCAAGTGTAAAATGCTTCTTCTTGTGCTTTTCATGCATACAAAGTTGAAAGTTGGCAACTTTTGCATGTCAGATGTCGCTCGTGATGCGCAATGTGTCGTTCTCTACCTAAATACACACGTTCAACTCATCTGTCAATACATAATGCTGGGGCAAACATTGATTGTGACGCCGCTATAAAGCCGCGCGGCAAAGAGGCAATAATGTCGCAGCGACATCAATCGGCTGCTAGCAGCAACAGAAAACATAGAATCTTTTACAATAAAGCCGCGTGGTTAATAAAGTTACTTTTGGGATATTGGAATAAAGACTAAACTAAACGATAAATGTGATTTTTGAAATTAAGCAGAGGCAATAATGTCGCAGCGACATCAATCGGCTGCTAGCAGCAACAGAAAACATAGAATAAAGCCGCGTGGTTAATAAAGTTACTTTTGGGATATTGGAATAAAGACTAAACTAAATGATAAATGGGATTTTTGAAATTAAGCTAATTTTTTTATTTACTGTTAGCGAAGCCTGAACGATGAAGAAAATTTGCAAAATCCCATCTTAACTCCAAGTTAGTACAATATCAAAAGCAAAATTTCCTGGAATGAAAACTTTCGAATATCTCTACTCGTGCGCCACCTATCGGAATTATTTTTTTGTTATTTTGCGTGGAGGCAGAAAACTAAACGATGATGAAAATCTCAAGATCCTACCTCAACGGGACGTTCGTTGAAAAACGAATTAATCGACACTGAAAACAGACCTTCGTAATTCTCAAATAAAGCGACTCACGCGCCACCTATCGGGTCCAAATTTTTTTTAACATTTAGAAATTAATTAAGTAACACACACGTAAAATATCAGCCAAATCGGTCCATAATTACGATTTTGAGTTTTTATTACCGCTATCTCAGCCCCACCTAGCGGAATTTTTTTTTCAAAAATATTTCTTTTCATGGTAGTAATACATGTTACGAATTTCAGCTAAATCGGACCATAAATGCGAATTTTGAAAATATAGCGACCCACGCGCCACCTATCGATTTTTTTTTTATAATGTTGCATTGTCATCGGGGTTATACATGGATGCAGAATTTCAGATCAATCGGACACCGGTAAGTGTATCAAATTTAGCTTGCAAGATTTGATTACAGACAGCCGTCAGGTGAAACTAAATAAAAGCTTATAAAAAGAGGGGTTATCAGAAAAGGGGGCGTGGCACCTCCCATACAAACTAAATTTTTCAAGCAGAATATCTGTTAAAGGGTTCAAAAGCATTTTCAAGCATAAAGAGGGGGGTTATCAGAAAAGGGGGCGTGGCACCTCCCATACAAACTAAATTTTTAAAGCAGAATATCTGTGAAAGGGTTCAAGGTTGGGACCTGAAAATTGGTATAGACCTATATATATCAAAAGCATTCTCAAACATAAAAAAGGGGGTTATCAGAAAAGGGGGCGTAGCACCTCCCATACAAACTAAATTTTTCAAGCAGAATATCTGTGAAAGGGTTCAAGGTAGGGACCTGAAAATTGGTATAGACCTATATATATCAAAAGCATTCTCAAACATAAAAAAGGGGGTTATCAGAAAAGGGGGCGTAGCACCTCCCATACAAACTAAATTTTTCAAGCAGAATATCGGTGAAAGGTTCAAGGTAGGGACCTGAAAATTGGTATAGACCTATATATATCAAAAGCATTCTCAAACATAAAAAAGGGGGTTATCAGAAAAGGGGGCGTAGCACCTCCCATACAAACTAAATTTTTCAAGCAGAATATCTGTGAAAGGGTTCAAGGTAGGGACCTGAAAATTGGTATGGACCTATGTATATGATATCAAAAGCATTTTCACACATAAAAAGGGGGGTTATCAGAAAAGGGGGCGTGGCACCTCCCATACAAACTAAATTTTTCAAGCAGAATATCTGTGAAAAGGTTGAAGGTAGGGACCTGAAAATTGGTATAGACCTATATGATATCAAAAGCATTCTCACGCATAAAAAGGGGGGTTATCAGAAAAGGGGGCGTGGCACCCCCCATACAAACTAAATTTTTCAAGCAGAATATCTGTGAAAGGGTTCAAGGTAGGGACCTGAAAATTGGTATAGACCTATATGATATCAAAAGCATTCTCACACATAAAAAGGGGGGTTATAAGAAAAGGGGGCGTGGCACCTCCCATACAAACTAAATTTTTCAAGCAGAATACCTGTGAAAGGGTTCAAGGTAGGGACCTGAAAATTGGTATAGACCTATATGATATCAAAAGCATTCTCACACATAAAAAGGGGGGTTATCAGAAAAGGGGGCGTGGCTCCTCCCATACAAACTAAAGGCTTCAAGCAGAATATCTGTGAAAGGGTTAAAGGTAGGGACCTGAAAATTGGTATAGACCTATATGATATGAAAAGTCTCACACATAAAAAGGGGGGTTATCAGAAAAGGGGGCATGGCACCTCCCATACAAACTAAATTTTTCAGGCAGAATATCTGTGAAAGGGTTCAAGGTAGGGACCTGAAAATTGGTATAGACATATGTATATGATATCAAAAGCATTTTCACACATAAAAAGGGGGGTTATCAGAAAAGGGGGCGTGGCACCTCCCATACAAACTAAATTTTTCAAGCAGAATATTTGTGAAAGGGTTCAAGGTAGGGACCTGAAAATTGGTATAGACCTATATGGTATCAAAAGCATTCTCACGCATAAAAAGGGGGGGTTATCAGAAAAGGGGCTTGGCACCTCCCATACAAACTAAATTTTTCAAGCAGAATATCTGTGAAAGGGTTCAAGGTAGGGACCTGAAAATTGGTATAGACCTATATGATATCAAAAGCATTCTCGCAGCAAAAGGGGCGTTATCAGAAAAGGGGGAGTGGCACCTCCCATACAAACTAAATTTTTCAAGCAGAATATCTGTGAAAGGGTTCAAGGTAGGGACCTGAAAATTGGTAAGACCTATATGATATGAAAAGCATTCTCACACATAAAAAGGGGGGTTATCAGAAAAGGGGCTTGGCACCTCCCATACAAACTAAATTTTTCAAGCAGAATATTTGTGAAAGGGTTCAAGATAGGGACCTGAAAATTGATATAGACCTATGTGTATAATATCAAAAGCATTTTACACATAAAAAGGGGGGTTATCAGAAAAGGGGGTGTGGCACCTCCCATACAAACTAAATTTTTCAAGCAGAATATCTGTGAAAGGGTTCAAGGTAGGGACCTGAAAATTGGTATAGACCTATTTGATATCAAAAGCATTCTCACACATAAAAAGGGGGTATCAGAAAAGGGGGCGTGGCACCTCCCATACAAACTAAATTTTTCAAGCAGAATATCTCTGAAAGGGTTAAAGGTAGGGACCTGAAAATTGGTATAGACCTATATGATATGAAAAGCATTCTCACACATAAAAAGGGGGGTTATCAGAAAAGGGGGCAAGGCACCTCCCATACAAACTAAATTTTTCAAGCAGAATATCTGTGAAAGGGTTCAAGGTAGGGACCTGAAAATTGGTATAGACCTATGTATATGATATCAAAAGCATTTCACACATAAAAAGGGAGGTTATCAGAAAAGGGGGCGTGGCACCTTCCATACAAACTAAGTTTTTCAAGCAGAAAGGGTTCAAGGTAGGGACCTGAAAATTGGTATAGACCTATATGATATCAAAAGCATTATCACACATTAAAAGGGGGGTTATCAGAAAAGGGGGCGTGGCACCTTCCATACAAACTAAATTTTTCAAGCAGAATATCTGTGAAAGGGTAGGGGCGTGAAAATTGGTATAGACCTATGTATATGATATCAAAATCATTCACACTTAAAAAAGGGGGTTATCAGAAAAGTGGGCGTGGCACCTCCCATACAAACTAAATTTTTCAAGCAGAATATCTGCGAAAGGGTTCAAGGTAGGGACCTGAAAATTGGTATAGACCCATATTATATTAAAAGCATTCTCGCACATAAAAAGGGGGTTATCAGAAAAGGGGACGTGGCACCTCTAATACCAACTAAATTTTCAAGCAGAATATCTGTAAAAGGGTTCAAGGTAGGGACCTGAAAATTGGATAAAAAGGGGCGTTATCAGAAAACGGGGCGTGGCACCTCCCATACAAACTTTAATTTTCAAGCAGAATATCTGTGCGAATGATGAGCTTGTGATGACCATATTTTTTTATACGGGACGCTACTGAAATATTTTTTTCAAATTTTTGACAAGCGGCCATGTTTTTTTCAATCGTACAATATTTGTGACAGAATTACATACTTACATAAAGAAATTCTGTCTCCAAACCCTGTGGGGAATTCATATAGCTCCAAGTCAACTATTAATTCACCATTTTTGGCCTAGCTGTTCATAGTACCATTGGTATAAATTAATAAAAAACAATTAGTTTTTCGAAACCTTTTTTCAAATACCAAATGTCTACAGATATCTATACCTATAAGTACTTGGTTTAGTTAACTAATCAAATTTAGTTATGAGTTATTAATAATAATTTATTTACGTTTTTGTTTAGGTTTATCATGCATTCATACCTAGCGGTCCAGGCCTCAAATAAGGTCAAAACCGATATTCTAAGCCAGATCATCATAGAAATTTTCAATGAAATCAAAAGCTGACATAAAAAAGATACTTTTTTTTATCTGAAATTCAACTGCTTAAAAAATTGTCGATTCAATTTTTCAATTGAACAATGAATTTGTTTGAAACTTCAAACTTTTTTCCTACGGCCACATATACATATATTCTTCTTCAAAAATCGCTTAAAAACAAAGAGATTTGCTCAAAAAGACAAACTTCTAAATTTTATTAGGCACTTTTGGCTCTGTGCATGCTTATCGGCTTGGGTGTTGCAGGTTTTGAAAGGGAAATGGGAAGGGATAGGAAAAGAGAATGAAAAAGGCAAATTTTGCAATAACAATCGTTTTGACTTTATTTTGTCCACTTGCGAATATGGCACCCTACCTTTTTTAATGTGTTAGTTATCCTAGACGAATACAATTTATAAAAATGTACTACATTGTTATTAAGAGGCCATTATAGTTGACAACGGAAAAGCATCGGAGCTGCATTGGTAAGTTTTTGCCCACATGGGCATGTTTGCACTTTGTAGTTCATCATTTTCATCCCAGCTGCTTATATAAAAGTACTATGAACACTGAAAAATCAAGAACTAATAGTTGACTTGGAGTTATATGATTTCCCTACAGGTATAGTATGTATGTTTGTGGACGTATCACTCGAAAACCACTGATTGGAATTCAATGAAACTTTAAATTTAAGATATCGATTATTCCGATAACTCAACCGATTTCAAAGTTATCGGTCGGTATCTAAGTTTTCGGCCAATATTTGGACCAGTCCTTTTCTACCTTTTGGCGATCAAAATAAACTGTCTAAAACACGCCAGCGTTGTTGTCCAACATTATCACTTGCAGTTTTCGGAGATGCCGCAAAAACTACACAGAGCCAAAGGTGCCCAATAAAATAGAACAAAAATGATAAGATATCTGTATAGTTTTTCTTCAAGAAGATGTGCTTTACACTATTGTAGAGAAAATCTTTTAAATGTTTTCAAAGGAAAATCACATATTATTAAGAAGATTTTCTTTTTAAATCAAATGATACTGCTTTCACCGAGAATCGAACTTACAATTTTCGGAATGATAAACCCAGCTGTTTACCATCAGGCCATCGCTTACTTTTGCTTGCCAGCGTCTAATTACTGATATCTGTATAGTTATTAATGTTTTCAAAGGGAAATCACATATAATTGAGAAGTTTTTCTTTTTAACATTTCAAATTAGGAAAAAAGAGAGAAAATCAAACTTACAATTTTTGGAATGCTAAGCCCAGCTGCTTACCATCCGACCATCGAGTACTACTGCTTGCCATCGTCTAATTACAGCTTTGTACTAAATGTATAGTTTTTTTTAATAAGAATTTCTTCGTTAAACCATAGAGATTTCCCTATAGTTTTTTCTTCGTTTCCACCGTTTCGACTACCCCTTTGCCCAAAAACTGATCATGAAGACAATCTTATTAATTTTATTAGACATTTTTGGTTCTGTGTAATAAGACTGTTGGTTCTTTTGCTAAAATCTTACCTTACAACAGTTATAGAAACAGTTACAAAAACGTGAAAGCTTGTTAAATTGCAATTTTAAGAGAAATTAAATAAGTCCCAATGAAAATGAAATAAATTCCAATGGTAAAAAATAATAAATTGTAGTTTTGAGAGAAATGAAATAACTCCCAACAAAAATGAAATAACTCCCAATGCTGGAAAATGAAATAACTCCCAACGGGATTTCGTTTTCATTTGGGAGTTATTTCATTATGAAATAGTTCCCAACAAAATTTTATGAAATAAGTTCCAACGCATTGGGAGTTATTTCATTATGAAATTAACTTTCATTGCACTCATAGCACAATTTGCTGTTGAATACCATTCAAGGTTTGTATAGGCTTGTTATAACATAGTGCATAGGGAGAGCGCCAAAGTTGACCAACCTCAAAAAAAAAATGTGTTTGTGGGGCAAATACTACCACTTTTACCACTTCTTTCCGGTTCATATATAGATCGTTAGAAAAGTCTATATCTCTTCTATCGAAATCAGGAAAAAAATAAATACGGGTTAAAATTACCTAAGTGTTTGAAGGTATGAAAACCCGGTTTTTGACCCCTAACTCAAGATTTATGAGGTGTCCGGCAAATTTCTGGTACGCAGTTCTTCTAACTCACCGAGATCTACCAGAAAAGTGCTATCTCTTCCCAGTTATTTTTTCGTGTTGCACAGTGTTATCAATTAAACGATTATTTTTAACATCAATTATTAATCTGTAATGCCTAAGATATTTGGCGACGATTATAGGCTTCTTAACATCAGCCAATATAAAAATCCACCGAAAAGTTCTTTTAAGGCCTAAACTTAAATTTAAAGCTTTTTGTCCAAATGTTTTTATTGGAGATTCGTTTTCAGCAAATAACTGAAGAGGTGCTGGTCCATGCAACCTTTCAAAGGCAGGGTATACCGAGATGACTGCGCCAGTATCAATGAGAAATTCTGTGTCTAGTGCACTTTCTCGAATAAATAGGCGAGATATTTCTGGCCAACCCCATCCGTCACCGAAGAAGGTGAGCCTAATGGGTTTTCAAAGTATTGTGTGAATTTTGAGTATTACTTTAAATGATAAACAAAAAGGTTTATTTTGCCTTGCTTTCGAGGAATTACTTCGTTTAAACCGCTTATTGTTTGGCTGTGAGAACGATGTGAAAAAACATCAACTTGTTTCGTAAGGTCTTCGATTTACAATTGTAAGACATTATTTTCCGAAGGAGACTTGGAAACAGCACTTACTTCCCATGCTTCTGATGTATCTGATATTTTATCTGCCATAAGGGCGAGTCTATTTAAATTTTCGCTACTTACAGATAAAATTGCTTTTACAATCTTTTTTCTTCCGAATTCATGAATCGTTCTTGCAAACGTGTTTTTAAAGACTCGTACCTGTTGTTTTCGGTGGGTTCAGGATAAGATCGCTGACTTTACTAAGCTCATAGCTACAATGGTGTGAAATTTTGTTGCAACTGAAGTTATTCCAGCCGTAATAAACTGGCTCTCAACTTGTTTGAACCATAGAGCAGGATTGGTTTTCCAGAAAGGCGGAACTTTAACTGACACACATGCGACTTCAAATGTAGAATTTGCCTCATCTAGAAGATTTCTCGAAAATGTGGATTTTTGCGGCAACACTGGTAATGGTTCTTTAAGATCTTAAATCAATGAATCACCAGCGCCATTATTGTCGGCGCTTCCTATGAAACATATTCCTTGTCGGTGTCAGTTTCAAGAAAATTGGCTAAATGAATGAGGTTTCTATTTTAAACCAGACATGTTTAACCATTTTTTAAAGAAAAAATTATGTTTTTGTCGGTTGGCTGGGATTCGAACCATCATGCCCGTCTGCTGTACCACTGAGCTACATCGCATACATAAATGTTGTGGGAAAAATTCAATCTTAAATAAGCTTTCAAAAATAAATGAAAACAAAACAAAACAAAAATTGTAGACCGAAAGATTTTAATTTTAGGCCGAACGGTTTTAATATTAAACCGAAGAGTTAAAAAAAAATAAAATTTAAAAAATCTGGCACTTGGCAGGATTCGAACGGAAGCGCTCAGGAGTCACAGACGACTGCTCTACCGCTGAGCTTTGCCGCACATAAAATTTTTGTGGAGAAAATGCAATAACTTTCAAAAAAACCAAAAAAACTTTAGACTACTTTTTCATTTAGATCTTAAATCGAAACCAAAAAATTGAAAATCTTTGTAGGTATTTAGAAGGTTTAAAATGTTACAAAAAAACGTTAAAAAATCGTTAAACTTTAGACGGGTTTAAAATTTAGGCTCATATTTTTAATACACGGTTTTCAATATTTCCGCAAGGAAAAAAATGTAGGGATTTTTGTAGGGTAATCTAGAGAGTTTTACTTGATTTGTAGGGATTTTAGAGGAAAAAAATGTGGCATCACTGGGTGTAGCTCTGCCCAAATGTCAGACAGGGTCACCCCGGGACGTTTCGGTACGATGGGTACAGCACAAGTACTGGTACCGTTCTCGTAGAACCGGCAATACGTAGAAACTAGCCGTGTAGGCCATGTAGGTCACCCCTTACACATGTGTCGTAGGACACTACTCTTAAGTAGTATCAGGCATTTTTAGACTGCGTGCCATGACAAAAACTTCAGCCAGACACATCAAAGCTGGGGACTTTTCTTCATTCTTACTGCGATTTCACTTATTTAAGCGGAATAGCCCAACTTTGACTGTTTTTAAATGGCGGATTTTTTATGAAAACCAATGGATTTAACTTAAAACACCTAATTTAAGAGAATAGAGTAGAAAACAAACATTTGTTTAAACATTTTTTTGGCGTAGCAGCCAAATTATCAGACAGTAGCTTGATTTTGTACAGGCAAAAAAGACGTATGAACCAAAAATTACCCTTATGCTACGAATATCGAAATAATATTTATTGCATTATATAACAAAGCACTAAATAAAGTTACTTACTAAATTTCATGATAATATATATACTGGATGCAAAGAAATTAAAAAAAAAACCGTCTCCTGAACAATTTACTTTTGGCTCACACGTCTTTTTTGCGCACACGACTCGATATATTGTGGTAAAAAATTACATATGTTTTCAAAACAAGGTCAAAAATTGTAAGACTTTCGTATTTTCACCTATACTATAAATTTTTTCTTAAAAATTAAATAGATATGCACAACAGTATAGCGCCCGTTACATTGGAATATTCCCTAAACACACAATACTAAAGTTCACAAAGCATATAGATGTAAATTCATTCAGCATACCGATTGAGATATTATAAAATTTTTAACTTTTCCTTCAAATAGAAGCGTTAGAACATATCCGGACCGATCAGAATATCGCACCAGAAAACATCCAGAACTATCAGTTGCTATTCTCTCATTGCTTTCTTGACCAACTTGATTATGATCACCTGGGTCGTCTATTTGCTCGTTTTTGGATTTAACCATCCTTTCCGCATACCGTTGCAAACTTACAACAGCTTCTTCTCTTGTTAAAGTACCATGATACCAAAGACTTTTTTTCGTTTTCGCAGGAGGTAATTTAAAGTCACTTAAAAAGTTTACGGCTGCTGTCTGGACTGCTTCACGAGCTAAATCAATCGGGAACTCACCAGATGAGGTTCGAGGTAACAGAGGAGCATTGGATTCTAATAATTGTTTCATGGCTTCTAGATTTCCGCTTTTAGAAGCCTCGTGCATAGGAACATACCCATTTTTTATGTTACGTCCTTGAACATTGGCATTTGCGTTAATTAAATGACGAATGAATGGTCCTGATTGCGTGCGACATGCGTACTAGAAATATATTAATTTTCGTTAATTTACTTATAGTTTTTTATACATATTTTAAATTACTTACATGAAGAGGCATGTTGCCAAATGCATCCATACAATTTACATTGACTTCCGTTGCAAGAATAAGGGTAAGAATTGTTAAATCGCTATGAATAGCAGCCAAATGTAATGCTGTCTGTCCTTTCTGGTTCTTAGCGTCGACATTGCGATACCCACATTTTAGAAGCTCACTCACAATTGTGGCATTATTCTCTTTTGTAGCACGATGTAACAAATTTGTATTTCCATGTCTTCGAGCATCATTTGGAGGCAAATCTTTCTTAAGAAAAGTAGTTAGCTTTGTTGGCAAGCCATTTGCTGCCATTTGATAGAATTCCACCAAAGATTCCAGGCCATGTAAAATTTTAACTTTATCGTCAATTGAAAAAAAAGCATCTCCACCATGTCTCCGAATCTGATAGTGGCATACCTTTTTCTAGAAACCAAAGGAAATACCCGATTTATTAATAAAAACATAGTCTGCTTTTGTTGTTGTTGATGTAAAAAATGTATGTGCTGGCTCTACTAATTTTTGTTAAGGGATCTATGCTAAGAAAATAAGCTTAACAAGTTTTGAGTTGTGACGGTTTTTGATTAAGGGTGCTATAGTTATATGTTTAATATAATTTAGAGAAAAGCCAAGATGTAACTCGTAGAAAAGAATTTTGAATAATAATTCTTTCTCAACCGACAAAGTTTACAAAGATAAAAAATGTATTTAACTATATTAAAATCAAAGTGAAAATTATTGAGAGTGTTTACCACATTACACCCTTCCTAATTTAACATAAATTAAACGATACAGATTTGACATTCTTTTTTGTACAAACTGATAATGAACTACACCTTTTCAAGTTTATAATGAGAAAATGTAAGTGTATATTGAGAAAACAAAAGTTGATAATGAGAATTGTAAGTTCATATTGAGAAAACAAAAGTTGATAATGAGAAATGTAAGTAAATATTAAGAATACAGAAGTTAATAATGCGAAATGTAAATTGATATTGAGAATACCCAAGTTGATAATGAGAATTGTAAGTTGATATTGAGAATACCCAAGTTGATAATGAGAAATGTAACTTGATATTGAGAAAACACAAGTTGATAATGAGAGAGTGTAAGTTGATATTGATATTGAAATTTTCTCATTATCAACTTACATGTTCTCATTATCAATTTACGTATTCTCAATATCAACTTAAAATTCTCATTATCAACTTGTGTTTTCTCAATATCAACTTACAATTCTCATTATTAACTTGGGTATTTTCAATATCAACTTACATTTCTCATTATCAACTTCTGTTTTCTCAATATGAACTTACATTTCTCATTATCAACTTGGGTTATCTCAATATCAACTTACAATTCTCATTATCAAATTTTAACTTTATCGTCAATTGAAAAAAAAGCATCTCCACCATGTCTCCGAATCTGATAGTGGCATACCTTTTTCTAGAAACCAAAGGAAATACCCGATTTATTAATAAAAACATAGTCTGCTTTTGTTGTTGTTGATGTAAAAAATTTATGTACTGGCTCTACTAATTTTTATTAAGGGTCTATGCTAAGAAAATGAGCTTAACAAGTTTTGAGTTGTGACGGTTTTTGATTAGGGGTGCTATAGTTATATGTTTAATATATTTTAGAAAAAAGCCAAGATTTAACTCGTAGAAAAGAATTTTGAATAATAATTCTTTCTCAACCGACAAAGTTTACAAAGATAAAAAATGTATAAAATCAAAGTGAAAATTATTGAGAGTGTTTACCACATTACACACTTCCTAATTTAACATAAATTAAACGACACAGATTTGAGAAAACAAAAGTTGATAATAAGAATTGTAAGTTCATATTGAGAAAACAAAAGTTGATAATGAGAAATGTAAGTTAATATTGAGAATACAGAAGTTAATAATGCGAAATGTAAATTGATATTGAGAATACCCAAGTTGATAGTGAGAATTGTAAGTTGATATTGAGAATACCCAAGTTGATATTGAGAATACCCAAGTTGATAATGAGAAATGTAAGTTGATATTGAGAAAACACAAGTTGCTCTCATTATCAACTTACATGTTCTCATTATCAATTTACGTATTCTCAATATCAACATAAAATTCTCATTATCAACTTGTGTTTTCTCAATATCAACTTACAATTCTCATTATTAACTTGGGTATTTTCAATATCAATTTACATTTCTCATTATCAACTTCTGTTATCTCAATATGAACTTACATTTCTCATTAACAACTTGGGTTCTCTTAATATCAACTTACAATTCTCATTATCAACTTTTGTTTTCTCAATATAAACTTGAAAAGGTGTAGAAACATTAGAGTAATTCAATGTTATTACTGATTCTAAAAAAAAAACTGCTTTCGATCAATGGAAATTGTATCTTCTTTTTGACCAACTTGAATTTTAAAATATTTCGAGTTCCGCTCCACAACTTTGAAAGGTCCTTTATAACGAATATCTAACCCCTTTTGAAGTTCTGATCTGACCCACACATGAGTGCAATCTTGTAAATCTTTATGAACAAAAGGTTTGACACTTGAATGATTGCTTGCCGGGATTGGTTTCATTTCTGCCATGAAACGTCGTAAATTGCTTATACGGCTGATACATTACCGCAAATTCCGAATTAACTGCGCTTTTGGGAGTTAACTTGAGCATAATCTTCATTATAAACTCCCAAAAATTAAGAAGATTTGAGCAGTTTTAAAAAATTTGCACTGGCAACACTCTGTACATAAATAGACAACAACACCAAGAAACACTAGGAAATTAAGGGTAGCTGACAGATAGGCGTCGCGCTGGTTTCTAAGAATATAGTGCAATAACAACCAAAGTAGTAATTCTCAATGCTGTTAATCTTAATTTTTGTGTGTATCAGGGTAAAATTTGGATCTGATTAAAGAAGATTTATTGGAGATAATCTCCGTGTGTGTATCCATAGCATTAGAACGTCTCTTTGATTATTGATTGAATGCCAGGATGCGATAAACTATGTAGCTTTTCAAAAATATTTCTTCTAAATTGCAGTGGAATGTAAGACCTTACACGTTGAGTTGACACATCACAAAATATTGCAGCTTCCGATTCAGGAATTTTAAAAAACCACCACTTCCATTGTAGATGGTGGTGCGACACCAGAGAAAAGTACACCCATTTTTACTGAATACTTATATAAAGATGGTTCTCTATTTAACGATAGTTCGTGTTGATCACACAGCGCACGAGAAGTATCTTGATGTTCAGCATCGATACGGCGAAACACGTAATACACGAAATTCAATTAAGTTTTTTAAAAGGCGGCTCTTTACGTTTCACTATCTACATATATCTGGATGATTTGTGCTAAAGTGTTGGATGAAAAAGCGTCCGCACGATTCTTTTTAAGGCTGGTCCACAATGAAAATCGTCGCGTAAAAACGCAACGAATATACGCCTTGTCAAAATAGAACCATGTAATTTTATTAATTTGAACCCAATCGAACGCCAAGCAAAAATACGCCCGACGATAGAAATGTTTCAATTTTCATCGCTCTCTCCGACGAAAAACATGCCAGGTCGGCACCTCCATGTCGGAATTTATAAAACAACCATATTGCATTCGTTTGTCCACGTTTGTCCAGGAAAATTTTTCGTTTGTCCACCCCTAGTAAAAAAGTTATTTCAAAAAAAAAAAAATCCGGTGTGAAGTTGGCACCTCCATGTCGAAATTTAAAAAAAAACCAAATGTCATTAATTCATTAATTTGTCCATCGTTTGTCCACGTTTGTCCAGGAAAAATTTTTGTTTGTCCGCCCCTAGTAAAAAAGTTAATTCGAAAAAAAAAATTCCGGTGTGAAGTTGGCACCTCCATGTCGGAATTTTTATAAAACCAAATGTCATTCGCTCGTCCATCGTTGTCCATGTTTGTCCAGGAAAAATTTCCGTTGTCCCCCCCCCCCCCTCTAGTAAAAAAGTTATTTCAAAAAAAAATTTAATTTAAAAAATCATAAAATTTGATTTTTAAAGTTTTTTTGGCTTAATCGTTTGGCCACCGTTTGACCATGATTGTCCAACAAAAATTTTCGTTTGTCCACCTTTTGTTCAAAAGTTATTTAAAAAAAAAATTTGAAGTTGGCACCTTTATCCCTGCATAATTAAAAAAAAACTAAATGTCATTCGTTTGTCCATCGTTTGTCCACGCTTGTTTAGGAAAAATTTTTGTTTGTCCACCATTAGTAAAAAAGTTATTACAAAAAAAAGTTTTTATTGAAAAAAACAAAAATGTTGATTTTTGAAGTTTTTTTTTTGCTTAATCGTTTGTCCACCCTTTGTTCAAAAGTTTTTAAAAAAAAGTTGGCACCTCCATCTCTGAATAATTAAAAAAACTAAATGTCATTCGTTTGTCCACGTTTGTCCAGGAAAAATTTTCGTTTGTCCACCATTAGTAAAAAAGTTATTACAAAAAGTTTTTATTGAAAAAACAAAAATGTTGATTTTTGAAGTTTTTTTTTGGGTAATCGTTTACCACCCTTTGTCCAGGTTTAAAAAAAAACTAATGGCGGCGATATACCAACAGGTTATCATAACCTCTAACGAGATTTTTAGCCGAGCTTCTCTTTCCAACTTGTGGTGTGTTGCTTTTGAGTTTTCCTACAAGTTGGCAGGACCTACAGTTTTTTGCCGACTCCGAACGGCACTTGCAAAGTAAATGAATTTTTTGCTGAGAAGCTTCTCATGGAAGAAATACACCCGGAGAGTTTGCCAAACTACTGCCGAGGGGCGACCCCGTTTAGAAAAATTCTTTTTCTAAATAATTTTTGATGTTACTTTTGCCGGGCATCGAACCGCCACGACTTGGTGTAGAAGGCCTAACACTTAACCGCTACACCACGGCGGCCGCCAGGTTTGTACAAAAATTTTCGTTTGCCCACCCTTTGTTGAAAAGTTATTTAAAAAAAAAAATTGGCACCTCCATCTCAGAATAATTAAAAAAACTAAGCGTCATTCGTATGCCCATCGTTTGTACACCCTTAGTAAAAAAGTTATTACAAAAAAAAATATTTTATTGAAAAAACAAAAATGTTGAAAAATTTTTGTGAAGTTGGCACCTTCATGTCGGAATAATTAAAAAAAAAACTAAATGTCATTCGTTTGTCCATCATATGTCCAGGAAAAAAAACCAAATGTCATTCGTTCGTCCAGGAAAATTTTTCGTTTGTTCACCTCTAGTAAACAAGTTATTTCAACATAAATTTAGTTTTTGATGTTCAATTGGCTTTGTCCGTCGTTTTAGTCATGATGCAATAAACAGGTGACCGCAGGGCGACATACAACCTTGCATACAAAATTTTTGTATGTGTTTTTTTGTTGTACTTTGTGTGCGTACTGTTAAAATTGCACTGAATAATTAGCATTGTGTCAAAATTTGGGGAAAAAAACTTTTTAATCAGCTGTCTCATGCCGCAACCTTCTAGTTGGACCATGGTTTTAGTAAAGAAATTAGTGTGAAAAGTGGTGCGGTTTCGTCAGAATTAAATGATTTTGCTGCATTCCTGGAAATGCTGCTTATGTGGCTTGCATACTTGACGTGCCTACAAATATATATATACATATGTACATATAATATATATGTACATGTACGTAACGTTTGTGAGCATCCTAATCCGAAGGCTTCGGAGCCCTCACAACATTTATACATACGCTTCATAAGCTCAAATGAAGTACGAGCTGTTTTATGAACAATACTGGATTTTTAGATTTTTACACATACGCTATTTTGCAAAGCCACCGAGTTACGTGGTTTCACACAAGGAAATACACTTAAATATTATACTTATCCATTTTCATGCAAAACATTGAAATCTGATGCTTTTGCACATAAAAAAAAAAAAAACTAATGGCGGCGATATACCAACAGGTTATCATAACCTCTAACGAGATTTTTAGCCGAGCTTCTCTTTCCAACTTGTGGTGTGTTGCTTTTGAGTTTTTCCTACAAGTTGGCGGGACCTACAGTTTTTTGCCGACTCCGAACGGCACTTGCAAAGCAAATGAATTTTTTGCTGAGAAGCTTCTCATGGCAGAAATACACCCGGAGAGTTTGCCAAACTACTGCCGAGGGGCGACCCCGTTTAGAAAAATTCTTTTTCTAAATAATTTTTGATGTTACTTTTGTCGGGCATCGAACCGCCACGACTTGGTGTAGAAGGCCGAACACTTAACCGCTACACCACGGCGGCCGCCTTTTGCACATAAGCCGTTTCTTAAATGAAGTACATACGCGGTTCTACACAAACGACATATACTTATACTTTGTATATAGCCAATTATATGAAGTATATTGAAATTTTATATTTTTGCACATATGCCATTTTTTACGTCAAGCACATACACGCTTTTGTACAAAATATATACATACTCATTCTTATATGTACATACAAACATACAATCTACATAATTACATATTTTGCTAATGAAATCTAATTTGTACAATATTAGGCACACCCTGATGTATGTTTGTAAAATAGAAGATTTTTACCGGAATATCAGCGGCCCAACATGAGAAAATATTCTTGTTGACAATAACCGAAATGTTACACAAACAAGTTACCAGCATTCCAACTAGCAAAAGGGTCGGTCACCAACCCAAACAGCTTTGCTTGGCTACATACACCCGCATGCCTACATACTAGATCATCCGATGCCTCGGACATAGCATAAAGAAGAGAAGGAAAATGCATCGTAGCACGGCAAGAACAATGGGCGTTGGGAATGCAGCAAAAATGAACAAGTAACTTATACGTATTGACGTAACCAATATTTATGTGAACAGCAGGCCCAGCTGATCAAGGCAGTGCGAGCGAACAGCTGATGGAATGCAATGGGGGCATTCCAGGAGGAAGTAGTAGCAGTATAAAAACTGTTAGCAAATATGATACAAATTTATATATATGTAAATGTCGTATATATACCTAAGGTCTTAGAAATTAAGTGGAAGATGCGCCGTTAGGTTAAGGAACATTAGTTTTAAGCATTGTTATTGTATATTGGAAGGTTGCTGCGCACAAAAAGAGTATAAAAGGGCGAACATTTCTTAGAATAATTGAGTCGTTAGCGACTAGAGCTAGGTATAGTAGTAGTGGGTTTTCACCTCGATGAATGCGGAACTGGGGGCTTTCACCTCACTATCACAGAGTTTATATTCAGTGGTGGGTTTTCACCTCCGCTGACGGTTGGGTCGAGCAGAGGGTTTTCACCTCAGCCGCCTTTATTTTAGCTAGGAGTCTTAAGTCATAGTAAGCGGTGGGTTTTCACCTCCGCCGAAGAAGGGCTGAGTAGGGGGTTTTCACCCTTACCACCCTTAACGTAGTTTGAAATTAAAATTAAGATTTGTAGATTGATTTGAGAAAAGAGGAGTGAATCCCAACAATAAACATTTTAAAAATATTAATCAGGGTTTTGTCATTTCGAGAGGACCTTTAGGGAACATCTATTTTCAGAACCCTGGACGGACTGAGCCTACCCCAGCATACCGAAGGAAAAGTCCGTCACAAATGGCGCCCGAGCAGGGACAATAAAACAACGCAGAGAAAGCAAATTTAATGGATTTTGAGTCAAAATACACAGAGGCAAACATGGTCATTGTAAATAGCTAAAAGCACAGAGACATACACACACTGGGTCATCGGAGACATAAGGTAAGTGGCTATAATTACGTGGTAGTACCTTATTCCGTGGTATTTTGATTTTTTCGGCCAAATAAGGATTTGAAAGTTAATCTAATAAAACTAAAAATGTAGTCATGAGCATTTATCTTTAAAAAATATAAATAGACATAATTTTTTTTTTTTCTAGCCTATATTTATTTAATAATACACGATCTAAAGATGATACTTTGGATAAAAAGCATTTTGTATGGGGGTAGCTTAAGTAAAATGCTAAGGAGTCCAATGAAAATTATTAAGGCTGTAAAAAATCATCCGTATGCTTTTATTTAATTTTTCTTACAATTATATATTCAGTGAACATTTATTAACTATTTTTTATAACCTCCAAATAAAATAAAACAATTTCTTCTACTCTAAATTGAATAATTCTGACCCACGGAATTAGGTACACCATTCGTTTTTCAATGTACGTAATTGCGTGGGTACCACGGAATTAGGGTATTTTAATACTTTTTATTTTCTTTATTCTAATAAACTTTTTATAAGAAAACCTAACGCAATAAGTTATTTTATCACTAAATAAAACCCCAAAGAAGATCCTGACGTAATTCCGTGGTATATTTTTTTTTACCTAGCCTATATTTATTTAATAATACACGATCTAAAGATGATACTTTGGATAAAAAGCATTTTGTATGGGGGTAGCTTAAGTAAAATGCTAAGGAGTCCAATGAAAATTATTAAGGCTGTAAAAAATCATCCGTATGCTTTTATTTAATTTTTCTTACAATTATATATTCAGTGAACATTTATTAACTATTTTTTATAACCTCCAAATAAAATAAAACAATTTCTTCTACTCTAAATTGAATAATTCTGACCCACGGAATTAGGTACACCATTCGTTTTTCAATGTACGTAATTGCGTGGGTACCACGGAATTAGGGTATTTTAATACTTTTTATTTTCTTTATTCTAATAAACTTTTTATAAGAAAACCTAACGCAATAAGTTATTTTATCACTAAATAAAACCCCAAAGAAGATCCTGACGTAATTCCGTGGTATATTTTTTTTTACCTATTCTTCAATATTTGAGCCGTAAATATCTGTGGCGCGCAATATTTTAACGAAATATTGATGTTATTGAATTTTTGCAAATTCGTTATTTCCCAATAAAAAATAAAAAAATAATTAAGCATTTAACTTCTTTATCATTATTTGGAATTCATATTTATAATAAAAAATATAAATTATAATAAAAATCTCGAATTAGCGTTCAAATCGCTACCACGGATTTATGTACCACGTATTTTGTACATGTTCCTTATTGCGTGGCATACGACGCATTTACATTACTTACAGCAGCTAGACGCAAATCACGGTCTTTCTGTCGAGCCAATCAAAAATATATATTTTACATAAGTATTTGTTTTTGAAACGAATTTTTTTGAAAGTAAGTAATTAAATTTGCGCTCTATTTGTATCTTATTATATAAAACGTGCGAAATTTATTCCAAAGCCAAAATGGGAAGAGCTCGCTATACCGCTATACTGCTTCACTTTAAAAGCCTTATGATTTAAAAAAAGAGATACTTTTACTAAAAATAAAAATAAAAATAAAACAGACAAAAAAACAGAAAACAAAAACAGAAAAAAAAATATATTGAATGAAAATAAAAATAAAAACACAAAAAAAAACAGAAAAAAATTTAAAAAAAACAAAAAAATAAAAAAAAAGCAAAAAAATAAACAAAAAACAAAAAACAGGAAAAAAAAATATATTGAATGAAAATAAAAACAGACAAAAAAACAGAAAAAAATAAAAAAAAACAAAAAAATAAAAAACAAAAAAATAAAAAAAAACAGAAAAAAAAAATATATTGAATGAAAATAAAAATAAAACAGACAAAAAAAAACCAGAAAAAAATAAAAAAAAAAATATAAAAAAAACAAAAAACAAAAAAAAATATATTGAATGAAATTCTTATTTATTATTGAACTAACTTTTTTAATTTTATTTTATAGCTTAAAGCATATTTT
Source organism: Campiglossa producta (assembly GCA_964058755.1). NCBI lineage: Eukaryota > Metazoa > Arthropoda > Insecta > Diptera > Tephritidae > Campiglossa > Campiglossa producta. Next base: position 57,137,375 of record CAXKVI010000004.1, on the reverse strand, counting down.
TAATTTATTTGTTATGTGTTAATGAAACCAAAAAAAGTATTACTGAATTAAATTCGTTTATTTATTTTAAAGCTTCATGTTAATGAAGTTATTTTTATTTTATTGCTGATTCATTTTCAAAGCCTTCTATAATTTAAGAAAAAGATTTACTTTTAATAAAAAAAAAAAACAAAAAAATACAAAAAAAGAAATTATTAAAATAAAAATAAAACACAAAGAATAGAAAACAAAAATGTGTAGCAATGAAATATGCGTGTTTGCTTTATACCACGGAATTAGGGACAATTTCCCACGGAATTAGGGACATCTAAGTTAGTCACTAATTTTAATTATTATAAATATATTATTAGTTATTTTCAAATGTTGACAATTGAAAATAAAAGAAAATTGATCAATTAAATAGGAACAATACGATTTTCCAGGTTTCACTTTTTTGTTTCATCGTAGGAGGAGCAAAAAGTCAGAAAAATCCTTAATACCAAGTAATAATAGCCACTTACCTTACTAAGGAAAGTACAACAGGAACATACGTGGATTAAAATCTGCTGGGTTAAATTTGAAGCCAAAGGCATACTAAGGCGGGACAAACGAGGATTTAAAAATTCTGCTGGGTAACATAAAGCCAACGAAACGACACATAGGATTTAAAAATTCTGCTGGGTAATATAGAGGATCACGAGGATCGACGAGAAAATTAACATAGAGGAAATACAACTACGAATCAACAAGATCAGCATCAAGATGGTTAAGGTATCCTGGGTATACTACCTCCAGCGCGAGGATCTGGTGGCATACTGCGCGGAATTCGGAGTGGAATATTCTGGTACGGTGGAAGAAATGCGCAGGCTTTGATCAGCGTATATCCAAACGCATAGTGATGATGAGGATTTGGAGAAACGCTTTGCTACGCTAGAGCAACGTCATGCCCGGCCAACTACACCCAAAGATGGCGGGCCAACCATCAGAATCAACCCCCCGACACCCAAGAGTGGCGAGGAGCAAGGATTTACGTATCCCGACGGAGCGAGCACGAATAATGCATTAGCAGGAGTAAACAATAATGCGCATATTGCACGACACGACACGGGCATACAAGCTGCACCGCACGTATATCCCCAGACGGAAACTTGTGGAAATGTGATGGATCGCGTACGCAAGTGGGGTTTAAAATACGATGGTGAGAAGAACCCACATGGCTTCATTGAGCGGGTCGAAGAGCTGGCAGACAGCTATGAAATTAGCCGTAACGCCATACCACGTGCGCTACCAGAATTGCTGAAAGATAAAGCACTGGTATGGTTCCGAAATAACAACCGTCACTGGCAGCAATGGGACGCATTTAAGAAGGAGTTCTTGAAATTTTTCCTGAGTTCAAGGTATTTTGAGCGTCTAGACGATGAAATTCGGCAAAGGGTGCAAAAGCCAGGTGAAAAATTCAAAGATTACGTGTTGACGCTTCAAGGGCTCATGAGGCACTCCGATTACACGAGCGAGCAAAAACTAAACCGGATATACCGTAACTCAAGGAGAGAGTACCAACTGTATGTGAAGAGGAGCGAATTCAACACTCTGGAAGACCTGGTGAGCCTAGTGGAAGATTATGAGAATATTACACCAGAGAGGGAACCACTTAGACCAGCAGCGAGACCGTTTGTACCCAGGCGGCAGGAGGAGCGTTTCCACTATATGCAGGAAACCGACAACGTACCACAGGTGAGCGCAAATACACAAACAGTGACAAATACAACAAGTAGTGCGCAACAAGGACACATAGACCCACGAACAGCATGTAGGCGTTGCGGGGAGTACGGACACTTCGCCTATGGGTGCCGTAACTCTCGACGCGAATTTTGCTGGACGTGTGGCAAAAGGGGTGTATTAACTCGAGATTGCTGTCGTAGGCAACAGGGAAACGACAGGAGGCCCCATTAGCCGCGAGGAGTGGGGTCTCACACAATTTAGCCTCGCATCCAACAACAAAAGCAAACATATTCAAACAACAACAAGGGCGAATCCTGGCGACAGTAAGGGTAGATGGCAGAGAGGCCACAGCAGCAATTGATACGGGAGCGACACGGAGTTTTGTAAGCGAGTCCATGGCAATGAGGTTGGATGCACGTAAATCTAAAGAGATAAATACAAGAGTGGTAATTGGCGATGGAAGCGCGAAGGACGTAGTGGAAACAATTGAAGCAGAAATAGCGTTGGGCGACCAAGTACACCAGAGCGAATTATTAGTGCTACCAGGGCTGGTGGACCAAGTGGTAATTGGGACTGACTATATGGCGAAAGCGCGCGTGGAACTGAGATGCGGCGAAAGCGCAATGGTAATACAAGCAGGAAACCAAGATCGGAAAATAGCGAGTTGCACAAGCATCATGCAGTTGAACGCAGATATTAAAGATAACACGAGGACCCGCGCTGAAGCACATAGCACCACTGATGTCGCGGTGAGTACATTGCTTAACAAAGAACTTAAGATTTTTGAAAATATGTCGGGGGTATCTAACATTGCCACGCATAAAATTGTCATGAGGGATGACCGCCCCATTAAACAACGATACTTCCCCAAAAACCCTAAGATGCAGGAGATTATAAATAAGGAGATCGATGAGCTTATAGAGAAGGGCTGTATTGAGCCATCACGCAGCCCCCACAGTGCCCCTATAGTCCTAGCGAAGAAGAAGAATGGTAAATGGCGACTTTGCGTCGATTACAGACAGCTTAACGCCCGATCAGTCCCAGACGCGTACCCATTACCGCGTATCCAACATATTTTAGATAGACTTAGAAGTGCGCGGTTTATCAGTAGCCTTGATTTAAAGAACGGCTATTGGCAGATCCCCATGGAAGAGGATAGTAAACAGTATACCGCATTTACGATACCTGGGCGAGGGCTATATCAGTGGAAAGTGATGCCATTTGGGCTACACTCTGCCCCAGCTATGTTCCAAAGAGCACTTGATCGTGTAATAGGTCCAGAGTTAGAGCCACATGCGTTTGCCTACCTGGATGACATTATTATTACAAGTGAAACATTAGAAGACCACACAAGACACCTCACGGAAGTTTTTCGGCGCCTCAGGCAAGCCAACCTTAAGATTAACCCCAAAAAGTGCGAATTTTTTAAGAAAAGTCTGAAGTACTTAGGCCACGTAGTTAGCGAAGAGGGCATCCACACAGACCCAGACAAAGTAGCGGCTATAAAAGAGCTCACACCCCACAGCAATATAAGAGAATTACGGCGGTTCCTAGGGATAGTGTCCTGGTATAGAAGGTTCGTCCCAGATTTTTCCAAAGTGGCAAACTCGTTGACAGCCATGCTTAAGAAGGGCTGCAAATGGAAATGGGCCGGAGAGCAACAGGTAACGTTTGAAGCGCTGAAGAATGCACTTATACAAGCACCCCTTTTAGCCTGCCCAGATTTTACCAAGAGATTTAGACTGCAGACAGATGCAAGTGATTTTGGCCTAGGCGCTGTACTAACACAAGGGTTAGACCAAGAAGAGCGGGTGATAGCTTATGCGAGTCGAAGATTGAACAAGGCAGAGATGAACTACTCACCAACAGAGAAAGAGTGTTTGGCAATAGTTTGGGCAATAAGGAAAATGAGGCCATATCTAGAAGGATACAGTTTTACCGTGATCACAGACCACTTAGCGTTGAAATGGCTGAATGCAATCGAAAGTCCATCAGGAAGAATTGCTAGATGGGCATTAGAGCTACAGCAATATTCGTTCGATGTACAATACAGAAAAGGGAAGTTAAATGTCGTGGCAGACGCGCTACCGCGCCAACCGCTAGAAGAGCAATTGGGCAGCATGACCGCGCAACCAGACGACATCAACTGCAATTGGTATTCCGCAAAGGTAGCAGAAATAACGAAGACACCCGAAAAGTTTCCAGATTATGTAGTTCAAGAGGGGAAATTATACCGAAGAATAGTTGGCCAGGTGGATGGCGAAGATCACGTTCCCTGGAAATTATGCGTACCAACACCACTGAGGAAAAGAGTTTTAAGCGAAATCCATGACACACCAAGCGCCGGGCATATGGGAATCCGCAAGACAATTGCACGAGCAATGATACGTTATTATTGGCCAGGCATGTTCAGAGACGTCAGAAAGTACGTTCAGCAGTGCCACGAATGCCAAATTTATAAGCCAAGCCAACAACAAACGGCTGGTAAAATGCTAACACGTATCCCAGAGGAACCATGGGCAACAGTATGCGCGGATTTTATAGGACCATTGCCGCGCTCGACTCATGGCAACACGATGGCGTTAGTTTTTGTAGATAGATTTCTAAGTGGGTAGAAGTTGTAGCTATGCGAAAAGCAACAACAGAAAATATATCAAAGGTTTAAGAGAACGTATTTTAGCGAGGTTTGGAGCGCCAAAGGTGTTAATAACCGACAACGGAGCGCAATTTATTAGCAGAAGTTTTAAACGAGTTTTACAAGAGCTTGGTATAAAACACCAGCTGACAGCACCATATACCCCACAGGAAAACCCGACAGAGAGGGCAAACCGAAATGTTAAGAGAATGATATCACAGTTTACCGGCAAGGATCAGAGGAATTGGGATGAGTTCATACCAGAGATTTCGTGGGCACTAAACACGAGTGTGTGTGAATCGACAGGATACAGTCCTGCGTATGCAGTACAAGGTAGAGAGCCGAGAATTCCGGGCTCCCTCTACGACGAGCAGACGTTTGGCACGGGCGAGGAAAAGGTCATATTGAGCCAGAAAGCAGCAAAGATGAAGGAGGTATATGACATGGTACGGCGTAAGCAGCAGAGGGCATCGACGGAGCAGGCAAGACATTATAACTTGCGCAGGAGACAATGGCAACCGGCTATAGGCGACTTGGTATTGGTGAAAGAGCATCAGTTGTCCAAAGCAGTAGACAATTTTGCGGCGAAACTAGCACCCAAATACAGTGGCCCACACCGAGTGATGAATTTTGTGTCACCGGTAATCGTAGAGCTTGACAAGGTACACAAGGGAAAGAGAAGGACAGCACACCTAAGCGAGCTGAAGTCCTATCACGAGGCCGAGGAACAAAGAGAGGACGCGCAGGAGCAGAGTCCAGACCAGAGGGAAACACGCAAGCAGCCATCGAGTAGCAAAAACAGCCAAAGCATAACTCAGCGAAGAGTAAGGTTTAAAGAAACCACGAATACCAAAGATCCTGAGAAACCAGAGGCGCCACACGAGTCAGAGCAACCATCGACATCCAAAGTAGCAATGCAAATGCTAAGAGCGCGACAGCAAAGAGACTGTAACAAAGTAGTGAGAAATAATCCACAGGTAGAATTCCCACCGGAAAACGAGCAATTGATCGTCGAAGAGATACAGGGTGAAGCATCGACAATAGAAATCGGGATGCAAATGGCGGCGGAGTACGCCCATAACATGGCCAACCAACAAAACCGCGAAATAAGTGATTATTTCGTATCTTTTCAATTTAGGACACGCGCGAAGAAACCATCAACACGTAACACACCAATGATAAGCGCAGAAAATCGGCCACTCAGACTCAGGGGGTTTTCACCCTTACCACCCTTATCGTAGTTTGAAATTAAAATTAAGATTTGTAGATTGATTTGAGAAAAGAGGAGTGAATCCCAACAATAAACATTTTAAAAATATTAATCAGGGTTTTGTCATTTCGAGAGGACCTTTAGGGAACATCTATTTTCAGAACCCTGGACGGACTGAGCCTACCCCAGCATACCGAAGGAAAAGTCCGTCACACGTTTATATAATGTTTTGAAGAAAAATTAGTTTGAAAAATTTTGATGGTTGCGTCAAAGTTAAATGCTTTTGCGCATTCTTAAAGCTTAATTAATCTTCGTTATCGCTAACGCCATGGCTATAACGATAACGCTAATCATCTCCAATGTGAACAATTAGTCATGCAGTAACCATAAAGAAGTGAAAATTGGCAGCAAATTACACAGATGCTCACTCACTAGCTTAAAGGCACCAAGAAATAAAACTTGAAAATTTGTGAAAATTCACCATAACAAGTTTTAAGAGGCAGCGGCGGATCCGCGGGTTTAGTAAAAATGACAAACCGTTGTTGTAAAAAACCCATTTACCTACCTGAATATATTTTTGTAGGAAACTGAATTCCCTACAAAAACTCCTTAAACTGAAATTTCTCAGACTAACCGTTTTATAGTACTCTAGCCTCAAACATTGGTATGTGTTTTCGATTTCCCGTTTTTAATTTCAAAAATTTTCAAAGGGTGGGCAAACGAAAATTTTTTTGGACAATCCTGGACAAACGGTGGACAAACGATTAAGCAAAAAAAAAACTTCAAAAATCAACATTTTTGTTTTTTTTCAATAAAATTTTTTTTTGTAATAACTTTTTTACTAAGAGTGGACAAACGAAAATTTTTCCTGGACAAACGTGGACAAACGATGGACAAATGAATGACATTTAGCTTTTTTAATTATCCTGAGATGGAGGTGCCAACTTAACAAAAAAATTTGTTTTTTTTTAAATAACTTTTGAACAAAGGGTGGACAAACGTAAATTTTTGTTGGACAATCCTGGACAAACGGTGGACAAAGGATTAAGTAAAAAAAATTCAAAAATCAACATTTTTGTTTTTTTTTAATAAAAACTTTTTTTGTAATAACTTTTTTACTAAGGGTGGACAAACGAAAATTTTTCCTGGACAAACGATGGACAAAGGAATGACATTTAGTTTTTTTAATTATTCAGAGATGGAGGTGCCAACTTCACAAAAATTTTTTTTTTTAATAACTTTTGAACAAAAGGTGTAAAAACGAAAATGTTTCTTGGACAATCATGGTCAAACGGTGGACAAACGATTATGAAAAGAAAAATTCAAAAATCAACATTTTGTTTTTTTTTCAATAAAAACTTTTTTTGTAATAACTTTTTTACTAATGGTGGACAAGCGAAAATTTTTCCTGGACAAACGATGGACATACGAATGATATTTAGTTTTTTTAATTATTCCGAGATGGAGGTGCCAACTTCACAAAAAAAATTCTCTTTAAATAACTTTTGAACAAAGGGTGGACAAACGAAAATTTTTGTTGACAATCCTGGACAAACGGTGGACAAAGGATTAAGTAAAAAAAATTCAAAAATCAACATTTTTGTTTTTTTTTTAATAAAAACTTTTTTTGTAATAACTTTTTTACTAAGGGTGGACAAACGAAAATTTTTCCTGGACAAACGATGGACAAAGGAATGACATTTAGTTTTTTTAATTATTCAGAGATGGAGGTGCCAACTTCACAAAAATTTTTTTTTTTAATAACTTTTGAACAAAAGGTGTAAAAACGAAAATGTTTCTTGGACAATCATGGTCAAACGGTGGACAAACGATTAAGCAAAAGAAAAATTCAAAAATCAACATTTTGTTTTTTTTTCAATAAAAACTTTTTTTGTAATAACTTGTTTACTAATGGTGGACAAGCGAAAATTTTTCCTGGACAAACGATGGACATACGAATGATATTTAGTTTTTTTAATTATTCCGAGATGGAGGTGCCAACTTCACAAAAAAAATTCTCTTTAAATAACTTTTGAACAAAGGGTGGACAAACGAAAATTATTGTTGACAATCCTGGACAAACGGTGGAAAAACGATTTAGTAAAAAAAAATTCAAAAATCAACATTTTGTTGTTTTTTTTAATAAAAACATTTTTTGTAAGAACTTTTTTACTAAGGGTGGACAAACGAAAATTTTTCCTGGACAAACGTGGACAAACGAATGACATTTAGCTATTTTAATTATTCCGAGATGGAGGTGCTAACTTCACAAACAAATTTTTTTTTTTTAAATAACTTTTGAACAAAGGGTGGACAAATGAAATTTTTTGTTGGACAATCCTGGTCAATCGGTGAACAAACTATTGAGCAAAAAAAAAAATTCAAAAATCAACATACTTGTTTTTTTCAATAAAAATTTTTTTTTGGAAAACTTTTTACTAAGGGTGGACAAACGAATGACATTTAGCTATTTTAATTATTCCGAGATGGAGGTGCTAACTTCACAAAAAAAAAATTTTTTTTTTAATAACTTTTGAATAAAAGGTGAACAAACGAAAATTTGTGTTGGACAATCCTGGACAAACGGTGGAGAAACGATTTAGCAAAAAAAAAATCAAAAATCAACATTTTTGTTTTCAATAAAAACTTTTTTACTAAAGGTGGACAAGCGAAAATTTTTCCTGGACAAACGAATGACATTTAGTGATTTTAATTATTCCGAGATGGAGGTGCTAATTTCACAAAAAAATTCAAAAATCAACATTTTGTTTTTTTTTTTAATAAAAACTTTTTTTGTAAGAACGTCTTTACTAAGGTCCACCCTTTTTTCCTGGACAAACGTGGACAAACGAATGACATTTAGCTATTTTAATTATTCCGAGATGGAGGTGCTAACTTCACATTTCATTTGTTTATTTGTATGCTTATAATTCAGTACAAAGATTTCATCTTATATAACAGCACTGAATAGTATTATAGTCATATTAAAAATAAAAAATATTATGCCAAAAAAATAAAACTAAACAACTACTTAGATTTAATTTACAATATAAAATATTAAAAAAATAGATAATAAAAAGTCAAGAGTTTAAGTTTTAAAGTTAAAAATATAACAGTGTTATTTAAAATGTTCATATATTAACTTTTTAAATTGCGTTGCGTTGCTGACTAATTGCAAGTAAGGGGGTAATCGATTCCAAATTCGTATAGCGTTTATATAGAAATGTTGATCTGAAAAAGCAGTGTTATGTTCTATTTGAATAATACGGTTTCCTCTTTCTGACCTGAAGAAGTTTAATTTTTGGTAAAGATAATGCGGCTGTTGTGTGTATATTATTCTATGAAGGTAAATTACAGTTTTACAATTTAAAAGATTCTCGAAGGTAACACCAAAAATAAGTTTGGAATAATGAGATATTCTGTCAAATCGACGTATGCCAAATATATGTATATCTTGCAATACCATTAAAAGCCACGTTTAATTTGCGCCTACTGGTTACGTCACAGCTAGAAAACAATACACAACCATATAGTAACGTCGGCATAAGGTATGATTTAGCCAGAAGCATTCAAGTGGTATGAACCATTGGCTACACCATAAACTTCTTAACATTCCGTATATTTTGCCGGTTGTGATGATAACGTGGTCATTCCAGTGAAGGTGTTTGTTATATGTGATACCAAGATTTTTTACTTTATCTACGTATTCAATTTTAGACTCACCCAGAACTAAATCGGGAAAAGATGTTACAATTTGTGTTTTTTTGGTTACCAACATATATTTGGATTTGCTTGGATTGAGACATAAGCCGTTAGTTGCAGCCCAAGTTCTTACATTATCCAAGTCAACATTAATTTTACGTACGCAGTCATCGAACTCTGATGCTTTGCAGCTTATATAGAGTAGTACATCATCAGCATACATTTGAACATTACAGTATTGTAACTGACCCGGAAGATCATTTGCATAAGCCGAATAGAGTAATGGGCCTAAAATAGATCCTTGAGGGACACCTCTTATAAGGTCGACACTACTGGACTTTTTACTCCCATGAAAAACTGATTGTGATCTGCCTATTAAATAAGAAGTCATCAATTTCGCAGCTGTAGACGAAAAATTAAGTAACCTGGTCAGTTTTAATACTAGAATTTCGCTATTAACGGTATCAAAAGCCTTTGAATGGTCCAAGAGAATAAGAAAAGATATTTTATCATTATCAATTTGTGATCTTAAATATTCCGTAACATCAATCAGAGCGGTTACACAACTGTGTTGTGGTCGAAAGCCAGATTGTCTGGGAGTAAGCAAATTGTTGTCCTGAAAATATTTGCGATTTGCTTATGCATTAAGCGTTCAAATATCTTAGACAGAAAGGGAAGTATAGCAATTGGCCGAAACTCAGTGTCTGTTTTGGGTATAGGTATGATTTTAGCATTCTTCCATAGAGTAGGATAATCTGATTTGGTTATTATAGAATTAAACAGGTGAGTGATATATGGTAAAATTGCAGGAAATAAAATTTTTGTAAATTTTGGATGGACTCCATCAAAGCCAATAGCATTGGACTTAATGCTTAAAAAACTTTGAAATATTTCAACTTCAGTAAAACATCTAAAATAAAATGAATTTTGGTCATTTATAATGGCATGGTTCTTGTAGTAAGTAACATCAGCCGTAGACGTTGGTAGGTTCGTAAATTTGCAGTTTAAATCATTAACATCTAAATCCTCTGAACTGTCTACTGCTTTTCCACTGATTCCAACCTTACGTATTTCATTCCATCTTGCCTTACTATCCAGGCAGTTTTCAAATTGTGTTTCTTAATCTGTTAATCTTTTGGCAGTTTTAATACTTGTGTTAACTTTATTTCTCATAGTGCGAAAAGCAGAAAGTAGTTCAGAGGTTTTAAACCTCTTCCATCTTGCGTAAGCTATATTACATTGTTCAAGTAAACATTTAATTTCAGATGTAAACCAAGGATTGTAATTTGTTGTTTTCCTTTTTGTTTTCATTGGAACAAATTCTTCGAAAAGTTGTTCAATATTTTCTTGGATAAACTGAAGTTGATCATCTACAGGCGGCATATAGTATGTGCAACCCCAATCAATATTTGAAATTTTATAAAAATACCGTATAAAGCAGAAAGATCTATATTCTTAAAATCCCGATATCTATAGTTTTCATGAACCTTTTTTAATTTAAAATCGTAGGTTAGAAATAGAAGATCATGTTTAGAAAACACGGGGGCAGATATTTGTTCAAACAATTGAATTTTTGACAATGTATTGGTAAAAAATATATCGAGAAGCGAATTTGAGTTAGAGGTGTAGTGTGAAGATTTTAGATTTTAGATTTTATTAACAACATCTAGGCCAATATATTTCATTTCATCTGAGAATGAAGAATCTACGAGAATGTTGCTATTAAAATCACCTGATATTATATTATTATATCCCACTGTGATGTTGGACAGCTCCGAGAAAAATACTTCTGAATTAATATTTTTGTTTGGCCTATATACATTGCCAAGCAGTAATTTTTCGTTTCCATTATATAATTCCAAGCTTTGAGTTTGCATTTAATATTATTTTTAACATAGATGGCAACACCGCCGGCTTTTTTTGTCCTTTTTTTTGCTTTCTATCAGCCCTGAAGAGTTTGTATCCCTGCAATTTATAGCATACATCATCGACTTTGTCATTAAACCATGTTTCGGAGACACACACTATCTCCACATTGGAGCACTCGAAAATATGGCGAAAGTCATCTATTTTAATTTTTAAACTTTGAGCATTAATATGAACAACGCTTAAGCCAATTTTGAGTTTATTAAAAACGCGAACCATGCTATATATATTGAATTTGGAATATACCCTCAACATGAGATAAAGAACGGATTGCGACGCAAGCAAATGTGTTTTGTACATTAAATTTGGTTTCATGTTTAGTATTACAACAATTGGTTGTATTACAAAGTAATTTTAATAGAAATATTAGATGTGACAAAATTAGTTTTGATAATAATTTTAGATATGGAGGTCGAGTGGCCAAATACAAGTATAAGGAAAAAAATAATAGAATATTGAAACTGTAAAATGGAAGTAACTTAATATACAGCCTAAATATTACCATCTTGCGGACGAAATAAGTTATATACATCACCAATCGTGTTAAGACGGTAAGGCTCATCGGACTGGTTGAGTTTGGCATACACAACACCACGTGTTGTGAAAACTGAGGCCAGCTTTCTTTCCTTCCAGAGCTTGACAGCTTCAATATATATGCTTAAATTCCGAGGTGTTAAGTTCTCCTTTACTCTAAAAGGGATATCCGATGCAATTCCGATGTCATTCAAACGTAACGGACCTTTGCGTGATCGTGTTAGGCTTGAAATTGATTTTAACAAGCAGTTTCTTTCAAATGGGGTTCCGAGTCTAACGATTATTTCAGGATCAGTATTATTCATCCCAGATTTATTTTTCTTAAGACGAAATATTGACTTTACTACTGGACGTTTAAAATTAATTGTTTCACAAAGGTTATTAAAAATTTGATTTACATCGTCATTTTCATGTACAGGTACACCATATATTCGTATATCACAGGCAACTGCAGCATTTTCTTGCTTGTCGTATACATTCTTTAGATCAATTAGTTCTTTCTGTATATATGAGACATTTGCCGCGACTGACTCCAATTGAAGGACTCTTTCTTTAACATCGTTTAGCTCATTCTTATAGCCTTCAAGCTTTTGTTCAACCGCACTGAGTGCCACGCTTATTCTTTGCTCACGTCTATCTTCATGTTCGCGAAACATACGTTGAATGAGTGTTTGCAAATTTTCTGTTAGATCTGCGCTCAGCTTATCAAAACGTTTATCCATTGTTGTTATTATTTTTAATGGAGATTCAACGTTAGTTAAACGAGGTGATTTTGCTATACTTTCACTTATGGAATTTTGCAATACGTCTCTTATTGATTGCAAGATTATTAGCATTATTATCGTTATTTATTGTGTTACCGTTGTCTATTTTTGATGTAGCATTGACCATTGCTGAAGCATCCACTTGCTGATTTTTTGTTGCGGCTTTTCTATTGTTTCTCATGTTTTGGTATTTATCCAATGAGGTGGCAGCACAATATGTAAGTTTCCGGCAGGTATATCCAGGACACAAACCAAGATCAGATGTTAACTGACAAACAGATGGCGCAGGACACCAGAACTCAGATATCAGATTCTCGTAGTTGTTGTTGCTATGTCGAGACAGCTGATGTGCCAACACAAGAAAAAAAAGCAGGAGCACTGTTGAAAACCCACTTCTTTTTATATAAATACGTCCGCCGGAGCAAATTTTTGATGCTGAGGGCAATCCAATGCACCTCAATTTTGTGAAATTAGCTTTATTTTGTTTAATTGGCTCCGTTTAATTGGCCAGAATGAGAACTCAGATAACAGACTCTCGTAGTGTTGTTGCTATATCGAGACAGCTGACGCGCCAACACAAGAAAGTCTTACACAGAAGATTTACGCAGAAAAAAGCTTGATGCGAGGTGACAAATAAAAGGAACGATGCACAGCACTACGTTGTGTAAATATTTAATAGTTTAATTCGCGTTATATACACGCCAAAAGTATTATTTTCACAGATGGTTTGCAAAACAAAACTTATCACAAAAAATTTTTTTTTTTAAATAACTTTTGAACAAAGGGTGGACAAATGAAAATTTTTGTTGGACAATCCTGGTCAAACGGTGGACAAACTATTGAGCAAAAAAAAATTCAAAAATCAACATATTTGTTTTTTTTTTTTCAATAAAAACTTTTTTTTGTAAAACTTTTTTACTAAGGGTGGACAAACGAATGACATTTAGTTTTTTTAAATATTCCGACATGGAGGTGCCAACTTCACACCCGATTTTTTTTTTTCGAAATAACTTTTTTAAAATTTTTCCTGGACAAACGATGACACTTGGTTTTTTTTTTTTAATTCCGACATGGGGGTGCCAAGGTGACCGCATTTCTTTTTTTTTTGTTAAAAATTTAAAAAGAAGAAAAACATTAAATTGTTTTGGTAAAAGTGCAGTTTCCGGCCCCCTCCGAAATATGAAGAAGAAAATTCAACTAAGTGCTCAAAAGACGCGTATTTACGAGTAGATTGAGGATTCGAAAGCAGAATTAAAGTATTTTTTAAACCAAAAGTTGCGATCGATAGGTATTTTTATAGTGAACATTACGGTATATTTCTTTTTTGGGGCAAAGACCAACAACAAAAGTTATAAATGGTAAAAGTTCATTTAAAGCATTTTTTAAAATCAAAATGTCTTCAATACTATTGCACCGATTCCCAAATTTTGTTTGCATTGCATAGGTAATTGAATTATCTTTAATTTGGGTACCACAGCTGTGGGTGCAAAACCGCGTATGTGCAAAATGTAAAATTTTATTTTAAAAGAACCCTGGGCTACGCCACGCTAAGTCCTTCTACGTAGTACACCCCTCAGCGTAGGAGGCCTTAGGCCACGCTTAAAAAAAATAATCCTGGGCTGATTTTAAAAATTGCTTTAAATTTTAAAGCAGCAGCACATCAAATGAAAGGTAATCGATTAATTGGTTTTTAGACATTTTAATTTGAAAAATGCTTGAAATGAACTTTGACCCTTAATAACTTTTAAATGGATAAACAAACTTAATTTCCGCTTTCGTATTCTCAATCTACGCATATTTTGATGGCCCACTTTCCCCTTTTGGACAAAATATCGGTGGAAATCCGAAACTGCAGTACTACCATATTTTTATATTTAGACTGCATGTATGTGCATATATTTTGCAAGCCCTGTATTAAAATAAAGTATTGCTTATATTGTATTTTTATTATCTTCGTCTCGGGGTTTTTTTTTCTATTTTTTGATCTGGCCACCCTGAATAAATGTCGAAACAAAAAAAATAAAAATGTCAAAATAAATCGCCCAGTTTTTGTTGTTGCGAGACTGACATATCAGGGCAGCAAAACGCAGCGTTTTCTCATTGTGGGCCGGCTTGAAAAGTTTCTTACAACTAATGACAAATTTTTATTATTATTTACGACAGACATTTGCATTTGCCTTAAATTTTAATAAATTTATAAACATTTTCTCAACCCTCGCAAAATGATTATTTAAAAAACTAATAAGTAAGGAAGTTGTTTGGAGCGGCTGATTTGCAGTCCTGATGAAAGAATTGGATGGAGAGGCTTAGGTACCAATCCACGTACATATAGATAGAACTCGAGGTGGTCGCACCAAGAGCTCGGGTTGTATGGTGGGTTAGTCAAGTAGCATCAAGACTTGTGGGCAATAACGTCAGGCACTTGAACCTGTTTTTTCTGGAGATGGGAGAAATGGCGATGGAAGCAGTTGCGATTAGAAGAGTGGAGTGGCTTAAAGCTGGTTTGCTGGTCATGCATTTCTCAAATCTTTATTCTAAATTCTTAGCTTATATACAAATTAGATCTTACAATTATGCTGACTAGTGCACTGCTCTTGACTTCTGCAGTACTAGGTCACTAGTCAACAGTCTACCGTTCTAGGTCGTCAGTAAGTGAAATTGCTGACCACCGTACTAGGTCGCCAACTGTCGCAACTGCTGACACCAGCGGTTGCAATGCTGACACTAGCGACGGCACACCTACTGACGGCCGCGAGCCTAAATATGACGCGATCGCTAATCAGCACTTTTGGTTGTTCTGGAATTTCATGCAACCAAATATGCATGTGTCTGTATATTTGGACAGAAATGAACATGGTCCCGCCCGTGACTTTATTCAACGAGTTTAGATATGCGTCATTTCCCTCACTTGTATTTTAATTTACATTCTTAGTTCTGAATGAGGCATTTTTTGTTTACATTTTCAAGACCTACATATGTACATGTATCAACTACAATTTTTGTTTACAGGTTAAGTTTTAAGTACACTTCATTCTTAGTGCTAAGTTTTAAATTACAATTCATTCTTACTACGACTAATCTTGCGGTAGGCCCTTTACGTCACTGTTACGGCAAATGGTGCTTGTCGTGCAGCTGGCCGTGGTTGAGGAACTGCGTATGTAACGGGAGCTCGGGACTAGATATGCGTCATTTCCCTCACTTGTATTTTAATTTACATTCTTAGTTCTAAATAAGGCATTTTTTTGTTTACATTTTCAAGACCTACATATGTACATGTATCAACTACAATTTTTGTTTACAGGTTAAGTTTTAACTACACTTCATTCTTAGTGCTAAGTTTTAAATTACAATTCATTCTTACTACGACTAATCTTGCGGTAGGCCCTTTACGTCACTGTTACGGCAAATGGTGCTTGTCGTGCAGCTGGCCGTGGTTGAGGAACTGCGTATGTAACGGGAGCTCGGGACTTCTTGCGAATGCAGGTTATCACGATTGCAATTATGATGCCATTGTTGACATGGACGTCATTTTTCGTCGTTTTGCCTTGGGTAGTTCCTCTGGGGACGCTTCCTTACGATCCGGTTGCGGTGACCTTGATGCCAGACTTGGCTGGCTGCCTGAGGGTTGGGTTTCGGTTTCCACATCTTTAAGCCGTGGAATTGGAGCGAGGTTTTGACATCTGCCACTCTGATTATGTCATCTGGACCCTTATACGTTTTCACTATTCTTCCCAATGGCCACTTCATCACTGGGACGTTGTCTTCCTTGAGTACCACTATGTCCCCTGGTTCTATGTTCGCCGTCTGTTTTTGCCATTTGTTCCGGTACTGTAACTCGTTGAGATAATCCCGGGACCATCGTTTCCAAAACTCGTGTTTAAGTTGGGACACTAGCTTCCATCTTGTTTCTAGTTTGAGCTTGGCGGAAGTGGCTTGTGCATCAATTTGTGCAGTGAGTGGTTCTCCTATCAGGAAATGCCCTAGAGTAAGTGCCCCAATGTCGTTCGGACATCTGACATCGGTGATATCGGGCGAGAATTCAGTATCGCCTCGATTTCGATGATCAGGGTTTCGAGTTCCTCATAAGTTAACCTGGCATTTGCTGTGCTTCTTGGGTCTGGTACGATATGTCGAAAAAAAAGAAGTCGAAACTAAAAATGTCGAAAAAAAATTTGCCGAAAACACAAAAGATCGAAAAAAAAAATGTCTCGAAAAAAAATGTCGAATGAAAAAATGTCGAAAAAAAAATATATAAGATGTAGAAACAATGTAATGAATGATGTGTAAAATTCGCGCGAATTTAACACATCATTCATTACATTGTTTCTACATCTTATATATTAATGTTGAGTATTATTTTTCTAGTGTTTTGCAATAGCTCTTGCAAGCAAATATAAAACCTGACGGTAAAGTTACAAGCACAAACTCTTAAGTTCTTCTCAATATAATTAACAACAACCTCTCAGAAACGAATCTCCGGTTTAAAGATGTCAGAAAAATTTCGATTTTTGGCGACTTTTATAGTCACGTAAATATTTGATGTATGGATACATCGATGTTTCTATAAAAATTGTGAAATTTTGACGTTATTTCGGTTTCTCACTTGTCCAAAAACAAAAGTAAATTGGACCAACATCTTTTCCTTGTTCAAAAATATGCACGTAATTAGAAAAATATACACATATTAGAAAACTAGCCAAGTCTAAGCATCGATGTACATATATAGCGAAACAAATGTACATAGACTTCGTATCAAAGACACATCGATTTATTTTTGCCATTGGTGACTCCAGCATAGTTTAGCTCAATATAATAACGGTAACTTTCTCGAAATGATCATTACCAAATGATTAGCGTTATGCTTTTAATAAGAACAAATCATAAGTCATTCTCAATCGTAATTTTTACATGTGCAGTTTGTAGCCCTGAGAATATTTCTGCAGTTTGTAGCCCTGAGAATATTTCTTGAATAGGCTTTGTATTGGAAAATGGTTGAAAAGTTCTTGATAAGAGGTAAGGAAGTGATAAATAATTGTATACTGTCATAAAACACGTTGTTAAACCCAAATTTCCGAATTTTTACATTAAGCATCCAAATTTCGACCTTTTTCGGTCATTTGCATTTTTTCGACATTTTTTTTTCGGTCAAAAATCTCTTCGGTATTTAAAATTTTTTTTAAATTCGGTCTTGGAAATTCGACATTTTTTTTTCGACATATCGTACGGGACCCGTGCTTCTTACCAGCAGATGCTTCGCCGATTTGACTGCAGCCTCTCACAGTCCACCAAAGTGTGGCGCTCTTGGGGGGATAAAATTAAATTGGATTCCCCTTTTCCCGCATTCGTGGATGATTTTTTCTTGTGCCTCTTGTGAATGTATTACCGAGTTTAACTCTGGGAGCTTGTTCTTAGCTCCTACGAAATTGGTGGCATTGTCAGGTTTCGACAATGACCTCGCCTGCCGATGAAGCGCTTGAGAGCCCCAATGAATGCCTCGGTGGTTAAGTCACTCACTAGCTCTAGGTGGACTGCCTCTGTGGTGAAGCAAACGAACACCGCAATATAAGCCTTGTGCGGCCTTTTCCACGAAGTTTGTAATGCACTGTTATAGGGCCGCAATAATCTACACCGCTGTTTATGAATGGCCGAGATGGTGTGACCCTTGAGGAAGGCAGGTTTCCCATGATCTGATTGAGTAGCTCTGGCTTTGCCTTGCTGCATGTGCTTTTATGGGCCAAAATCGTTGTCGCATCATTCCCAACAGTGTTTGCGTGCCGCAATGTTTGTTCTCCTTATGTACCATTTCGAACATCAATTTTGTAATGTTATCGTTTTATGGTAGAAGAAGTTGGTGTTTTGAGTCGTATGCCAATGATGAAGCCTCTAGTCTCCCTCCAACCCGTAGAAATCCCTTGTCATCCAAAAATGGTGGGAGGTTGGACAAGTTGCTAGGCCGCTGGAGCTCCTTATGATGTTTCAATTGCTTGATTTCTTCCTTAAAATCTGCCGCTTGTATTTGTTTGACGATGTACATTAGTGCTAGCTCTAGTTCTGCTGTGGTTAAGCTTCGTGATGACGGCTGTGCTGCTGTAGGCCGCTGGAGCTCCTTATGATGTTTCAATTGCTTGATTTCTTCCTTAAAGTCTGCCGCTTGTATTTGTTTGACGATGTACATTAGTGCTAGCTCCATTTCTGCTGTGGTTAAGCTTCGTGATGACGGCTGTGCTGCTGTAGTGTTTTTAGCTTGCGTAATGAACCGTAGCACGTAACCGATTATGCGTTGCAGCCGATGAAATCAGTTGCCGTGATTCACCTTGTAAACCATCTCAGTTTATTCTACCGATGTGACCAGTGATTTTGAGTGGTTGGCCTTTACTTCTATATCGTTCTGGTTGTTGGAGGCTGCGTTGAGATGTTTCGGTCAGACTGATTCCTTGCCATTCAAAAATAATGGTCCATACAACCATAGTGCACACTCTTTAAATGCCTTTGGTGACATAGACAGGATGTCGGCTGGATTGTCCTTTGATCGAACATGTCGCCACTGTTCTGCTCTAGTTGTTTCTTTGATTGTTGCAATGCGATTGGCGATGAAAGTGTTGTGTGCTGCGTCTGAATTTACCCAAGCCAAAACTATCTCGGAATCGGTCCAGAAATATATGGCGCCCTTAAATTGAATGTCTGCTGATATTCTTTCTGCCAACTGGGCCCCTAATGCGGCAGCACATAACAGCGAGGTTTTGTTTGTTTTTTCAGTGGAGCTACCCTTGGACTTTGCACATAATAATAACCTTGTCATGACGGTGCCTTCTTTCAGCGTGGCGCGAATGTAGGCGGCGGCTCCATAGGCCTTTTCTGGTGCATCTGAGAAAATGTGTAGTTGCATGGTTTCCGGGAGTCTTCCCTTAAATATGTGCCTTGAGATCTGGAGTGTTTTTAACTTTTCAAGATCTGATCTGAACGTGAGCCATCTTGTATGTAGCTCTGATGGAAGCGCCTGATCCCAATCTAATTTTAGCTTCCATAGCTCTTGTATGAGTATTTTGGCCGTTACCACGATTGGAGACAGTATTCCTAATGGGTCGAAGCATTGCTGTGGATATGTTGTCTGCTCCGCCTAAGCCGTCATCAACATAAAAGCTGTCGATTAGAAATTGAGAGGCTAGCGCATATCGAGAAGCGTTTTCGGTGGCAATTTGTTGCAGACATTTCGTGGCTAGATATGGCTCTGACCTAGTTCCATATGTGACCGTGTTTAGCTGATAATATGTTATTGGCATGTTGGCATCCTTTCGCCAAATTATCAGTTGAAACGACCGATATTATTAAGATTTGACGGTACATTTTTTCGACATCAGTGGTGACCACGAACCTTGGCATTCTAAAAGGCAGCAATATTAAAAACAGATCGCTTTGTACCTTTGGTCCTGTGTACATAACGTCATTTAGGGAGTGACCGGTCGATGTTTTCGCAGATGCGTCAAATACCACGCGGAGTTTTGTGGTTGTGCTCTCTGGTCTCAGTATACAGTGATGAGGTATGAAATAGTTTGGCGTAGTAATCGTATCTGCTATATTTTCGTCATGTGCCCCATGGCCTCATATTCGTCCATGAACTTGACGTACTCCGTTCGTAATTGGGGATTTTTCTGTAGTCGGCGTTCTAGTGATAGGAACCTGTTGAGCGCTATTGAGTGCGAGTCCCCCAGGACCATAGTGTCCTGATGGAACGGTATTTTCACTATGAACCAATTTTCCTTATTTTTTTGAGGTGTGTCTGGCAAAGTGCTCCTCACACCTTTCCTCGTCCAGAGATAATGACTTCTTGTTGCCTTTTACCTCTTCCAGTTCCCAGAGTTTCGAGATAAAGGTTCCTAGGGATTCTTGGGCTTCCTTCGTTGAGTCTGCCAGACACAATCCATCCGAGTGCAGTATTTTGCATTATTGGTAGACGCGGGGATAGCTTGATCTGCCCAATGGTGAGAAGCTGGTGATAGTGCTCAGCTCCCAACAGTAGATCTATTTTGTCAGGGCGATTGAAGTTTGGATCCGCTAACTGGATATTCCTTGGTAGTGACCATTTTTCAGTATTAATGAATTGCGACGGTTGGGCGAGATGATGCGATGGAGGATGAGCACTTCAATGCGTGCTGTGAAGCTCGCGTTTCGAGAATATAAGGCAACGTTCACTCTATGCTGGGTTTTTGTGTTAGTTGCCCCGATCGCGGAAGTTTACCTGGGACCCTGAGTCTAATAACGCGCGGCATTCAACTTCTGTAGCGTTTGTTTTGATTATAACTACTGCTGTGCTCAATAGGACGTATGACATCGGTCCACCTTTGTCCGTCGCGGTGAGTGAATCTGCCTCAGAAGTTTCGTGATGAGGTGGATGCCGCTGAGGCAGCTTCTGGCGTCCTTTTTCTGGCTACTTCCGCTGATGCTGCTGATGTCCTCCCGATTTTGGGCTCACCTTCGTGACTCAGGCTTGGCCTTGATGAGTTTCTGCTCGTTTCCAGGTGCAAAAGTGAATGATGTTTCTTGCATGCTCTTGACTTGCAAATCTTAGAGGAGTGCCCTTGTCTCATGCAGTTTATGCATAGTTTTTGTCTTCGGACGTAATTGAGCCGTTCATTTGATGTCATCGTTTGAATTTCTTGGCACCGAAATAAAGGGTGGCTTCCATTGTGGCAGAGTGAGCAGGAGGTTTCTCTTTCCTTTGGTGCGGTGGCGGAAGCACACGTTTTTGAAACAAATTATTCTTTCTGACCCATTGCTTCCATTGATTGAGAGCTGGTTTCAAGGAAGTCGAGGAAGTTGTTTAGTCCCTGAACTTCCTTTGGGTTTGCAATTGATCGCTCGTACAAAATGTGCGTTCCCCGATCCAATTTTTTTACGAGCATATGTACTAAGATGGGGTCATAAGTGGATGTAGGGATCCCCATGTTTGCTAATGCATGCAAGCATTCCTTTGTTACATTGTGTAACCTTTTTATTGCCGTGGACGTAGCTGTAATTACTGGTTGTTCCAGTAGTTGGTTCGTGATGGATGCTACAAGAACCCGTTTGGTGTTATATCTATTTTGTAGCAGCTTCCAGGCTGTTTCGTAATTTTAGGTTTGACTTTAAATACCACATTTTTTGAACTGTGGGGATCGCTTGTTTGTCTACCAGTTGGGAGAAGAGGTCAAAGAATGCTATCCATTTTAAGTATCCCCCATTAAATTTGGGAATTGTTATTTTTGGAAGCTGAATGGTTTTATTCTTGGCCGTTTCCCCATTTTGATCTGCCGTATTTTCCTTGAGCTTGAAATTGCTATAAACCGACGCTTCGACAGTCGTGTATGATTCCATGTCATACCCATCTCTTGTAGGATCTATGCTGTCTTCCCCTATCGAGAAGTAGAGCTCTTGTATTTGCTCACAAAGTTTTTCTTTCAGCTTCATGTTTGCCGCCGTAGGGTCCGTTTGGAGGAGCCGTTTTAGTGATGCTATCATCACGTTTTGTCTTCTTATGGCTGAAGACAATGCTGGTTCCCGAGAGGGAGCGTGGGTTCTTTCAGGAAGACCTTTCGTTTGCTCGACCCCTGTTTGGGTTTTGAGAGGTTCCGTCATGCCGGACTCCGGATCAAGATCAGCAGCTGAGTCCGATGCCAAGGATTTAAGGCGAAAAAACGCCTACAGTTTGTCAAAAAAGTGTCAAAAGAAAACTAATTCTTATTCTAATATGAGGTTGAATGATTTGCACATCAAATTTGAAAAAAACTTTAATTGTTGAATATAATATGAGGTTGAATGATTTGCACATCAAATTTGAAAAAAACTTTAATTGTTGCATCCGTAGTTGGGCCGTAGTCATAGTCAAAGCTAAACATGATTTCAAGTCAGTCAAAGCACTTTGACAGATAGCACATTTAAAGTTCTGTCAAAAAGCTTTAACCAACTAAAAATCGTGTTTAACCTTGACTATGGCTACGGGCCAATGGCACATTGATTATAAGGTAAAATTAGATCAAATAAGATTGATATTAACATTAACATTTTAAATTATTTTAAGTTATAACTAAAATTATAGAAGAATAACGATGAAGATGATAATATAGAAAGTAGAGAGTAAACCGGATTTTTAATTATGCTTATAACGCTTTATTACAAAATGAATTAGACAAAGAAAGTTAAACATTAACGTGTATTACATTTCATAGGTACTGTTTGAACAAAGAGGCCGTGAGCCTCACCGTGCTATTTATATCCTGCAAGGCGTGTGGCAGTGAGTTTCACAGACGGGTAATGTATACAAAGAAATTACGTTCGGAGAGTGAAAAGATATAACTTGGTTGAATTAATTTATTCCACGATTTGAGCGCAAAAAATAAATTCCGTTATATAAATAGTTTGGACTTTTAGTATATATGGGGAGCTTCAAACCCAAACGCAATAAATCACCACCTAATTTTTTTGAGATATTGATGAGACTCGACTTCCCCTTCTGAAATCTATGTATTATTATCATTATTATAAGGCCTTATTACACCGCGACTATTTACACGATCTATTGTACCTTTCAGCTTATTGCTGTATGCGGAGGCTCTTTATAAATTTGAGCACCTCTCCAGGTTTTTTATTCCATATCACGAACGGATTGAGAGTGACCCCACCTAGGTAGCAAACTCTCTTTCTTTCTAATGCAATGCATTCGCAGAGTATATGAACCGGCGTTTCATCGTCCAGTTCGCAAAATCGACAAATTGTTGTATCTGACAGATTCAGCATACTCATGTGATAACGCAGACCGCAATGTCCCGTAAAATACCCAGTGAGGGTTCTTAGATCAACCCTCCTTAGATTAATGGCCTGGCCGATGCTCTTTGTGAGGGTTCTATAAAGAGTTTGGCCTGCCTCTGTCCTAGGCTGCTAAGCCAATGCTGCCTAAACTGTTTGTTTTCCCAGTTGCTTATGGTCTCCTTTACGTAGGCCTTGGTGAGTCCACAAAAGGGTTCCGGAATATAAAATGTCGTTAGAGCACCAGGTTTTGCCAGGTGATCTGCTTTTTCGTTGCCGTCATGCCCTTCATGCCCTGGGACCCAACCTAACAAAACTTTTTTGTGGCTACCAGATCAATAAGGACTGCGACGCGCACCAGTGTTGCCGCTGAAAAATTTCAAAATTTTTAGATAGGAACACATTTACATATGTATTTAAATTTTTTTTGATGTTGAACATTTTTAAATGGTTGTAATTAGTTCAATATGTAGTAATGATAATCGCATAATGTAAACATTTTTTTTTAACTTAAAAACCTCCACTTAAAGGATATATAAAGCATTTTTGGGAAAGGTTTCAAAAATAATAAGAAAATTCACATTGAAAAGAATAAAAAAATTTCCCATAAAAAAATTGTGGGAAAGGGTGAAATATCGACCCTTTAGGGTTAAGTTGCAGAGCTTTTACCAAAGCTTATTTTTCCATCAATTACTAACTTTTTAGGGGGTAAGCCCCAAAATAACTTAATTTTTTTTGTAAGTATTTGAATCACCCTAATGTATACCTACATATCGCTTCCCTGGTTCTATAATGAGGCAATTGTAAAATATTAAGTTTTGGTGGAATAGTTTTCAATATTGGTAAGCACATAATATATTATGTTATGGACAATTGAAACAACTTCGCAAGCGCCTAGCGCGGAAACTATTTGTAATACAATTTATACACAGCAAAGATTATTACTTTCTAAAGCTTTTGGGCGCGTTATCTCGAAACTTGGAAATTGACAATTGCGTCATTTTAGAACCAGGGAAGCGATATGATGGAGTTGTCACATGATACAGAGGTGTACAGTAGTAAGACTTCAGGCATGACATTTGGAAATCGACAAGAGTTTCCGAGGTAAGAATAAAAAAGGAACAAGGAGAGTTTTTGGCAAAAACCCGATCTAATGCATTTCATTGTACATGTACAATGTGAAAAGGGGTCAAAACGGGTCAGGAATTTTAAGAAAGTGTCAAAAATGGTACTTTTTTGAAAAAGTAGGGTCCGGGGTCCTGGCTAAAAAAAGGGTCCAATTGACCCTTTAGGGTCCCCAACGGCAACACTGACGCGCACATCGACAAACTTCGAAGTTATAGTGAAAGACTGTGTGTAAGCTGAAGTTAAATGGTGGGCGGCGAGCAGTTTATTATTATAGTTGTTGCTATATTATATGGTTGAGGGAGTTGGCCGAGGTTGCCGGTTCGAATCCCACCTTAACCTAAGTCTTTTTAATTTTATTTTATTTATTATTTTTATATTCCATCAAGTCTCATGGACTGTGTTTGGTTCTTTTTAATTATTCGTATGTACCATCAAGTCTAGTGGACTGTGTTTATTATTTTAATGGGCCGTAATTGTATCCAATGTTATTTGATTGTTCAGAGTGGAACGATACACTTATTTATTTCATCGAGGGAGTAGATCCCTTCCAAAATTGATTTGCCTAAGAGGCGTAAGATCCCCTTCAGGCACATGCATCGTTTTCATTAGGGGTGGAGTTCCCCTTCCAATCGTATGCATGGGAGGCGAGCGCTGTGCTCTGAGGAATCGGCTCTAGTGGCTTACCCCATTTCGTTTGTGAAAAATCTCCTTTTCTGACTGCGACTATAAGCTATGTATTTCGAATATTCCATAAATTATCTGCGAATTGCAATAATATGTAATGCAGATGAAATATACGAAACCATGTTATGTCGCTTAAACAGACTGCAAGGCACGTAGGGCGACCTTGCTGTCGGACATAATGTAGATTCGCCTTCGGAGGTATTCTCTGCCCATTAATTCTATTGCATAGATTTCCGCTTGAAAGATAGTGGGGTAGTTACCCATCGGTACCAATTTTTTGTAACTTGATCCATTGATACCAGCTCCCGTTTTACCATCTTCCAGCTTCGATCCATCCGTATACCAAATCTCCTAATCGGATTCAGCATAAGGGTTCCCTGTGTCCCAGAGCACTCGATCTAGAGTGTATGATCATTCCGAAGATCTTCATCAAGCTCTTCTAACGGGATTCGAAGAAAACGCGCAGTTTAAACAGGGTTGGGCCGGAGGGACAGAGGGGTTAGAAGAGTTGGTTCAATTGGATAGTTGAAGAGATGTAGGGTATCATGGGGGTCCTACCACATGCAGGACATGTGTTTGAAATGGTATCATTCAGTCTGGATAAGTAAGAGTTTAACCTCACACTGTATCCAGACCGAAGCTGTGCCATGGTGACTCTTGGTAAGGTGCGGTGTGCTTCAGCAATATCGGGTGGAAGACTGTTTTAAACGGGGTTAACAGGTCGGGATCCAACAAAGGTATCAACCGACTCAGGGTGGATATTGTTTAGAGCTCGCTTATGATTCCGCAGATCAAACGGCAAGGTAATATGATGCCGGATCTCGTCATAATGCTTACGCAGATGTCTCCTAATGTCTCTTGGGGCGGATCTGTGTCCAAAAGATAACGGTTTGGATGTCCTGGCTTGTGACAGTTCAGAAGGAATTGCCTGCTAAGCATTTCCGCGTGCTCTCTTACATTGAGCAGTTTTGCCTCTTGATGGAGGTGAGACTTAGGATACATGAGTAGACATCCCGTAGCAGTTCTGATAGCAGTATTTTGGCGACTTATAACTTCGTCCAGTTGGTATTATGCACGTTAGGCGACCATATGGGTGCAGCATAGTCAAAGACTGGTCTGCCAATGGCCTTATATGTAGTCAGCAACGTTTCTTTATCTTTTCCCCAAGTACTGCCGGACTTGAGGATTTTGTTGCGACCTCGTACCTTTGAGACCATTGCAGACACATGACCAGCAAATGAGAAAGTATTATCCAATGTCACCCCCAATAACTTTGGGTGACTGACAGTTGTGCCATTGAAGTAAATGTCAAATTCGTTTCTCACTTGGTGCGTCCAGGTCGTAAGAGTGTCGCCGTACATTAAATCGGTGATATTGTCAGACTTCGCCTGGTGAAAACCCTAGAAAAGTCGCAGAGGTAACTGTTTATTTTCGCACAGAGTTCATCAGTATGGGGGGCCTTCCCCGTCGCCATTATTGTACAGTCGTCGGCATACGAAACGATGGTGATAATTAGCGGTCCACCTCTTTAACCCATCAGGGAGTTGTGTTTCAAGAAGATCTTGTATGAGCGTGGCGTGATTGACTGTATCAAAGGCGTTTGACAAGTCTAGTGCCACAAACACAGTCCTATGATTTGGTTGGGGTTAATTTCTAATCTTGGCTTGCGTCATTTATTGACGCTTAACCAGTCATTCCTTTTTAGCGATAACTGACGCCAATTTGAAACCCAAGGGAGTTGAAGTCATCCTTCACTTGTTGTTTCCATCTCAGTCGAGGCCTCCCCCTTCCTCTGTTGCCGAATTCGGGTGTCCATAGGAAAACCTCCTGTCCTGGAGCCTCCTGGTGCATTCGCATAACATGACCCAGCCAGCGAAGCCTTTGGGCTTTAATTCGCTGAACTATGGTCAAGTCTGCTTAAAGCTCGTACAGCTCATCGTTAAATTTCCTTCGATACTCGCCGTTGGCATCACGGGAAGGACCATATATCTTCCGGAGAACTTTTCTCTCAAATACTCCAAGGGCCATCTCATCTTCTCTTGACACTGTCCATGATTCCCAGCCGTACATCAGGACTGGTATGATGATAAGCTTATAGAGCGTGATCTTCGTTTGTCGAGAGAGCAATTTACCTCTCACTTTTTTTGCTTCTTTATCCAGACCAAAGAAGGCAGCGCTTACAGCAAACTTCTATGGAAGCAACACTTCACGAACATGTCAAGCAAGGCTACAAGATCCATCATGGTGTGCAAACTGTATTGCGGGCAAAACATGGGGGTGCAGCCCGCACATCGTGAGATGGATGTACACTAGGTATTCCAATCCCGGGATCCCGTTGTTTTTTATGTCCCGAAAATCCCGGGATTACTAGACCTAAATCCCGGGATCACCGAAAATAGTATTAATTCAATAATTTCTTTAAGATAACACTTCAAACTTCAGAAAAAGTAATGTTTCTCTAAGTCCAATGGCATTCCTTTTTATTTTTATCTACAATAACATTTTTATTATTACTTTGCATACCTGAATTGTCGGACACCAAATGGAAAAAATTTAATTAAAAAAAAAACATAACTATGTACGTAGTTTTCGCCACTATCGCTTAAGAATTTTTAGGGCGGATTTCTCAACTAGCCGTCAACTTAACGCTCACTTTAAATTTTATCGAGCAGTTCATCCTCCTGTTAAATAAAGGGCAAATGAACTGGCCGTTAAACTGACAGTGAACTTTGACGTTAACAGGCAGTCGAGAAATCCGCCCTTAGTCATTTATATACATAAGTCGGTTTTTATGTATCAAATATCCTATTTGTACCTGTTGTAAAAAAAAATTGTACCAAATACCTGAATACATATATTTTTTTTACAAATCTACTGTAATTTTTTTTTGTTCTTTTTATTATTATTATTATTATTATAAAGCCTTATTACACCGCGACCATTTACATGATCTATTGTGTGACCTTTCAGCTTATTGCTGTATGCGGAGGCTCTTTATAAATTTGAGCACCTCCTCAGGCTTTTTATTCCATATCACGAACGGATTGAGAGTGATCCCACCTAGGTAGCAAGCTCTCTTTCTTGCTAATGCACTGCATTCGCAGAGTATATGAACCGGCGTTTCATCGTCCAGTTCGCAAAACCGCCAAATTGTTGTATCTGACAGATTCAGCTTACTCAGGTGATAACGCAGGCCGCAATGCCCCGTATAATACCCAGTGAGGGTTCTTTGATCTTTGTTCTTACATATGTAAGTAGTTTTTAATCAACTACCTATGTACGTACATTTGGCTATGTTTACCATTAGTACAAACAACTTATGTTTCAAGTTCCTGAATAGTAACTTTGAGTTACAAATTTAATGTTACTTTTCGTTCGCTGCCCTCGTGAAAGGTGGATACCTTGCCGCGGTACGAGGGCTTAAGTCGATAGCCACAGGGCTACGCTGCCCTTGTGTCATAGCTCCATACGGCACTTCATCACGAGAGCAGCCTAGCCTCTCTGGCGCGACGACAAAGATCTTCCCCCTCCCAATCCAGGGTGTTATGCGAAACCGTGCCCATTGGACGTTTGCAGCCGGGAGGCAAATCGCGGCTGTATTTGAACGGAGGCTCTCTGATACCGGGTCGCCTCAGAGAGTAAGCATGGCCTTACCGCGGTACGGGGCTCTGCCGCGGCGGACGACACACTTTCCCCTACTCTTCACTTGACCCTAAGCTGGCCTTGTCCGGCGATGGCTCGTACGAACAAGATGAACTCAAATAAAAGCGAGAAACATAAAAAACAAACAACGCCAAATTTCACTCCTCAGCAGAGGAGAGCTATGGAGGAGCTTTATCTTTTTCCAAGTACTGCCGGACTTGAGGATTTTGTTGCGACCTCGTACCTTTGAGACCATTGCAGACACATGACCAGCAAATGAGAAAGTATTATCCAATGTCACCCCCAAAAACTTTGGGTGACTGACAGTTGTGCCATTGAAGTAAATGTCAAATTCGTTTCTCACTTGGTACGTCCATGTCGTAAGAGTGTCGCCGTACATTAAGTCGGTGATATTGTCAGACTTCGCCTGGTGAAAACCCTAGAAAAGTCGCAGAGGTAACTGTTTATTTTCGCACAGAGTTCATCAGTATGGGGGGCCTTCCCCGTCGCCATTATTGTACAGTCGTCGGCATACGAAACGATGGTGATAATTAGCGGTCCACCTCTTTAACCCATCAGGGAGTTGTGTTTCAAGAAGATCTTGTATGAGCGTGGCGTGATTGACTGTATCAAAGGCGTTTGACAAGTCTAGTGCCACAAACACAGTCCTATGATTTGGTTGGGGTTAATTTCTAATCTTGGCTTGCGTCATTTATTGACGCTTAACCAGTCATTCCTCTGGCGCGACGACAAAGATCTTCCCCCTCCCAATCCAGGGTGTTATGCGAAACCGTGCCCATTGGACGTTTGCAGCCGGGAGGCAAATCGCGGCTGTATTTGAACGGAGCCTCTCTGATACCGGGTCGCCTCAGAGAGTAAGCATGGCCTTACCGCGGTACGGGGCTCTGCCGCGGCGGACGACACACTTTCCCCTACTCTTCCCTTGACCCTAAGCTGGCCTTGTCCGGCGATGGCTCGTACGAACAAGATGAACTCAAATAAAAGCGAGAAACATAAAAAACAAACAACGCCAAATTTCACTCCTCAGCAGAGGAGAGCTATGGAGGAGCAGGCGAGAAAGCAGCAACAACGCCGGAGGACAACCTCCGCTCCACAATCAAGGGGGGGATCGACAGCGATGGCAACTACGAGTCGGTCAACCAAACCTCTATCGTGTAAGATTTACTTGATGGGAGCTAGCACCAGTGCGGTTGCCAACGCAGCTAAGCGGACAACGGCGGATACTAAACTCCCATCAACCGCTGATATGAAAACCAGTATTTTTACGTCTGTGGCAGCGGTCTCACGACCTGGCCTCGGAGTTTCGAAGGAGAAGGAAGCTGCAACTGAGATTTCGGCAAAGGGAGCGACCGCGATGTCAACTACGGGTCCGCACTCCCGGGAGACATCTCCACGCCGCTTCACATACCACGAGAAAAGATTGGCTGCAAAGATCCTGAAGAGGTATGAAGGGGTACCACAGGAATCGCTGTCGCCGAATTCCAGAAAATCAGTAGAGCTAGCGAAAGCTGTGATACCGGATTTCCAAAATACTTAAATGCCAAAGAAGTTAAAAGTTAACCCTTTCAAGCGCCAGAGATCGGACCTGGAGTTAAATCCCCCTCCCAAGCGGCATCAGAATACCCCTGGAGCGGGCAAACTAAGCTTTGCTGAGGTAACCAAGGACAGGATCCTTATAGGCGTCCTTGACCGAGGCAATGACCGTCTGGCCATCCCCAAGGACCGGTGGCGTTACGTGCGAAATGAACTCGGCAACATTCTTCTCAACGTTGCTCCGGAGTTTCCGGGTAGTTCGGCGCGAGTAACGGATGCGGGTTGGCACCAGGGTCAGATCAAATTACTCGCATGCGAGGATGCAAAAACCGTAGCACTGTATAAGGCAGCAGCTGCTAAACTGAGTGAAGTCTACAAAGGAGCAAAATAGAGGTCGTCGACTGGAAGGACATTCCAGCTCGTCCAAGGGCAAGGGCGTGGATTCCGGCCATCCCTGACGAATCCGACAGAATTCTTGGGATGCTACGGCTAATGAATCCGTCCCTCCCAACGCATGACTGGAGTGCCAATCTGGTCGGGGATGCGGTGGGGCCCGACAGACAGGTGGAGTTCACCATGAATAAAGAGTCAATCGAGCCCCTCAAAAGGTGCAATGGCCTAGTACACTACAGCGTAGGCCAGATCGTTATCCACGTATATAGTGGTGATGCTCAGCGCGCTGCCTTCTCGGCTGCTCCGGGGGAACCGGAAGACGAATTACCAGAAGAGGAAGCGGAGGATTCCGATGCGGAAAGCATGTTATCCGCCACGTCCTTTGGCGATAGTGCTGTGATCAATTCGGAGATGGAGGACAGCCTACAGGACGAGGAGTCCTCGACGTCACGGTGGTAGCAGCCAACGCTGAGCGACAGACAGCATGACTCCCGCAACGCCATATCGGACAGTTAATCGGAACAACTCGTCGTTGATAGGCAACCTCTGGGATGGGGCAAACCTCGGCGATATGGGGACGGCAGGGAAGTCTGTGCGCTCTCATGTTGGTGGTGCTTCAGATTAATCTGCACAAATCCAAAGTGGCCTCGGCTGCTTTAAGTAATCGTCTTTCTAAAGGCGACGTGGATGTGGTCCTCATCCAAGAACCTTGGGTCAATAGCTCGAGAATCTGCGGATTGGGGACTAAGGGCTTCAAGCTCATTCGAGCCAGCGAGGAGAGCAAAGTCAGAACGTGTATTTTGGTCAAGTCTGAGTTGAACTCCTTTCTCCTACCTAACTACACCAATGGTGATATCACCGCTATCAGTCGACAGCACCCGCCTGACGGTGGCGTCGGTCTATATGCCCTACGACGCCGAAGAACCTCCACCACAAACGGAGGTGAAAGACCTGGTGTCAAATTTCTGCACGGGTAATCTTATTATTGGACGCTAATGCTCACCATGTCGAATGGGGAGCTCCGATATCAATGCCAGGGGCGAGTCTCTGTTTGATTACCTCTTAACAGCCAACCTGGTAATTTGCAACGTGGGTAATGAGCCTACTTTTATTACTAAGACCCGCAGGGAGGTCATAGACCCCACTATCTGTAGTGAAGGCGCTTATGAGTGGGTCAGAAAATGGCGGGTTCTTGAAGAACATTCATTCTCCGACCACCGTTACATAGAAATGGTTTTAGACTTTATTGTAGAACAACCAATCATGAAGCGCAATCCACGTAACACTAATTGGCAGTTACACAATGAAATATTAGACAGAGACCTACCAGTACTGCCCTCACAAGCCTCCTCATCAGTGGAGGAACTGGAGGATCTTGTTACTACATTTACATCGGCGCTCTCAAATGCTCTAGGACAGGCTTGTCCAGTGCCAAAACCACGCGGTAAACACAGGCGACATTGGTGGTCCTACGATTTGGACATCGCTCCGCAAATCATGCCGGAAACAATTTAACAAGGCCAAGAGCCTCGGCTCTGAGCCTCATTGGCACGAATATAAAGCTAAACTAAGGGCCTACAAAAAAGCTCTGAGACAGGCGAAGAGAACCTCGTGGAGAAATTTCTGCACTGGCGTCGAAATGGTCGACAACACAGCGAGACTTAGACCAGTCCTCTCGAAAAGTCAAACATCCATCAGCTATTTGCGAAAACCTGACGGATCCTGGACCAGCACGGAAGAGCTGCTCTTGAATACACATTTTCCGGGGAATCTGCATGACGCACCACTAGCACCTGCAACAAAGGCAGTAAATTTACCCATCACTGAGGAAAGGGTAAGGTGGGCAGCTAAGAGCTTTGAACCGTATAAGGCTGCCGGGCCGGACGGGATTATCCCCGCGTAACTTATAAACACGTTGGAGACATCAGCTAAATGCCTGGTATTTCTCTTCACAGCCTGCCTGGCTCTCAACCACATTTCTGGCTCCTGGAGAAGCGCCACGGTAGTGTTTATCCCTAAGGCTGGGAAGGCATCCCACTACGAACCAAAGACTACACACCGATCAGTCTCTCGTCCTTTGTACTCAAAACCTTTGAGAGGATACTAAGCGACTACCTCTCAACGACTACCTCTCAACGACTATTGATAGCAACCTTATCTCTAGCTATCAGCATGCATACACCAAGGGTAAATCAACAGAAACTGCTCTGCACAGACTAGTATCTGTCATTGAGAAATCGCTGTGTGAAAAGGACTACTGTCTCGTGGCCTTCCTAGACATTGAGGGGGCTTTCAACAATATAAGCCCGGAGGCTATCAACTCCGCTCTAACTAATCTGGGCGTAGAGAGACCTCTAACTGGTTTAATTGACCAACTTTTAATGGGAAGGAAAATAGCTTCTTCACTTGGTACGGTTGAGTTATCACGCTATGTCACAAGGGGAACACCCCAGAGTGGTGTTCTTTCCCCGCTTTTATGGAACCTCACAGTCAACTCGTTGCTACGTGACACAAGCTGGGGGGGCGGGAAGATAGTGGCATACGCAGACGATTTAGCTATTGCATTCAGAGGCAAGTTCCCACAAACTCTGTGTGACCTGATGCAAGTAGCACTGCGAGAAGTTTCGACGTGGTCCTCTCGCTGCGGACT
Organism: Campiglossa producta; assembly: GCA_964058755.1. NCBI lineage: Eukaryota > Metazoa > Arthropoda > Insecta > Diptera > Tephritidae > Campiglossa > Campiglossa producta. The sequence goes on along the minus strand of CAXKVI010000004.1, from coordinate 57,104,073 downwards.
TAGTATCAACCCGGGGAAAGTGGAACTTGTCCTCTTCACCAACCGGTACAAAATACCGCCACTAAGCCTACCAGAACTAGATGGCACGCGCCTGGGCTTGTCGGATAAGGCCAAGTTTCTAGGCATAGTTCTGGACAGGAAACTGAATTGGAAGGAGAATGTTCTTCAGCGCCAGAAGAAAGCTTGCATCGCTCTTTACACATGCAAAAGAGCCATTGGCAAAAAATGGGGGCTCAGCCCTAGAGTATGCAGTTGGATCTACACGGCCATCATTCGTCCAATCATGCTATATGGAGTCGTCGTATGGTGGCCTGCGCTGAGCAAGGCAACATACCTGAATCTGTTGCGGAAAGTCCATAGATCCAATATGATCTGTATAAGCGGTGCGCTAAGGACAACGCCCAACGAAGCCCTCCAGGTCATTCTGGGCATTTTGCCTCTTGATCTGGAAGGGTTTCGGTCAGCGGCGGCATCAGCTCTGCGCCTAAGGGAAACCTCCAGTTGGGGTGCGGGTACTATTGGACACTCCAGTATTCTGCAATCTTACAGCTTTCTCCCTCTAAGCACAGATTGTTGTGCGACCACTACAGTCGGGGATAGCTGTTTCAAAATAAACATTCCCAGCAGAGAAGACTGGGAGAGGACGGATTGGTGTCCCGCAACAAATAGTGGCACTTCCATATACACCGACGGCTCGAAGTTGGACGGCAGAGTTGGAGGAGGGGTTTATTCAAGGGATTTGGACCTTGAGCTCTCCTTCAGACTACCTGATCATTGTAGCGTCTTCCAGGCAGAAGTCTCGGCAATCCTGGACGCCGCGGCCTGGTTAAGCAAACGTGTTATCGGAGAAGATATCGCTATTTTCAGCGATAGCCAAGCGGCCATCAAATCCCTTGGCTCATACACGTTCAACAGAACCGCGTAAACCTCATATGGGTCCCGGGACATAGGGACATTGATACTCGTTTGTCGAGAGAGCACTTCACCTCTCACTTTTTTCGCTTCTTTAACCAGACCACAGAAGGCAGCGCTTACAGCAAACTTCTATGGAAGCAACACTTCACGAACATGTCAAGCAAGGCTACAAGATCCATCATGGTGTGCAAACTGTATTGCGGGCAAAACATGGGGGTGCAGCCCGCACATCCTGAGATGGATGTACACTAGGGATTCCAATCCCGGGATCCCGTGGTTTTTCATGTCCCGAAAATCCCGGGATTACTAGACCCTTTCCTTCCTTTTTGTACCTGTGGTACAAAAAAATTGTACCAAATTCCTGAATACATAAATTTTATTTACAAATCTACTAAAATTTTTTTTTGTTCTTACATATGTAAGTAGTTTTTAATCAACTATGTACGTACATTTGGCTATGTTTACCATTAGTACAAACAACGTACATTTGGCTATGTTTACCATTAGTACAAACCACTTATGTTTCAAGTTCCTGAATAGTAACTTTGAGTTACAAATTTAATGTTACTTTTCGTTCGCTGCCCTCGTGAAAGGTGGATACCTTGCCGCGGTACGAGGGCTTAAGTCGATAGCCAAAGGGCTACGCTGCCCTTGTGATCATAGCTCCGTACGGCACTTCATCACGAGAGCAGCCTAGCCTCTCTGGCGCGACGATAAAGATCTTCCCCCTCCCAATCCAGGGTGTTATGCGAAACCGTGCCCATTGGACGTTTGCAGCCGGGAGGCAAATCGCGGCTGTATTTGAACGGAGCCTCTCTGATACCGGGTCGCCTCAGAGAGTAAGCATGGCCTTACCGCGGTACGGGGCTCTGCCGCGGCGGACGACACATTTTCCCTACTCTTCCCTTGACCCTAAGCTGGCCTTGTCCGGCGATGGGTCGTACGAACAAGATGAACTCAAATAACGCAAATAAAAACGAAAAACCCAAAAAACAAACAACGCCAAATTTCACTCCTCAGCAAAGGAGAGCTATGGAGGAGCAGGCGAGAAAGCAACAACAACGCCGGAGGACAACCTCCGTTCCACAACCAAGGGGGGGGGGGGGGGGGGGGGTCGACAGCGATGGCAACTACGAGTCGGTCAACCAACCCTCTATCGAGTAAGATTGACTTGATGGGAGCTGGCACCAGTGCGGTTGCCAACGCAGCTAAGCGGACAACGGCGGATTCTAAACTCCCATCAACCTCTGATATGAAAACCAGTATCTTTACGTCTGTGGCAGCGGTCTCACGACCTGGCCTCGGAGTTTCGAAGGGGAAGGAAGCTGCAACTGAGATTTCGGCAAGGGGAGCGACCGCGATGGCAACTACGGGTCCGCACTCCCGGGAGACATCTCCCCGCCGCTTCACATACCACGAGAAAAGATTGGCTGCAAAGATCCTGAAGAGGTATGAGGGGTACCGCAGAAGTCGCTGTCGCCGAATTCCAGTAAATCGGTAGAGCTAGCGCAAGCTGTGATACCGGATTTCCAAAATTCTTACGTGCCAAAGAGGTTAAAAGTGAACCCTTTCAAGCGCCAGAGATCGGACCTGGAGTTAAATCCCCCTCCCAAGCGGCATCAGAATACCTCTGGAGCGGGCAAACTAAGCTTTGCTGAGGTAACCAAGGACAGGATCCTTATAGGCGTCCATGACCGAGGCAATGACCGTCTGGCCATCCCACAGTGTAACTTTTTTCACTTTTAGGATGCCAAAAGTCCAAAAAACAACGTTCTCGAATCTCAAAAACTTTTTGGCATGCAACAGATAAACATTTCACGGACCAAAATTTTTGACTAAATTTGTGGCCACGTGGCGGATTTTTGGATAGCTGTTTTGACTTGATACTATTTGATTTGTTATACTAGGGTAATTTATAACAGCATTGGCAAGTTTTAGGCACGTAGGCATTTTAGACAGCCACTAAAAATTGGGTAATCTTAAAAAAAATTTCGTTTTCAATAGAATAAAACTTACATGATTTGGCCCAATTTGATTGAACGAATACATACACATTAAAGGGAATTTCATACAGTTTCAGATAAAAAAAAACCATTACGAAATTTTGCGGTTTTCCTTTGTAATCGCCTACTTAAGGTCTCTATGCCCGCGCTCACGAATGAATGCACAGTGACCTAGCAATGGAATGTCCTCAATTCGAGTCTACAACACTACATCCCAAAAAAAGACAGTTATACCTGAAATGGTAAAACACAGAAAAAGGAACCTTGTGCACTGAATACCCTTCATTGTTTGTCATATGGGTTTTCCAACAGTTTTCCCATAGTTAACGAGTTGTGTACTTATCCCATCAACTTATGTTATGTATGCACGCCTACCTGCAGGTCGTCTATTATGGGTGATACTTCTAAGCAATTTAGTGCTTCGGGAATATACATATGTATGTATACATCATATAAACGCGTACCTAAAGCTCGCTCGGAGTTTGAGATCTTAGGTAGATCGTTAAAACAAAGAAATGGGTAAGTATAGTTTTGTTAAGCATTAGCAGGTATTATTTTCCAGTAAAAACCCAGTTTCATATTCTATGCTTGGGCTAAGGCTATATAAATAGAGAACATAGCTAAAAATGAATCATACCAAAGACGGACTGCATTGAAGTAAACCCAACTGCACTGTACCAAGTTTTCCTATATCATCAACTAGTTATGGCTATTTCATGAAATGCACTCTTTGAAGTTTGGCTAAAAAGCGAAAATGGAGAAAAGAACAAAGCCATACTAAACTATATTTTGAGTATAATTGGAAGAGATGTGGATCATTCAAAATTAGAAAAATACATCATCCAGCTAACTTATAATATTCGTAAGAGTTGGGAACGTTGCCTTCGATCTACAAGTAGATTTATTAAGCAAAACTCTGAATGGTTATCAGAAAATATGGATTTCACTTATTATTTGCTGATGTTCAGCCATGTACTTCTCGTGATATTCCTAATCGAGGAAGGCCAACTAAAAACTTCTCCGAGTCATCTATGCGCACAAGAAAACGAAAAGCTAAGGAACTAATGAACAATGTCGATAATGATCAACTGTTACTGGCAGCGGGAATGAAATTACGATCATCAGGGAAGAGAAATTCAGAAAAAATAATTGAGGAGTTGTCCACAGCATCACCATCAAGAGGCACTGCAATCAAGAAGTCCCGTATATCGGAACAAAATAAGAAAAGTTTGTCACCAAATCAAGCAATCGCGATGATAGTTGACTCAAATCTTTCAACACATGAATACTCCCTGATCCGACAGCACACTTCAGAAGTTAACAGAAAAATATATCCTTCATATAACTGTTTAAAAGAATCAAAGGATTTATGCTATCCTGTAAAAATAACCGTAACGGAAACCTATGCAGAAATTGAATTGCAATCCCTAACTGATCACAGCATAAGAAGATTGTGTCTTGCACAAAAAGAGGTATTGCTTTCTATTCCTGAAGTTAAAGAACTAAATGCAATTATAAAATGGGGATGTGATGGAGCTGAGCAAAGCTGTTACAAACAACAATTTTCGGAGGAAAACCAATCGGACACTAGTATGTTTTTTTCACCTTATATGGGGGCAAGGAGAAAAAGTGGGCGGATCACGCCCATTTTTTATCTAGAATCAGACTTAGGTATATGAAGCCACACTACAAAATTTCAAATGAATTGCTCCTTTGGTTTGGCTGTTATTAATTTTGGCATCCTAAAAATGACAAAAGTTACACTGTGCATCCCCAAGGGCCGGTGGCGTTACGTGCGAAATGAACTCGGCAACATTCTTCTCAACGTTGCGCCGGAGTTTCCGGGTAGTTCGGCGCGAGTAACGGATGCGGGTTGGCACCAGGGTCAGATCAAATTACTCGCATGCGAGGATGCAAAAACCGTAGCACTGTATAAGGCAGCAGCTGCTAAACTGGGTGAAGTCTACAAGGGCGCAAAGATAGAGGTCGTCGACTGGAAGGACATTCCAGCTCGTCCAAGGGCAAGGGCGTGGATTCCGGCCATCCCTGACGAATCCGACAGAATTCTTGGGATGCTACGGCTAATGAATCCGTCCCTCCCAACGCATGACTGGAGTGCCAATCTGGTCGGGGATGCGGTGGGGCCCGACAGACAGGTGGTGTTCACCATGAATAAAGAGTCAATCGAGCCCCTCAAAGGTGCAATGGCCTAGTACACTACAGCGTAGGCCAGATCGTTATCCACGTATATCGTGGTGATGCTCAGCGCGCTGCCTTCTCGGCTGCTCCGGGGGAACCGGAAAACGAATTACCAGAAGAGGAAGCGGAGGATTCCGATGCGGAAAGCATGTTATCCGCCACGTCCCTTGCCGATAGTGCTGTGAACAACTCGGAGATGGAGGACAGCCTACAGGACGAGGAAGTCCTCGACGTCACGGTGGTAGCAGCCAACGCTGAGCGATTAACATCTAACGCTACAGGCAGCAGGACTCCTGCAACGCCATATCGGGCAGTTAATCGGAACAACTCGTCGTTGATAGGCAACCTCCGGGATGGAGCAAACCTCGACGACATCTGTGCGCTCTCATGTTGGTGGTGCTTCAGATTAATCTGCACAAATCTAAAGTGGTTTCGGCTGCTTTAAGTAGTCGTCTTTCTAAAGGCGACGTGGATGTGGTCCTCATCCAAGAACCCTGGGTCAATAGCTCGAGAATCTGCGGATTGGGGACTAAGGGCTTCAAGCTCATTCGAGCCAGCGAGGAGAGCAAAGTCCGAACGTGTATTTTGGTCAAGTCTGAGTTGAACTCCTTTCTCCTACCTAACTACACCAATGGTGATATTACCGCTATCAGTCTAACGGTCGACAGCACCCGCCTGACGGTGGCGTCGGTCTATATGCCCTACGACGCCGAAGAACCCCCACCACAAACGGAGGTGAAAGACCTGGTGTCAAATTTCTGCACGGGTAATCTTATTATTGGAGCGGACGCTAATGCTCACCATGTCCAATGAGAGAGTTCCGATATCAATGCCAGGGGCGAGTCTCTGTTTGATTACCTCTTAACAACCAACCTGGTAATTTGCAACGTGGGTAATGAGCCTACTTTTATCACTAAGACCCGTAGGGAGGTCATAGACCTCACTATCTGTAGTGAAGGCGCTTATGGGTGGGTCAGAAAATGGCGGGTTCTGGAAGAACATTCATTCTCCGACCACCGTTACATAGAAATGGTTTTAGACTTTATTGTAGAACAACCAATCATTAAGCGCAATCCACGTAACACAAATTGGCAGTTACACAATGAAATATTAGACAGAGACCTCCCAGTACTGCCCTCACAAGCCCCCTCATCAGTAGAGGATCTTGTTACTACATTTACATCGGCGCTCTCAAATGCTCTAGGACAGGCTTGTCCAGTGCCAAAACCACGCGGTAAACACAGGCAACATTGGTGGTCCTACGATTTGGACTCGTTCCGAAAATCATGCCGGAAACAATTTAACAAGGCCAAGAGCCTCGGCTCTGAGCCTCATTGGCACGAATATAAAGCTAAACTTAGGGCCTACAAAAAATCTCTGAGACAGGCGAAGAGAACTTCGTGGAGAAATTTCTGTACTGGCGTCGAAAAGGTCGACGACACAGCGAGACTTAGACACAGCCATCAGCTATTTGCGAAAAACTGACGGATCCTGGACCAGCACGGAAGAGGAAACCCTTGAGCTGCTCTTGAATACACATTTTCCGGGGAATCTGCATGACGCACCACTAGTACCTGCAACAAACCTGGCAGTAAAAATACCCATCACTGAGGAAAGGGTAAGGTGGGCAGTTAAGAGCTTTGAACCGTATAAGGCTGCCGGGCCGGACGGGATTATCCCCGCGCAACTTATAAACACGTTGGAGACATCAGCTAAATGGCTGGTATTTCTCTTCACAGCCTGCCTGGCTCTCAACCACATTCCGGGCTCCTGGAGAAGCGCCACGGTAGTGTTTATCCCTAAGGCTGGGAAGGCATCCCACTACGAGCCAAAAGACTACAGACCGATCAGTCTCTCGTCCTTTGTACTCAAAACCTTTGAGAGGATACTAAGCAACTACCTCTCAACGACTATTGATAGCAACCTAATCTCTAGCTATCAGCATGCATACACCAAGGGTAAATCAACAGAAACCTCTCTGCACAGCCTAGTATCTGTCATTGAGAAATCGCTGTATGAAAAGGACTACTGTCTCGTGGCCTTCCTAGACATTGAGGGGGCTTTCAACAATATAAGCCCGGAGGCTATCAACTCCGTTCTAACTAATCTGGGCGTAGATAGACCTCTAACTGGTTTAATTGACCAACTTTTAAGGGGAAGGAAAATAGCTTCTTCACTTGGTACGGTTGAGTTATCACGCTATGTCACAAGGGGAACACCCTAGGGTGGTGTTCTTTCCCCGCTTTTATGGAACCTCACAGTCAACTCGTTGCTACGTGACACAAGCTGGGGGCGGGAAGATAGTGGCATACGCGACGATTTAGCTATTGCATTCAGAGGCAAGTTCCCACAAATTCTGTGTGACCTGATGCAAGTAGCACTGCGAGAAGTTTCGACGTGGTCCTCTCGCTGCGGTTTTAGTATCAACCCGGGGAAAGTGGAACTTGTCCTCTGCACCAACCGCTACAAAATACCGCCACTAAGCCTACCAGAACTAGATGGCACGCGCCTGGGCTTGTCGGACAGGAAATTGAATTGGAAGGAAAATGTTCTTCAGCGCCAGAAGAAAGCTTGCATCGCTCTTTACACATGTAAAAGAGCCATTGGCAAAAAATGGGGGCTCAGCCCTAGAGTATGCAGTTGGATCTACTAGGCCATCATTCGCCCAATCATGCTGTAGGGAGTCGTCGTATGGTGGCCTGCGCTGAGCAAGGCAACATACCTGAATCTGTTGCGCTAAGGACAACGCCCGACGAAGCCCTCCAGGTCATTCTGGGCATTTTGCCTCTTGATCTGGAAGGGTTTCGGTCAGCGGCGGCATCAGCTCTGCGCCTAAGGGAAACCTCCAGTTGGGGTGCGGGTACTATTGGACACTCCAGTATTCTGCAATCTTACAGCTTTCTCCCTCTAAGCACAGATTGTTGTGCGACCACTACAGTCGGGGATAGCTGTTTCAAAATAAACATTCCCAGCAGAGAAGACTGGGAGAGGACGGATTGGAGTCCCGCAACAAATAGTGGCACTTCCATATACACCGACGGCTCGAAGTTGGACGGCAGAGTTGGAGGAGGGGTTTATTCAAGGGATTTGGACCTTGAGCTCTCCTTCAGACTACCTGATCATTGTAGCGTCTTCCAGGCGGAAGTCTCGGCAATCCTGGACGCCGCGGCCTGGTTAAGCAAACGTGTTATCGGAGAAGATATCGCTATTTTCAGCGATAGCCAAGCGGCCATCAAATCCCTTGGCTCATACACGTTCAACAGAACCGCGTAAACCTCATATGGGTCCCGGGACATAGGGACATTGATACTCGTTTGTCGAGAGAGCACTTCACCTCTCACTTTTTTCGCTTCTTTAACCAGACCACAGAAGGCAGCGCTTACAGCAAACTTCTATGGAAGCAACACTTCACGAACATGTCAAGCAAGGCTACAAGATCCATCATGGTGTGCAAACTGTATTGCGGGCAAAACATGGGGGTGCAGCCCGCACATCCTGAGATGGATGTACACTAGGGATTCCAATCCCGGGATCCCGTGGTTTTTCATGTCCCGAAAATCCCGGGATTACTAGACCTAAATCCCGGGATAACCGAAAATAGTATTAATTCAAAAATTTCTTTAAGATAACACTTCATACTTCAGAAAAAGTAATGTTTCTCTAAGTCCAATGGCATTCCTTTTTATTTTTATCTACAATAATATTTTTATTATTACTTTGCATACCTTAATTGTCGGACACCAAATGGAAGAAATTTAATTTAAAAAAAACATAACTATGTACGTAGTTTTCGCCACTATCGCTTAAGAATTTTTAGTCATTTATATACATAAGTCGGTTTTTATGTATCAAATATCCTTTTTGTACCTGTGGTACAAAAAAATTGTACCAAATTCCTGAATACATAAATTTTATTTACAAATCTACTGTAATTTTTTTTTGTTCTTCCATATGTAAGTAGTTTTTAATCAACTATGTACGTACATTTGGCTATGTTTACCATTAGTACAAACAACGTACATTTGGCTATGTTTACCATTAGTACAAACCACTTATGTTTCAAGTTCCTGAATAGTAACTTTGAGTTACAAATTTAATGTTACTTTTCGTTCGCTGCCCTCGTGAAAGGTGGATACCTTGCCGCGGTACGAGGGCTTAAGTCGATAGCCAAAGGGCTACGCTGCCCTTGTGATCATAGCTCCGTACGGCACTTCATCACGAGAGCAGCCTAGCCTCTCTGGCGCGACGACAAAGATCTTCCCCCTCCCAATCCAGGGTGTTATGCGAAACCGTGCCCATTGGACGTTTGCAGCCGGGAGGCAAATCGCGGCTGTATTTGAACGGAGCCTCTCTGATACCGGGTCGCCTCAGAGAGTAAGCATGGCCTTACCGCGGTACGGGGCTCTGCCGCGGCGGACGACACACTTTCCCCTACTCTTCCCTAAGCTGGCCTTGTCCGGCGATGGGTCGTACGAACAAGATAAACTCAAATAAAAACGAGAAACCTAAAAAACAAACAACGCCAAATTTCACTCCTCAGCAGAGGAGAGCTATGGAGGAGCAGGCTAGAAAGCAACAACAACGCCGGAGGACAACCTCCGCTCTATAATCAAGGGGGGGATCGACAGTGATGGCAACTACGAGTCGGTCAACCAAACCTCTATCGAGTAAGATTGCCAACGCAGCTAAGCGGATGCTAAACTCCCATCAACTGCTGATATGAAAACCAGTATCTTTACGTCTGTGGCAGCGGTCTCGCGACCTGGCCTCGGAGTTTCGAAGGAGAAGGAAGCTGCAACTGAGATTTCGGCAAAGGGAGCGACCGCGATGGCAACTACGGGTCCGCACTCCCGGGAGACATCTCCACGCCGCTTCACATACCACGAGAAAAAAATTGGCTGCAAAGATCCTGAAGAGGTATGAAGGGGTACCGCAGGAATCGCTGTCGCCGAATTCCAGAAAATCAGTAGAGCTAGCGAAAGCTGTGATACCGGATTTCCAAAATACTTAAATGCCAAAGAGGTTAAAAGTTAACCCTTTCAAGCGCCAGAGATCGGACCTGGAGTTAAATCCCCCTCCCAAGCGGCATCAGAATACCCCTGGAGCGGGCAAACTAAGCTTTGCTGAGGTAACCAAGGACAGGATCCTTATAGGCGTCCTTGACCGAGGCAATGACCGTCTGGCCATCCCCAAGGACCGGTGGCGTTACGTGCGAAATGAACTCGGTAACATTCTTCTCAACGTTGCTCCGGAGTTTCCGGGTAGTTCGGCGCGAGTAACGGATGCGGGTTGGCACCAGGGTCAGATTAAATTACTCGCATGCGAGGATGCAAAAACTGTAAAACCTCGCATGCGAGGATGCAAAAACTGTAACACTGTACAAGGCAGCAGCTGCTAAACTGGGTGAAGTCTACAAGGGCGCAAAGATCGAGGTCGTCGACTGGAAGGACATTCCAGCTCGTCCAAGGGCAAGGGCATGGATTCCGGCCATCCCTGACGAACCCGAGAGAATTCTCGGGATGCTACGGCAACGGGGATGCGGTAGGGCCCGACAGACAGGTGGTGTTCACCATGAATAAAGAGTCAATCGAGCCCTTTAAAAGGTGCAATGGCCTAGTACACTACAGCGTAGGCCAGATCGTTATCCACGTATATAGTGGTGATGCTCAGCGCGCGGCCTTCTCGGCTGCTCCGGGGGAACCGGAAGACGCAATACCAGAAGAGGAAGCGGAGGATTCCGATGCGGAAAGCATGTTATCCGCCACGTCCTTTGGCGATAGCGCTGTGATCAATTCGGAGATGGAGGACAGCCTACAGAACGAGGAGTCATCGACGTCACGGTGGTAGCAGACAACGCTGAGCGATTAACATCTAACGCTACAGACAGCATGACTCCCGCAACGCCATATCGGAGAGTTAATCGGAACAACTCGTCGTTGATAGGCAACCTCCGGGATGGAGCAAACCTCGGCGATATGGGGACGGCAGGGAAGTCTGTGCGCTCTCATGTTGGTGATGCTTCAGATTTATCTGCACAAATTTAAAGTGGCCTCGGCTGTTTTAAGTAGCCGTCTTTCTAAAGGCGACGTGGATGTGGTCCTCATCCAAGAACCCTGGGTCAATAGCTCGAGAATCTGCGGATTGGGGACTAAGGGCTTCAAGCTCATTCGAGCCAGCGAGGAGAGCAAAGTCAGAACGTGTATTTTGGTCAAGTGTGAGTTGAACTCCTTTCTGCTACCTAACTACACCAATGGTGATATCACCGCTATCAGTCTAACGGTCGACAGCACCCGCCTGACGGTGGCGTCGGTCTATATGACCTACGACGCCGAAGAACCTCCACCACAAACGGGGGTGAAAGACCTGGTGTCAAATTTCTGCACGGGTAATCTTATTATTGGAGCGGACGCTAATGCTAACCATGTCCAATGGGGGAGCTCCGATATCAATGCCAGGGGCGAGTCTCTGTTTGATTACCTCTTAACAGCCAACCTGGTAATTTGCAACGTGGGTAATGAGCCTACTTTTATTACTAAGACCCGCAGGGAGGTCATAGACCTCACTAGCTGTAGTGAAGGCGCTTATGAGTGGGTCAGAAAGCGGGTTCTTGGAGAACATTCATTCTCCGCTCACCGTTACATAGAAATGGTTTTAGACTTTATTATAGAACAACCAATCATGAAGCGCAATCCACGTAACACTAATTGGCAGTTACACAATGAAATATTAGACAGAGACCTACCAGTACTGCCCTCACAAGCCTCCTCATCAGTAGAGGAACTGGAGGATCTTGTTACTACATTTACATCGGCGCTCTCAAATGCTCTAGGATAGGCTTGTCCAGTGCCAAAACCACGCGGTAAACACAGGCCACATTGGTGGTCCTACGATTTGGACTCGCTCCGCAAATCATGCTGGAAACAATTTAACAAGGCCAAGAGCCTCGGCTCTGAGCCTCATTGGCACGAATATAAAGCTAAACTAAGGGCCTACAAAAAAGCTCTGAGACAGGCGAAGAGAACCTCGTGGAGAAATTTCTGCACTGGCGTCGAAATGGTCGACAACACAGCGAGACTTAGACGAGTCCTCTCGAAAAGTCAAACAGCCATCAGCTATTTGCGAAAACCTGACGGATCCTGGACCAGCACGGAAGAGGAAACCCTTGAGCTGCTCGTGAATACACATTTTCCGCGGAATCTGCATGACGCACCACTAGCACCTGCAACAAACCTGGCAGTAAATTTACCCATCACTGAGGAAAGGGTAAGGTGGGCAGTTAAGAGCTTTGAACCGTATAAGGCTGCCGGGCCGGACGGGATTATCCCCGCGTAACTTATAAACACGTTGGAGACATCAGCTAAATGGCTCTCAACCACATTCCGGGCTCCTGGAGAAGCGCCACGGTAGTGTTTATCCCTAAGGCTGGGAAGGCATCCCACTACGAGCCAAAGACTACACACCGATCAGTCTCTCGACCTTTGTAATCAAAACCTTTGAGAGGAAACTAAGCGACTACCTCTCAACGACTATTGATAGCAACCTCTAGCTATCAGGGGAAGATAGTGGCATACGCAGACGATTTAGCTATTGCATTCAGAGGCAAGTTCCCACAAACTCTGTGTGACCTGATGCAAGTAGCCCTGCGAGAAGTTTCGACGTGGTCCTCTTGCTGCGGTTTTAGTATCAACCCGGGGAAAGTGGAACTTGTCCTCTTCACCAACCGGTACAAAATACCGCCACTAAGCCTACCAGAACTAGATGGCACGCGCCTGGGCTTGTCGGACAGGAAATTGAATTGGAAGGAGAATGTTCTTCAGCGCCAGAAGAAAGCTTGCATCGCTCTTTACACATGTAAAAGAGCCATTGGCAAAAAATGGGGGCTCAGCCCTAGAGTATGCAGTTGGATCTACACGGCCATCATTCGCCCAATCATGCTGTATGTCGTCGTATGGTGGCCTGCGCTGAGCAAGGCAACATACCTGAATCTGTTGCAGAAATTCCATAGATCCAATATGATCTGTACAAAACGGTGCGCTAAGGAGAACGCCCTCCAGGTTATTCTGGGCATTTTGCCACTTGATCTGGAAGGGTTTCGGTCAGCGGCGGCATCAGATCTGCGCCTAAGGGAAACCTCCAGTTGGGGTGCGGGTACTATTGGACACTCCAGTATTCTGGAATCTTACAGCTTTCTCCCTCTAAGCACAGATCGCTGTGCGACCACTACAGTCGGGGATAGCTGTTTCAAAATAAACATTCCCAGCAGAGAAGACTGGGAGAGGACGGATTGGTGTCCCGAAACAAATGGTGGCACTTCCATATACACCGACGGCTCAAAGTTGGACGGCAGAGTTGGAGGAGGGGTTTATTCAAGGGATTTGGACCTTGAGCTCTCCTTTAGACTACCTGATCATTGTAGCGTCTTCCAGGCGGAAGTCTCGGCAATCCTGGACGCCGCGGCCTGGTTAAGCAAACGTGTTATCGGAGAAGATATCGCTATTTTCAGCGATAGCCAAGCGGCCATCAAATCCCTTGACTCATACACGTTCAACAGAACCGCGTAAACCTCATATGGGTCCCGGGACATAGGGACATTGAAGGCAGGGCACGACCAAGCAGGTTCTTCAGGTTAAAGAGCGCTTAGGTATTCCGTTTGCCACATGCAAACTAATGCTGAAGGAGCACACACTCCGTCAAGCCAACGAAAGATGGCTGCAATCCTCAGGGTGTCGGATATCGAAGAAAACCTGGCCAAAATGGGATCTTAAAAGGTCTAGACGCATTTATGCCCTAACTAGGAGGGAAATCTCCATATTGATAGGGGTATTAACCGGTCATTGCCTCATTGGTAGGCATGCAGAAAGGCTATGTGTACCCTACCGACGATGCTGCAGGAGTTGCAAAGATGATGAGGAGGAGGAAACAGTGGAGCACCTCGTCTGCAACTGTCCGGCTTTAAGCGGCGCGAGAACGCGCTTTTTGGGAGTTCCTTTCCTGGAAAGCCTAAGCCAGATCGCGGAACTGGACATAAAGGACTTGATGGCCTTCGTAAAGTCATCTAAGTGGTTCGAGGAGGAGTAACGGTGTCGGTTTAGGAGTGTCAGTCCCGGGATTCTGCTATGTGGAAAATCCCAACAACTCAAGGATTTTCCATATGGCTGGGTCCCGGGGTCCCGGGACTGACTTTCCTTGTGTTGGTGGTATCACAACGGGCCTTTCAAAACTGGCCTTTCAAACCTGGCCTAAGTGTGCCTCTGCGGCAGCCACTTGAACCTAACCTAACCTTTCGTTCGTTATAAAAATGACTGCCTTAATAAATACATACATATATACTTAAATGAATTACTTTTATTTAGTCTACTCTATTACATAGATATGGGGTGCCATTTTTAGCAAAAAAAAATTCGGGACAATCCCGGGCTTGAACTTTCAAATCCCGAAAATCCCGAGAGGCTAGAAATCCCGGAAATTGGAATCCCTAATGTACACCACGATAGTTAAACCAATTATTACCTATGGCTAGATAGCCTATGGCAGATTATCTTTGAAAAAAGATTTAGAGTAGAATTGGGAGACAAGGTAATCTGGGCAGAACAGACAGTCCAGAACAGACATTATACATCGTTCACACACAATCGTGTGGTATACAGATGGCTCGAAAACCCCAGAGGGAATTGGAGCCGGAATCTTTGGCCCCCGAGCGGAGATTTCAATGCCTCTGGGAGAATATGATACCATCTTTCAAGCGGAGGCATACGCCATATACCACTACGCAGGACTAAACCTGCAGCGTGGTTACAGGAATGAGCGTATCGCCATACTAAGCGAAACTCAGGCCGCACTCAAAGCGATTTCATCATGCGAGATAAAATCAGCGCTTATTCGGGAGTGTGTAGAAAGGGTGAACCAACTAGGAACATATAATAGCTTGTTGCTAGCATGGGTTCCAGGTCACAGGTGTCGAAGGAAACAAGCAGGCGGATGAGCACCAAGCGTAAGGCCAATTGGGCCTGAACCGATACTGCCAGTAGGACCTCAGAAAATTAGGGAATACCTGAAAGAAGAGGAGGAAAGGAAAAGGGCGGAATATTGGCGCGATGTGCCAGGTCTACGGCAATCGAAAATGTTCCTAGGGGGATATAGTATCTCTCGCTACAAAGCAGTTATAGGCCCCATAAAAATAATAATTTAAAAATGTTAACTGGTATTCTTACAGGTCATTGCAGACTCAGCAGCCATATGCACAAACTGAGCATACGAGCAGATGACACATGCCGTTATTGCCACACAACAGCAGAGACTGCAGAGCACATCCTTCTGGCATGCGACGCAATTGGCAGGAAAAGAGCAAGATTCCTGGGATCACCATGGCCAGAGCAGAACCAAATACAAACCCTCAAGACAAATGAAATTATCGGCTTCTCCTTCAGGAAGGCCTGGATGAGGTGTTGTAAAATATAGAGCTGTTGTCGAGAATGTATAATGATGCCCGCGAGCGTACCACAGTCGCAGTGCTATCCTCAATTTATTTATTTATTTTATTTATTTATTTATTTATTTATTTATTTATTTATTTATTTATTTATTGATTCAGTCTACAGGATAACCTTACTATTACATTACTAGTTTAATACAGTGAAAATATTTAATTTAAATTTTGATATAGTGGCATTGAAATCCATCACATGCGTATAAACATTGCATAAGCGTATGCTTCGTGCAATTGGTTCATTATAGCCAACGAACATGGGACGTTTCGACAAGCTACCGATGGTGTCTTAACTCGCGCGACGAGGTGTTAAAATCAATCAAACCACGTAGTTCATCGCAATCAACCCTGTGGTTAACAAAGTAAATTATACGGCCATCTAAGGATTGTAAGCCCAGAAGTTTCCTCCTACTATCATTATCTGGCACACCACACGGCCAGTTTAATTTGAAAAAAGCGAATCTAGTAAAGGTTCTTTGAACTCTTTCAATTTTACTACGGTGGGACAAATAGTATGGATTCCACACAAGACAACAATAGTCTAGGTGGCTCCTTACCAGAGAAATATAAAGCGACTTCAAAGTGTAAGGGTCTTTAAAATCTATCGAATTTCTTCTTATGAATCCCATCATGGAAAGTGCTTTAGCAAGAACAACATCAACATGCCTGTTGAAAGTTAGTTACTTGTCGAAAATGACCCCAAGATCTTTGATTTCCTCCAAACGACCCAAATTAACGTTGTCTATTGAATAGTGAAACTCAATAGGGTTGAGAGCTTTGGAGTAAGAAACCACATGACATTTACCTGTGTTAAGGAACAAATTATTAGCGATACACCACTGCTGGAATACCATAAAATCAGATTGCAAATTACTGCAGTCACTTAGATTACAGATTGGAATAAAAACTTTGACATCATCAGCAAGCATGAGACATTTCGCAAACTTGAAATGCAGGGGTAAGTCGTTAATAAACAGTATAAACAAAAGCGGTCCGCAGTGAGTGCCCTGCGGTATCCCAGACCAGGCATTCACGACGCAGTCCGATTTCGTCGGCCCAATCTTCACTAAAAGCTTGCGGCCTACCAAGTAACTCTCAAGAAACTTTAAAAGTGCCCCTGCGATGCCATATAGGGAGAGCTTGTGTAGCAAAACAGAGTGGTGAACTTTGTCGAAGGCTTTGGAAGTCAGTATAAATGACATCCATTTGATATTTCTGCTCCAGAGCCCTAACAATGTGATTGAAAAAACTTTGCAAATAGATTGCAAGTTTGCAAGGGATTTTCCGACATCTCACCGTCAAACTCTAGACATGTTGGGAAATCATTAGTTTGACGTTTATTATTGATAAATACCCAGAAGTTCCTTGGGTTGCATTGTAGTTCAAGTTCAACATTAGAAATGTATCTATTATATAAGAAATTATGAAGACAGTCGTAGTCTTTCTTTAGCTTACTTAGGCGTAAATTATCTCCCAATGTATTCGACACCTTGAATTTCTTATCGCTCTTTTTTTCAAATTTTTTAAATGGCTCCCTTTTGTTAAACCACGGCGGCTTATTGCGCTTATCATACTTTTTTGAAGGAACGTAATTCGAAATACAATATAATAATTTACTGCGGAATAATTCATATGAATCGTGCGGATCATCGAACGTGTGCAAAATTGACCAATCAACAGAATTTAGAAATTCACAAATAGCGTGGCTGTCTGCTTTGGCATAGTCATAAACCACATCCGTAGCAGCACTATTTGGAGCGAAGTTATAATACTTAACCCTTTATATCACCTTCTTTCTTACATTTTGTTGAAGATTGATGTTTAAAGAGTTGACAAAAATCAAATAAGTTATCATCGTCCATTAAATATCGATTTTTCATAAAAGGCCTTTGCAATACATAATTTTACTATGAAATTTGTCTTTTACTTATATATATTTTTTAGTAAATTATGACAATAATTTCACTAAAAGTTGTATAAAATAAGTAAAATAATCTTCAATCTAAGCTTTGGCATAAAAAGAACAGTTTACAAAGCTGTACTGATTTTTATAACTATGCGTGTTGCCAAATGGCAACAATTTTGCTGTAAGATGTAAATTTGCTCTAGATTGCAGAATAAATTTATTTGCGATTGAGACCTGAAGAGTTTGGATTTATTATTGTTAGCGCATTATAATTTGAAAATAAGTCAAGGAAAATAAGCTACAAAGTCAAAGAAAAGATTTTGGAGAATTTTGGGGAGTCTGACTTGTCAGGTTTGGAGGATTCTGAAGTGAAGAAATATTAGGAGCATTTGACAACAATGAATAGAATTCCAATGCTTTAGAGAAAAGACTTACAGAGATACACAGTTTAAGAGTTTCAGTTTGTATGGAAGGTGTCACGCCCCTTTTACAATACCTCCCACTTTTACACAATTCTACCGGAACTCAAACTAATTTTCTCATACAAAATACCAATGCTTTAGAGCAAACACCTGCAGAGACATACACTTTATAAATATAAGTTTCTATGAGATATGCCGCGCCCTTTTACAATAACGCCCACTTTCACCGAACCGCAAGTCAAACTAATTTTTTCATACCAAATTGCAATGCTTTTTTGAACAAACACCTATAGAGATGTGCACTTTATAAGCCCAAATTTTTATTTGTATGGGACGTGCTACTCCTCCTTTTCCAATGACGCCCACTTTTACAAAATTCTACCACAACTCAGTATGCTTTCATAGAAAACTCCAATATTTTACGGCAAATAGATGCGAAGATGTACGGACCATTAAGTTTTTTGTATGAGTGGTGCCACGCCTCCATTCATATAAACGCCCACCACATAATTCTACCACAACTTGAAACTTCACTTTCATACAAAATTTCAACGCTCTAGACCAAGCAGTGTGAGATAAACATTTTAAAAATTTTAGTTTGTATTGGAAGTGCCACGCCCTTTTAAAAATATTTTTACTATGCCAGTTAACTTTCTGCTAGGGGAAGAAATAAGTTGACAAAGTATTATTTCAATCCTATGAACGGTTTGGTAGGTAGAGGGGTAGATACATACATGTATTTTTATATATATAAAAGATATACATACATATATAATAGATAAATAATAGATATATAAAAGATAAAGTTAAAATTTCGATGTAAAACCGTTTTAAAATAAACTTATATTCGTAATTTCAAAACTTAAAATTCCCTAGTTTTTCTTTACCGTACAATATATTTGTTGCCATATGGCAACATGTAAAAAAACAGCCTTATAAAAAAAAAATTTATAAACATTTTATTTTTTATTGTTACTGGGGCTTAAACAAATAGTTGGACAAGAATTTGGATTTTTTGGCCAGCGTAGTAAAAAGATGTAGCGAAAGGGTTAAGGGTAATAGCTAGAGCCTTGTGGTGAAAACTATTAACAGATAAGGGCGATAAGCATTCCGAACAAGAAATATTTAAATCATTGAATGCAAAGACGAGATCTAAAAAATAATAAAAAAATAATGGACGCATATCATTCAAAATGTTTTTGAACTGATGGAACCCCATCAGCATTGATATTGGCATGTTTGGCGATATAATGTATAATGCTCTGCTCTGGTACGGATGGCTTGAACGGCGCAATGTGCAACCAATTTTATTGTACAGCAACGTCAAGTTCGTTGTTGACATTCGATCCAACCACTGTATGTAAATAATGGTTGGTATGGCGTGCAGCAGAGAGTGTGAGCATCGAAGCATTTGAATTCGCATTAGTACATACTCCAGCTCCAACATGTACCTGATTTGCAGAATTGGTGGCAGCGCTATTATCAGAAAAACCGGTTTGTGGAGAAGTATCAGCGCATAAGTTGATAAGGGAAGCAGCGGCAGCAGCATTAGCATAAGACTGAGATCGCGTGGGAGTTGTTGTTGAAGCATTGTCGAACACATTATCGCTGAGAATATTGAATTCGGCATCATCACCAGCCACCAAAGAGCCAATAGAAGAGCATGATTTACTCTTATTAGGCTGACATGCTGATTGTTGTTTACTCTTAATAGATGACTGTTGAGCATTAACTGGCGGCGAATGCTGCCGAACAGTTTGCATGTTCAATGACGGAGAAAATGTATTGACTTGGCCATTGACCCTCAATTTAGAACGCGTAGTCATGCCATTCCCAGCACTAGAACCATTTCCATTATTGCTATCACTTTTGTTACTCTTAGTGTTGATATTGGGTTTATTGTTATTGGGTTTATTGCTATTAGCATTCGGTTGTTTGAAAGACTTTTGAACGGTTTTAAAAATGTCAGATAGCTCACTAATGTTAGAAAGAGCCTTGTCAATGTTAGCTTTACTAAGCACAGCAAGTTTATAGACACAATGGTCACACTTGTAAAAAAAAAAAAAAAAAAAAAAATTTTAATCTATATATCTATCTATCTACCTGGTACTACTAATAACCATATTGCGGGCAGCGGCGAAGTCAATCAACCTAGTGCCGTTGGGGGATGTTACATCGTGGAGATTAAATTTTTCAACTGTAGGACACCAAAGACTCCTTCCTTGCCCACCTTGGCATTAAAGTCGCTTAACTTGATTTTTATATCGATCATAAGTCTGTTCAAGTTGATCGTAGAAGGAGTCCTCTGCGTCGTCCGTCTCCTCAGTCGGAGCATAGGCACAGATAAATGTTATGTTGAAGAACCTAGCTTTGATGCGGATTGCAGCTAGTCGTTCGTTCACGGGTGTGAACACTACTTTGCCGCGTGTCTGGCCACTATGGTAGACGTTACAAGGTCCGATGGTCGGCTTGCTTTGTCCCGTCCATCACATTTCCTGTCGGGCGGTGATGTCAGCCTCTGCATTAATGAGGACATCAACCAGCCGGGCAGCGGTAGCTTCCCTTGAAAGGGTCCGGACATTCCATGTACATGCCCTTATCTCATGATCCTTTTTTCGTTTTGCCGGGTCGTCAACATTAAAGAGAGTTCTCATCCGAGGCTTTGTTGTGGTTTTTATTTGAAGTGCTTTTTACGTGGCGGGTCCCAAACCCAGCGGAAAGACTGAACAGAGCCGCTAGGTATTTGTGTCCCTCCTGACCTAGATGTTTCAACATCGTCATGCAATACCGTCGGGGCCGATGGATTAAACTGTGCGTCGCCGGGCTTGCAACGTTCATTGGAGTCAGCTGCAGGCCTGCGAAAACAACGCGCTCAGAACCGCTACAGGGTGTGTCCTCATGTCTCCTATAGGCAACTGTTCGAGCTAACACCGGCTCCTAGGACCGTAAGAACACATTTACGTAAACATTTTGATGAGATCCGGCACCTTGCAACAACGCCTTTTGATCCAGAGGTGCATAAGCGGGCCCTGAAGCACCTCCATGATACGTCTGTTGACCACCAAGTTGCGCTCTGTCCGGTGAATTCCATTTTGCATACCTCAACACCTCGCATTGCAGAAGAGGAGCGTCATCTTCCTCGAGAGATAAGGGTCACTATGGCTCAATTACGCTCTGGATATTGCAGTAGTTTAAACTCCTACTTATCCAGACTGAACCCCGACGTGCCGAATGAATGTGCGACATGCGGTTTGTTCCCTCATAACACCAACCATCTATTCACTTGCTCTGCGGAGCCCACTGTTCTAACACCCAACTCCCTTTGGTCCAGCCCTGTAGAAGCAGCTAGTTTCCTAGGACTCCCGTTAGAAGACATTGACGACAAATAATTTAGGCTAAGGATAAGAATACGTTGGGCAGAGCTACACGCCGGTTCAACAACAACAACAAAGGCAATTCAATTACCCATCCAATGCAAAAAAAATTGAAATTTGAATATATGCTTCCTATGAACTTTGACCTTAAATAATTTTGTTGATGTTGTTTGCCCAAAAAAAAAAAATACCGTTGTGTTCAGTACAAAAATACCTATCGATCCCAGTTTTTGGTTTTTTTTATTCCAGACCTTGCGGTATTCTGCATTTGCTCCTTTACTTTTTTTTATAACCAAAAAACGATAAAAAAACGAAATGACATTTTTCGAAAACGTTTTTCAAACTTTGTTTTAAAATTTTTTTTACTATGTAAAAAAGTTCACAACGTAACGTCAGCAACCGAGATATGGGACGATTACTTACAAAAAGCTGTCCTTATCCTAACTTTCTGTTGGCTTTTAAGAACTCATTCCTTTCACCTTTAATTTATCCTTAAAGGTTTTGTACCTTAATATTTGGCATTAGGCAGAAAATTGCCAATTTACTTAGTTGCCTGAACCCTACTTCCGTTTTGAGTAACGTCCGCAACGCACTTAAAGTGGTTAAGACAGCGACATCATACTATATAAGCGCCTAAAACATACTTTTACAGGCAGCAGGTTCCTAAATATGCCCATAAATAATAAATCGGACCCAGTTTTTACGATACTTCTTACTGAAAATTCAATAAATTCGTTCAAACGTAACGTCCGCAACGCCAGGAAATGCCCATATCCGATATAGTTTGTTTAATTTAATTTAATGGCTCTAGCTTTAGCCGTTGTTGAGAAATTTGATTGTAGGAAAAATTTTCCCAAAATACCTCATCAGGCTTGCCAGAATTGGCGAAATCGACTATTTTAGCGACTATCAAAATATGAAATTTTAGTTAATTTGAAAGCCTCAATTACATAAAGCTTTATTTCGACTTTACCTCGGACTTTGACTTTGAAAGATACGTTAAATATACGTGTTTAAACGAAAAATTGCAAATAGAAAACCTCAAAGTTGAAGCAAGGTTAAAATTGGAAAACTCTCAAATTTCGCTTGCTTTGACAATCAGCTGTTGATAACTTTGCTTCAATTTACATTTTTTCGGGTGCATGTAAATTTGTAAAAATAACCAAAATTTGGTATAATTTATTAAATTACTCAATTTACCAAAGACACTTTGAACGCAAAGAAATAACCCTACTAGATGGGCCTAACCATGGTTATAAATACTCACTAATACATACAAGCAACAATTTTTGTTTTTACACACACACTCAAAGCCATCTGTCAAGGGTTGCTTTCTCTTTTTTCTTCTTCTTTGATATTGCGAGAAAATTGTAAGTGCGCAGTGAATAATATTATAAAAAGTTTAAAAGGAGTTTTGCAGTAAAATTACACCTAATTTGCACAGATAAGGCAAGTATATAGTGCTAATTATTGTTTTATCTCAAGTAAAGTGTTGATTTATATACTCATGTACACAAAATTGCATATTTTCAGATGGACGCGCAAAATGGCTTTCATCAAGAGCAAAACGAATTAAAACTATGTTTTAAGTATTTAGTGACGTATACATATATGTATTCATATATCTTTTATATTATTGTAATTGTGAAAAACTTTGTAATTTTTAACTATTTTCTACAATAAAAATCAAATCGAAAGCTGAAAGTGATGCCACATTTTTTTCCTCCAAAATCCCTACAAATGAAGTAAAACTCTCTAGATTACCCTACCCGTTAAAAAAAATACCTACAAAGGTCCCTACATTTTTTTCCTTACGGAAATATTGAAAACCGCATAGCTATATATTGAAATTTTTTATAGGACAATGCTTATACAGAAATTATCAAAAATTGGTATTTTTTCAGATACTTTTATTAGCTTCACAAAAAACGAGGTTTTTATACATAAATCCCTCGTGAGAGTACGAGGGCTTAACCCGATAGCCAAAGGGCTACGCTGCCCTTGTGATCATAGCGCCGCCCGGTACTACATCACGAGAGAAGCCTAGCCTCTCTGGCGCGACGACAAAGATCTTCCCGCTCCCAATCCAGGGTGTTATGCGACCACGTGCCTATTGGACGTTTGCAGCCGGGACGCAAATCGTGGCTGTAATCGAACGGAGCCTCTCTGATATCGGGCCGCTTCGGAGAGTAACTATGGCCTTACCGCGGTATAGGGCTCTGCCGCGGAGGACGACACACTTTCCCCTCACTCTCTCCTTGACCCTAAGCGGCCTTGTCCGGCGATGGGTCGTTCGAAACTGTAAACAACCAAAAACTACGTTCACTCCTCTGCAGAGGAGAGCTATGCTGGATCAAACGAAAGCACAGCGTCGGAGGACAACCTCCACTTCAAAATCAACCGGGGGACTGACAGCGATGGCAACTACGGGTCGGTCAAAATATAAATCTTCAAGTAAGATTGACTTGATGGGAGCCAGCACCAGTGCGGCTGCCTACGCAGCTAAGCGGACAACGGCGCAAGCTGAACTTCCACCAATCGCTGGTATGAAAACCAGTCTCTCAACGACTGTGGCAATGGTCTCAAGACCTGGCCACAGAGATCCAAAGGAAAGAGAAGCGGTGAATGGACTGTCAGCAAATGGAGCGACCGCGATGGAACTACGGGTCCGGACTCCCAAGACACATCTCCCCGCCGCTCTGCGTACCTGGAAAAACGATTGGCTGCTGGGATCCTGAAAAAATATGAGGGAGTTACGCAGGAAACGCTGTCGCCGAGCTCACGGAAGTGTGTGGAATTAGCATAATCTCTGATACCGGACTTCCAAAGCAGTTATGTGCCAAAGAGGGTAAACGTAAACCCTTTCAAACGCCAGAGATCGGACGTGGAGTTAA
The DNA here is from genome assembly GCA_964058755.1 of Campiglossa producta. Classification (NCBI taxonomy): domain Eukaryota; kingdom Metazoa; phylum Arthropoda; class Insecta; order Diptera; family Tephritidae; genus Campiglossa; species Campiglossa producta. The sequence goes on along the minus strand of CAXKVI010000004.1, from coordinate 57,079,874 downwards.
AACCCCATCGCAAGCGGCATCAAAACACCCCCGGAGTGGGCAAACCAAGCTTTGTTGCTGTAACCAAGGACAGGATCCTTATAGGCATTCTTGACCAGTGGCGGCACGTCCGGAATGCACTCGGAAACGCTGTCATCGACGTTTATTTGGCGTCTCCAAGTGGTTCGGCGGCGGTCTCGGATGCGGGCTGGCACCAGGGACAGATCAAACTTGTCGAGTGCGAAGACGCAAACACTGTTGAACTGTATAAGGCAGCAGCTGCAAGACTGGGTGAAGTCTACGAAGGTGCAAAAATCGAGGTCGTCGACTGGAAGGACATTCCGGCTCGGCCAAGGGCAAGGGCATGGATTCCTGCCATCCCTGCAGAGCCTGAGAGAATTCTCACCATGCTGCGGATAATAAATCCATCCCTCTCGACGCAGGACTAGAGTGTCACTCTGGTCGGGGATGCGGTAGGGCCTGATAGACAAGTGGTCTTCACCATGAATAAGGCCCCTTAAAAGGTATAATGGGCTGTTGTTGTTGTTGTAGCGAGGTGTAGCCCTGCCTAAATGTCAGACAGGGTCACCCCGAGTGTATTGCTCTTGACCGGGTCGATATAAGAAAACGGCCCGGATCGTTTCGGCACGATGGGTACAGCACAAGTACTGGTACCGTTCTCGTAGAACCGGCAATACAAGAAACTAGCCGTGTAGGCTATGTAGGTCATTTAGCGTTACCCAGGGTGCACCAACTGGGAGGCGACCTACTTTTACACCCCAACACACCCCTCTATACCGACGGTATTTACAAGCAATTTTCGAGATTGTATGAAAATGTGTTAATTGAGAAAAATTTACCTACGCGCTGCAGGAACCAGACAAGCCGACATATGTTTCGATGATACTGGAATTACATCTCTTCATGGACTTTTCTTCCCGGCATTGTGAGAGTCGAACTCACAACACTGTAGTGACTTGTATGCTAGAAGGTCTAACACCTTAGGCCACTACCCAGCTTGAAGGTAAACCCTTCTCAATGTCCATTTATGCATATATTTATACTTCCATATAGAACATTTCTTTAATTTCAATGCTAACTTATATGAAAGATTTGCGAATTTTAGGACTTGGTGTGAAACCTATGAAATAATTTTCTATGCTTAATTAAGCACGAATATTCATCATATTCATTTCATTCATTGGTTTATCGCCTTGTCAATTTACCACTCTCTGTCACTAACTACAAAAACGAGTATACAAAAATTATTGATCTCGCAACTACCAATGGCTTTGACGAAAAACTCATCGATAAACTTATAAAAAAACATTCCAATTTACATTACAAAAACAATTTAACTACTCTCTTCGCTCAAAATAAAGAAATTAAAACAAAAAAATTAACACGCATACCATTTACTTATTTTCCTACTATCACCAATAATTTGACAAACATATTTGAAAAGAATGAAATGAAGATAGTTTACACAAACAACAAACTTAAAAACATTTTGGGCTCTACTAAAGATATTGTCCCAACGATTGAGCGAAGCGGCATTTCCCAAATCAGCTGTATGGGCTGCGAGGAAAAATATATTGGACAAACTAGAAGCAAATCTCTGTTCGCTTCAAAGAGCATGTAAACCACGCTAACAACAAACAAATCCATCGATCCGCAGTAGTAGCGCACATTCACAGCGCAAACGACAACCCAACAAATCACAGCATCGGCACTGTAGAAGAGAGTGTTCGCTTATTAAAAGCTGTACACAACAACAGAAAGTTAGACGCCTACGAATCTCTCTACATCACCAAAACCAAGAATGCCATGAATGCTGACAACGGGAATATAAACTCCCCTTTTTTTTCTTTAAATTAATACTGACATATGTACATATTTACATTGTTTTATAATTGTTGTAATTACGCCAATATTTGTTTCTTATGTTTTTTGTTTATATTCTTGACTCCTTTGTTTTAGTAGCGCGTCGCTGATGATGGGCAGCAGGTCTGTCCGAAATGCATTTGTTGTGCCAAATAAAAAATATATGTTTTAGTGACCCAGTGTTTTTTATTTGACAAACTGATTTTGTAGTCAATAAAGGAAAAAAAAATAATAAAAAAGAAAATATTTTAAGTGTTGATAGACTACAAACATTAGGTTCGGCTATTTTGTGTTTGACTTTCGTGTAGAGCAACCTATTATGAAACACAATCCACGCAATACCAACTAGCAGCTACACAATGAAATTTTAGCCAGAGACCTACCAGAACTACCCCCACAAGCCCCCTCATCGGTTGAGGAGCTGGAGGACCTGGTAACGTTTATGTCGTGGTGTACGGCGCTCTCAAATGCCCTAGAACAAGCTTGTCCAGTGCCCAACCCACGCGGTAAACATAGGCCACATTGGTGGACCTACGACCTGGACTCGCTCCGTAAAACCTGCAGGAAGCAATTTAATAAGGAGCCTCAATGGCTCGAATACAAAGTTAAGCTAAGGCCCTACAAAAAAGCCCTGAGACAGGCAGAGAGAACTTCGTGGAGGAATTTCTACACTGGGGTCGAAAAGGTCAGGGTCGGCGACGCAGCGAGACTTAGACGAGTTCTGTCGAAAACTCAAACAGCCGTTAGCTATTTGCAGAAGCCTGACGGATCCTGAACCAGCACGAAAGATGAAACCCTTGAGCTGCTCTTGAACACATATTTTCGGGTAACTTGCATAATGCACCGTCAGCACCTGCAACAAGCCTGTAAATATAGCCATCACGGAGGAAAGGGTAAGGCGGGCAGTTAAGAACTTTGAACCGTTCAAGGCTGCCGGACCGGACGGGATTATCCCCGCGCAAAACCAGCACGAAAGATGAAACCCTTGAGCTGCTCTTGAACACATATTTTCGGGTAACTTGCATAATGCACCGTCAGCACTTGCAACAAGCCTGTAAATATAGCCATCACGGAGGAAAGGGTAAGGCGGGCAGTTAAGAGCTTTGAACCGTTCAAGGCTGCCGGACCGGACGGGATTATCCCCGCGCAACTCATTAACACGCTGGAGACATCAGCCAAATGGCTAGTATTTCTCTATACAGCCTGCCTGGCTCTCAACTACATTCCGTGCTCCTGGAGACACGCCACGGTAGTGTTTATTCGAGAGGATAATCAGCGACTTCCTCTCAACTACTATTGATATCAACCTTATCTCCAGCTATAAGCATGCCTACACCAAGGGTAAAACAACAGAAACTGCGCTTCACAGCCTAGTCGCTATCATTGAAAAATCATTGGGTGAAAGGGATTACTGTCTCGTGGCCTTCCTTGACATTGAAGGGGCTTTTAACAAAACGGGTGCTATACCTAAACGGGTTGTCTCATCTACATACAATGCAACCGCCTCTCCTAATACAATACCAGTTGCTTCTTTCAATGCTGCTGTAAGCAACAACAGTACGTCGCTTATTACTATGTCACCATCATTGGAAATACCACAACACAATAATGTCCCCCCACCACATAATTTATTTGCCCCTTTATATGCTACGGCTGCTGGTTCTTCTTTTTCTACTGCTGTAATTAACAGCACCTCTGCGCTATCTCACTGCTGCTAACATTAGTAACATTCTGTCTCCGGCGCTGCTGCAGCTAATTCTGTTACTGCTACCACAGCTGGTCATCGTGATATAAACACTGAGCGTCAAATGTATGGCTATGGTACGGCTGTAATTTATGGCAGAAATGATAACACCGAGCTGGAAACGGTTGTTAAAATTAAGTGGGTGCATATTTCTTTTTTCAAGCCATGAGTGACCTCAAATGACATTATTGATTATCTGTCGAATCATGCTGGAATTGACAGAAAACATATATCCTGTCGTATGCTTGTTAAGAGTGGTGTCCAGCTGGATGGCCTAGAAAGTGTGAGTTTTAAGCTTGGAGTCTCTACTGCTGTTTTCGATAAAATCCTGAACCCTAATGTGTGGCCAATGGATAACAATGTTCGGCCCTTTCGATTTTACTAAAACTAAATTGCCTACATATATTTCGTCTTCTAATGCAATTTCTGGTAGTCCTGACTCATCTTTAAAAATTTATTTTCAAAATATGGGTGGAATGAAATTTTACTAGCTACATCTCGTTCGGATTATGATGTTTTCGTTTGTATTGAAACGTGGCTCAATGAAGACTTTTTTGATGAAGAATATTTCAATCCAAACATATTCTTTACTTTTCGGAAGGACAGAGATGCAGTTAAAACTTTAGAGTGTCTTTCCATCACTGTGTGTTAGTATTTCTGGATCCTCTCGCACAACATTTATCTGTGTGTCATACATTCCACAGAATAGCTGTGATAATTTATATAATCAACATATTGAAAACATCGCATGCTAATTTTTGTATTCTCGGAGATTTTAATCTGCCGCATATAGTCTGGCTAAACCTTCAAAATAATGGTTTTTAACACCTACTAATGTTACTCGATCTTATGAAATTAACGTTGTCGATAGTACTTTAAGCTGTAATTTAAAATCTTGTTTTTTGGACGAAAATCTAATAGTTAGCCTCGCTGAAAGCAGTCCTCAAATATGTTCGTCGGAAAAACATCATGTTCCACTTGATATTAGCCTGCAGAATCTCAATACTATTCCTGTCTCATCACTTTTAACGAATTCCTCTTTTAACTTTCGCTCTGCTAACCTTGATAAGCTTAATGATTTACTATTAACCCTGGACTGGGAATTCATATTTTATTCGAAGGATTCCAGTGCCTGCTTTGCCTCTTTCATTTCTAAGTTAGTTGAGATTTTGTATAGCAAGGTCCCACTTTTTGGTACAAGACCTTATAAGCCCCTGGTACAACAAGTCTCTTAAAAGGCTCAAAAATAAGCGCAACAAGCTTAATAAGCTATATAAGTCAGATACTTCCAACACTGTTCTCAGGGATCAATACTTGCACAGTGTCAAAGAATTCAATGATCTCGATAAATTCCTCTACAATCGGTATCTTGGAAGACTACACCATTTTCACATTAAAATAAGAAACCTTCATTTAAAATCAGATTTATCAGTTGTAAATGAGAAAATATCATTTTAAAATGAGATTTCTCAATTTAAAATGAGAAAACTTCAACTCAAAATAAGAAAGTTTCATTTCAAAATCAGATTAGTCAATTAAAAATAAGAAAGCTTCAGTTTTAAATAAGAAACTTTAATTTGAAAATCAGAGTAGTCACTTTAAAATAAGAATATTTCAGTTCAAAATAGAAAAACATCATTTGAAAATAAGAAACTTTCGTTTTAAAATGAGAATACTTACACATTGAAAAAACGGGGCAAACATTTGTCTAATTTCTGATTTTAATTTGATAGTTTCTTATTTTTAAATGAGATATTCTTATTTTAAAGTGACTATTCTGATTTTCAAATGATGTTTTCCTATTTTGAATTGAAATATTCTTATTTTAAAGTGACTATTCTGATTTTCAAATGAAGGTTTCCCATTTTAAACTGAAGCTATCTTATTGTAAATTGACTAATCTGATTTTGAAATGAAGTTTTCTCATTTTCAATTGACTAATCTGATTTTCAAATGAAAATTTCTCATGTACAATTGAATGTTTCTCATTATAATGTGAAAATGGTGTAGAAAGCGAGCTTAAAGATAATCCAAAAGCTTTTTGGAATTATGTGCGCTATAAGCGTGGCTCTTCCAACATACCGATCTGTATGAAGTGGAATGAAAACGAAGGCACACCTTGTCAAAGTGCCAATTATTTGAATCCGTCCCTTTTTAAGGGCTTGGATTTTGGGTCATTAACTATCACTGATGACGATGTGAGGGATGTTACATTGAGAAATGAATTAGACATTGAATTAGACATTTTCGTTGATGGCAATAAGCTACCAACTGTCAGCCACCCAAAGTTATTAGGGATGACACTGGATAATACTCTCTCATTTGCTGGTCATGTGTCTGCAATGGTCTCAAAGGTACGTGGTCGCAACAAGATCCTCAAGTCACTTGCCGGCAGTACTTGGGGAAAAGACAAAGAAACATTGCTGACTATATATAAGGCCATTGGCCGACCAGTCTTTGACTATGCTGCACCCATATGGTCGCCTAATGTACATAACACCAACTGGACGAAGTTACAAGTCTGCCAAAATACTGCCATCTGAACTGCTACGGGATGTCTCCTCATGTCTTCCGAGTCTCACCTCCATCAGGAGGCAAAACTGCTCAATGTAAAAGAGCATGCGGAAATGCTGAGCAGGCAATTCCTTCTGAACTGCCACAAGCCAGCACATCCAAACCGTCATCTTTTGGACATAGATCCGCCCCCGAGAGACATAAGGAGACATCTCCGTAAGCATTATGATGAGATCCGGCATCATATTACCTTGCCGTTTGATCTGCAGAATCATAAGCGGGCTCTAACCGACATCCACACCGAGTCGGTAGACACTTTTGTCGGATCTCTACCTGTGAATCCCGTTCTGAACAGTCCTCCACCGGATATTGCTGAAGAAGAACGCACCTTACCAAGGGAGACAAGAGTGACCTTGGCACAGCTTAGGTCTGGATATAGTGTAAGGTTAAACTCCTACTTATCCAGACTTAATGATACAATCTTAAATACATGCCCTGCATGTGGTAGGACCCCCCATGATACTCTAAATCTCTTCAATTGTTCATCTGAACCTACTCTTCTAACCCCTCTGTCCCTCTGGACAAACCCTGTTGAAACTGCACGTTTCCTTGGACTCCCCTTAGAAGAGCTTGATGAAGATCTTCGGAATGATCATACACTCTAGACAGGGCAATGCATTGTTAACAACAACAACAACAACGATGTGAGGGAAGCTATGTACACTTTATATCCTTCGGTAAAATGTGACAGTGATGGGCTCTGTGGGTTCGTTCTGAAGCACTGGCGCGTCTCGCTATCTGCGCCTCTATACCAACAGGTTATCATAACCTCTAACGAGATTTTTAGCCGAGCTTCTCTTTCCAACTTGTGGTGTGTTGCTTTTTAGTTTTCCTACAAGTTGGCGGGACCTACAGTTTTTTGCCGACTCCGAACGGCACTTGCAAAGCAAATGAATTTTTTGCTGAGAAGCTTCTCATGGCAGAAATACACCCGGAGAGTTTGCCAAACTACTGCCGAGGGACGACCACGTTTAGAAAAATTCTTTTTCTAAATAATTTTTGATGTTACTTTTGCCGGGCATCGAACCGCCACGACTTGGTGTAGAAGGCCGAACACTTAACCGCTACACCACGGCGCCTCTATGCCACGTCTTTAACTTGTCATTATCCTCTGGTATATTTATTGACAAGTGGAAGAAGTCATCGATTACTCCAATTTTTAAGTCGGGGAACAAAAATGATGTTGCAAACTACAGGCCAATAGCTAAATTGTCTGCATGTTCTAAACTCTTTGAAAAGATAATTAAGGATAAGCTATCTTTCGTGACCAAGAGCATTGTGGACCCGCACCAGCATAGGTTTGTTACTGGGCGCTCTCCCGTTACTAACTTGGCTCACTTCTCAAATTTTTGTATCTCTGCTTTTTTTCAGGTTGATGTTATTTATACAGATTTTTCTAAAGCTTCCGAAAAAGTTTCTCACAAGATTTTGTTGTAAAACCTTGAGCATATGGGGTTCCATTCCGTTTTTTATGCTGAAATCTTACCTGTCGAATAGGACCATGTGTGTTGAAATTGAAGGCTGTTCGTCCCACCGCGTCTTCGGCAGTTCCTCAGGGTAGCATTCTGGGCCCTCTTTTTTTCATCTTGTTTATCAATGACATTGGCTACTGCTTTAAATATTCTAATTTTCTCCTCTATGCTGACGACCTCAAACTCTTTCGTAAGGTAACTGCCGTCGGACACAGCACTTCTTCAACTTGACTTAAATAACCTGGTGGCCTGGTGCCTCGCAAATAATCTTCACTTAAACATTAAGAAGTGCTTCCATATGACATTTGCAAAGTCGTCTAACTCTCTCACAACTGGCCTCAGTCAATGAAATTGTAGACTTAGGTGTTGTTTTTGACTCTATTAAGTTTATCTTCGTCAATCATATATGCTACATACTTCCAAAGTCTTATTGTAATCTTGCTTTCCTTCGCAGATATGCCAAAGACTTCAAGGATCCCTATACCAGGAAGTCTCTCTATATCTGCTTACCCCGCTCGAAACTTGAATATGCGTCCATCATCTGGAACCCTATCTACAGCTGCCATTCTGCCAGAATTGAAAGGGACAAAGAAAGTTTGTCCGGTTTGCTCTAAGTCCCCTTAATTTTGAAGATCCGTTCCCTTCTTACGACTCTCGCTGTGCCCTCATTTATCTATTATATATAAATGTGCAAACATAACAGTTTTCTCCCTTTTTTGCAATAACCACAATTCTAAGGTATATAAAATTTGGTATGTATCGATATGTCTCGCCGAGCAGGGTGTGCGACAACAAACCAAAAATTTAAAAAAATTAATTATAATATGATTTGAAAATCACACCACTACAAGTGCTATACACGCATTCGCTTTATAGAGCCGCTGTTATGGGTGCATGTAGGTATGACCACTTGCATTGTTGTGTTTGCATTCATTGCAGTAGGTGAGTTGTTTTGTTGGCAGCAATAAGATAACATGAGCCAGCGCGTCAACTTTATTGAGCTTAGGTACAAACAGTATTTACAAAAACAAAATCTGTGCGTGGGGATTCAGAGAAGCAAATGCTTTTGAAAAAAATCACAAATAAGCTAGATCATGCACAAGGCCCTTCGTGGCTAGACTTAGTGAAATAAAATAAAATGGAAAATTGATAAAATTAAAAAAAAAAGTAAAATCAGAAATAGAAAAGTGATTGAAAGTAAAAAAATAAAATTTGTTGGAAATGAAAGGAAAGGGAATAATATAAAATAAATAAAAATGAAACAAAATGAAATAAATAAAAGTACTAAATTAAGAAAATAATAGGAAAGGAAAGGGATGGATAAAAGGAAAATAAAGGTAAGTTAAGGTAAGGAACGGAAAATATGACAGAAAAATCAAAGGGAAAGGAAAGGAATGGAAAAGAAAAAAGGAGGCGAAGAAAGGAAATGTAATGTAGGTGAAGCAGTGGAAAAGAGAAGCAAAAGGAGAAAGACAAAGAAAGGAAAGAAGAAAAAAAGAAGGGAAAGAAAAGGTAGCGAGGAAGAAGGTTTGGAAAATAAATGAAAATAAAAAGAAAGAAAAATAAAGGAAAGAAAGGTAATGAAAAGCTAAAAAAATAAGTTAAGGAAATGAATGAAAGAAAAAGAAAAGCAAAGGAGTTGCGGAAAGGAACAAAAGAAAGAAAGGAAACGGTAGGAAGGGAATGAAAGAAAAGGAAAGGTAAGGAAACGAAATGACAGGAAGGGAAATTTAAGAAAAAAGTGAAAGAAAATAAAGGTAAGAAAAAAACAAGTAAGGAAAGCTGTCTTCGGCTGTGCCGAAGGCTAAATACCTTTCATGAATAAGCGTCACGATTTTCACTGTTTGATCCCAGTACAGCCTGTGTGAATTTAACTTAAGCTCATACCGAAATTATCGGAACTATCGATTATATGGGGGAGATGTGTTATATTGGTCCAATCTCATTGATTTTTGACACCGACATTCCACATTCTAAAATAGCAATAGTTACGAAATTTCACGTTCCTACCTATATAACTACAGGAGTTATCTACCAAAATCCGTTTATTGGAACAATCGATTGTAGGGGGCTATGTGAAATATTTATCCCATTTCGATGATTTTCAACATCGATATTTCAGATATAAAAATAGCAATACGTCTAAAATTTCATGTTCCTACGTGTTTAATTACAGGAGTTATAGCCCAAAATCCGGTTATCGGAACAATCGATTGTATGGGAGCTATGTGAAATATTTATCCCATATCGATGATTTTCAACATCGATATTTCACATATAAAAATAGCAATACTTCCAAAATTTCACGTTCCTACGTGTTTAATTACAGGAGTTATAGCCCAAAATCCGTTTATCGGAACAATCGATTGTATGGGAGCTATGTGAAATATTTATCCCATCTCGTTGATTTTCAACATCGATATTTCACATATAAAAATAGCAATACTTCCAAAATTTCACGTTCCTACGTGTTTAATTACAGGAGTTATAGCCCAAAATCCGTTTATCGGAACAATCGATTGTATGGGAGCTATATGTAATATCGGTCCGATCTTGCTGGTTCCGACAAATGATTCCTATATTGGAAAATGGTGGCCGCATACAAAATTTCAGCTAAATATCTCAAAAACTGAGGGACTAGTTTGCGTTCAAACAGACAGACAGACAGACAGACAGACGGACAGACGGACATGGCTAAATCAACTCATCTCGTCATCCTGATCATTTCAGTATACTTATTGATGGGTCTATCTCTTCTTCTTCTCATACTTACAAACATCGGACCAAAGTTATAATACCATTTCATGTTCATGAAAGGTATAATAAAAGAAAAGAAATGAAATGAATAAAATGAAAGGAAACTAAAGCAACGGAAACGAAAGGAAAGGAAAGAAAAAGAAAATAAAAGGAAAAATGGAATGTAATGGAAATGGAACGAAGGATCAGGTAAGAATATAAAAGAAACGAAAAGAAAGAAAAATAAAAGAAAAGAACAGAGAAGAACCGAAAAGAAAGAAAGAAAGAAGGGAAATAAAATGAAATGAAAGAAGAGAAAAGGAAAGAAAAGGAAAGAAGAGAAAATGAAAGAAAATGAAAAGAACGGAGAAGATAAGGAAAGGAAATAAAAGGGAAGAGAAGGAAAGAAAAGCAAAAGAAATAAATTGAGATGAAAGGAGAGGAAAGGAAACGAAATAAAAGCAAATGAATGCTAAGGAAAGGAAAGGAAAGAAATAGGTATGAAGACGACCTAAGAAGAATAAATAATTATCAACATTGAAACTATATTACTGAATGGTGTAAAGAGGGAGGAAAAGGCAAAATGAATAGGAATGTATAGAAACCAAAAATATACAAAATATGGAAAAGAAAGGAAAATTTAAGAAATAGCAAAAAGGTAGTCAAATAAAATAAGGTTTTGTGGTTGAATTTCAACCACTGGGCGAACTCTAGTCTACATACACTTGCTACCAGGAGAAATCTGCATTTGCTTCTGTTTGCTTATGATATTTTAGTTGGTACGTTAGACTGCCCAGCACTTCTTGAGCTGGTTTCTTTTAATGTGCCTAATAGGCGTCTGCGTTGTTTTTTGCCATTCTATTTGACTGCTCCCAGTGCTAACTAGTACTATTTTAATCCAATATTTCGTGCGCTTTTCGAATATAATAAGCTTTCAAGGAGTCTAACTTTCGATTTTTCCCTTTCCAGGAACGTTTTCAAATCTGCTATAGAACTCAGCCTCTTTGAATCATAACCAGGTTTGCCATACTATATTTTATTGTTGTAATCTTTATCGTGCTAACCATACACCGTAATTGAGTCATGTTTGATCTCGTTTTTGTTTTTTTCTAAATTTAAGCTCTAGTTTTAAGTTTATATTGTATTCTAGTCTGTAAGGTTTTCTGTAACCATAGACTCAAATAAATGAAATGAAAGTCCAGAGGCTATTAACAGTGGCATATGCAGACGATTTAGCCATTGCATACAGGGGCAAATTCCCACAAACTCTGTGTGACTTGATGCAAGTAGCACTGCGTGAAGTCTCGGCATGGTCCTCTCGTTGCGGACTTAGTATCAACCCGAGAAAAGTGGAACTCGTTCTCTACAGCAACCGGTACAAAATACCACCGCTGAACCTACCAGAACTTAATGGCGTGCGCCTGAACTTGGCTGATAAAGCCAATTTCTTGGGCACAGTTCTAGACAGGAAGTTAAACTGGAAGGAGAATATTCTTCAGCGCCAGAGGAAGGCGTGTGTTGCATTTTACACATGCAAAAGAGCCATTGGCAAAAAGTGGGGTCTCAGCCCCAAAATATGCAGATGGATCTACACTGCAATTATCCGTCCTATCATGCTATATGGAGTCGTGGTGTGGTGGCCTGCGCTGAGCAAGGCCACAAACCGGAATCTGTTAGGTAAAGTCCATAGATCTGGCATGATCTGTATAAGCGGCGCGTAAAGAACAACCCCCAACGAAGCTCTTCAGGCCATTCTAGGCATTCTGCACTCGATCTGGAAGCGTACCAGGCAGCAGCGGCAACGGCTTTGCGCCTAAGGGAAACGTCTGTCTGGGGCGGAAGCACAACTGGACACTCCAGTATTCTAGAATCTTACAGTTTTCTCCCTCTGAGCAAAGATCGATGTGCGGCCACAACAGTCGGAGACAGCTGTTTCAAAACAAACATTCCCAGGAGGGAAGAATGGGAGAGAGTGGATCGCTGCCCCGCTACTAATGGCGAAATTTCTGTTTATACTGACGGCTCGAAGCTAGACGGCAGTGTTGGAGGAGGGTTTATTAAAGGGATCTGGAACTTGAGCTCTACTTCAGACTATCTGATCACTGCAGCGTCTTCCAGGCTGAAGTCTCAGCAATCTTGAATGCCGCGATTTGATAAGTAAACGCGCTGGAAGGGACATAGGGACATTGAAGGAAACTGTAAGGCAGACGAACTTGCCAGGCAGGGTACGACCAAGCAGGTTCTTCGGGTATGCCGTTTGCCACATGCAAGCTAATGCTGCAGGAGTACAGACTCCGTCAAGCCAACGAAAGGTGGCAACAATCCCCAGGGTGCCGGACATCCAAACAAACTTGGCCAAAATGGGATCATAAAAGATCTAGAGGCATTCACGTCCTAAGGAGAGAAATCTCCATATTAATAGGTGTTCTAACTGGGCACTGCCTTATTGGTAGGCACGCAGAAGAGCTGCAAAGATGATGAGGAATAGGAAACGGTGAAGCACCTCATCTGCAACTGCCCGGCTTTAAGCGGCGCCAGAACGCGCTTTTTCGGAGTTCCCTTCCTGGATAGCCTAAGCCATATCGCAGATTTGGACATAAAGGACTTGATGGCATTCATAAAGTCATATAAGTGGTTCGAGGAGGAGTATCGGTGTCGGTTTAGGAGTGTCAGTCCCAGGATTCTGCTATGTGGAAAATCCCAACAACTCAGGGATTTTCCATATGGCCGGGTCCCGCGACTGACTTTCCATGTGTTGGTGGTATCACAACGGGCCTTACAAAACTGGCCTAAGTGTGCCTCTGCGCAGCCACTTGAACCCAACCTAACCTTATACATAAATGAAAATTCGGGTGAGTCAAATAAAAAAAAATGTTTTTTTTTTTGGTATTACCCCCCAAAAAGTTAGAGGTACCTATTTTTTCGCTCTTTCCCATACATTTTTATGGGGGAAAACAGAAATTTTGAAAGTGAATTTTGTCATAATTTTAGATTTTTTTCCAAAAAACCTTTACTTATTCTTGAAGTTGAAGCTTCTTAAACGCCAAACCGTGTGCGATTATCTTATCTACACTCAGAGAAAAAACTAAAATTTTGTACTTAAATCAAGACCAAATCAAGGATTTTGGTCACGAAAGTACGGTAATACCGAATATTCTTATACGAAGTACAAAATTCTTATATCAAGAATTTTTTTCTTACTTCGAAAATTCTTCTTTCAAGAATAATTTTGTCCGAATTTAAGAACGCCAGCGGCTGTTTTAAGAACAATATATTCTTAGGGTTAGTTTGTTATTCTTAATTTAAAACAGAAAAAGTCTTTTTCCAATCCTAATTGTTTCTTAAACTAATACTAAAATTCTCAAAACAAGATTTAAGTTTAAGGGGTTGTGAGTTCGATTCTATATAATAATTTTTTCAGAGTTCTTATAGTGACTTCATTGAGAATCGAACTCAGGTCCCTCGAACGCTTAACCAGGGTGGTTACTATGCCATCGTTTACTTTTTCTTGCCACATTCTAATTACATGTTTGTTCTAAATGATACGTTGCTTTTTGTTGCCTCCACCGGGAATCGAGCTCACACGCTTTGACTGCTGCACGGACGTCTCTACCACCAGGCTATCGCGTATTTATGTTTGCTGCTGTCTCATTGCAGCTTTGTTCTATTGTTATTTTGAGACAGGGTAGTATATTTTCAAGAAAAAGTGTTCTTGTTTTAAAACCACAAAGTGTTTGATTATTTCGTTCATTTCATATCATCTGCATTACAAGCCAATATAATTCGCAGATAGTAGAGTGGTTCACAAATGTGGACTTTTTGGAAATTCTAAAACGCTACCCCCAATTATTGTTCCTTATGACCAAAAAAGAGGCTGCTATTTTTTTTTTTTTAAGGTGGTTTAGAGCTCGCGCTCCTCGTTTTTATAAAAAAAAAATTAGATACTTGCAATTTTAATTTCATTTTAACATGTTTAAGTGCAGTAAAAATTTGGGTTTTTGTGTGTTGTTATTCTGTTTTCATTGGCGAATATTCCAGCAATTCAATAGTCTTCTTGGATGAGTAGAGAGGGTTTAACTCCCGAAAATATGTTTCGAAATAGAAAACGGTGCAACTAAAACGCCTACACTGATCTCATTGCGCATTGGTTTTTTGGATATATTTCGCATCTAGAAGGTTTATGACATCGCTGATTATGAATCCGATGTCAGTTTTTTTAAATTCAAAATGGCGGGTCCAATATGGCGGTGATTTTTTTTGAAAACTAATTGGATTTTATTGAAACTTGGTACTCGGGGGTTTATGAGTTGTCTGATTACGAATCCGATATCGGTTTTTTTAAATTCAAAATGGTGGATCCAATAAGGCGGTGTATTTTTGAAAGCTAATTCGACTGTGTGAAACTCGTCACTGATGGGTTTATGACATCGATTTATATGAACTAGTATCGCTTTTAATCGAAAATTCGACCAATAAAAACTTATATTTCGGAGACGCCCCTGAAAATATACCGCCTATGCCTCAGTTTTTTCAATTTTCTTTCCATCGTTGCATATTTCATTCCAATCGGTCAAACGGTTCGCTCACAGCAGGTTTCTAAAGGTTTTCATGTGGCGTATTTATTGACATCGGATTCCTATGCAAGTTTGGCATAACTGGCATCTTATCTATACTATTATATAAAAATCTAACTCGAAATTATGTTACGGGTAAACAGGCAATCCACTGGCCCGATTTTTTTCATTCAAATTTTAAAATATCATAACCCGCACACAAAAGGTAATAGGGCCATTTTTTTAATTAAAAATTGTATTAAAAATATTTTTAATTTAAATAACTTTTATATGGAAACCCATCATTGCTTGGTCGTTTGCAATTCACTCGATTGTGCTTAGAGAGCATCATTCTCTTTCTTCGACGTATATCGCGCGCCACTTATCGGGGGTACTGATTATGTGTTGCGACTTGGCAGCACTGCATAATCGAGGAACATCTGCCAGCAGAAGCAGCGAAAAATCTGGTTACCAGATGAAATATATTGACAGAAAAGAGTAGGTTTTTTATTTGTGATTTTAGTTAAAAATGCTAATCACAAGGAAATGTGTCGTAGGATTTGCTGATGGCCAAATTTACTTTAATTTCCCTATTAGTGCGAATAATATCGTTTTGAAATTGAGCGGGTATTTCGATGGTAAATTGGTCATTTGCTTCAAATATCCACATTTATTAAGAACAAAAAAACTGTGAAATAGTACGTTGTAAGAAAAACATTCATAAAGTAAACCTTTTCTTGGCACATTTACATGACTTAATGTGAAAAAGGCAAAATAACCAAAGCTTAAATCAAAATGCCCAAATATTATCTTCTCAATACTGGCACCACTGAACACTGTTATAAAAAATTACACATTTAGAGCGCTCTCAGAGAGCAAAAAGTTTCGGATCAAGTCATCTTTGGTTTTGTTTGATTTCGAGTTACTCAATTTGACTATATGCAAGCAATTGTGTTAGAGAACAGAAACATGAGCGCTTTAACAGGGGAGGCAAGCTGCACACATACAACAGCTGTACAAACAAGCAGCTGGACCCTGAAAAATAGAAATTTTGAGTTACAGCAGGTATTGAGTGTTTTTATTGTAGGTCCGTACGCTCAAGTTTGCTGCAATCATTGCTGCACGCAATAGCAAAGTCAATTTACTCAACAATGGTTGAAGCACTGACTTTTTTTGCAGCTCACCTCGCAGTTGCACTCAAATTCAAAAGTATTCAAATGGTTGAGGCACTGGCATTTTTTGCAACTCACCTCGCAGTTGCAAAAACGTTAAGGTATTGAGCATTGAGTCACAATTTTATAAAAAACTGCCGTCGACGCTCTCGCCCATATTATCATTTTGGTAAACATTTATTGAAAAAAATGCGCAAGTGGATTTTTTTTTTTTTTCATAGAAAGGTAGATTATACTTCTAAATCTATACTATATATATAAAATTTCAACTCAAAATTTTGTTAAAGCTGAACAGCTGATCCACTGGCCCAATATTTTTCATTCAAATTTTAAAATATCATAGTCCGGCCACAATAAGACACCGACAAACTTTTTTTAAATTAAAACAATGCTAGACATGAATGACAGCACCCATCAGTTTTTTTCATATTGCTCTTAAGGAAATGGCGACCGCCGTGGTGTAGCGGTTAAGTGTTCGGCCTTCTACACCTAGTCGTGGCGGTTCGATGCCCGGCAAAAGTAACATCAAAAATTATTTAGAAAAACAATTTTTCTAAACGGGGTCGCCCCTCGGCAGTAGTTTGGCAAACTCTCCGAGTGTATTTCTGCCATGAGAAGCTTCTTTGCAAACAATACATTTGCTTTGCAAGTGCCGTTCGGAGTCGGCAAAAAACTGTAGGTCCCGCCAACTTGTAGGAAAACTAGAAAGCAACACACCACAAATTGGAAAGAGAAGCTCGGCTAAAAATCTCGTTAGAGGTTATGATAACCTGTTGGTATATCGCCGCCATTAGTTTTTTTTTTTTTTTCTTAAGAAAATGATGGTAAATCCTGATGTAAATATAAATCAGGTTGTATTTACATCATTATTTAACATATCGTTCTTGGGTTGGGGTTGGGACTGAGGAGAGGGTTAGGTTAAGGGATAGGGATGCATGCAGGCAAATAAATTTTTGGCAGGACAACGTCTGCCGGGTCAGCTAGTATATTATATATTAATATATATAAATGAAATATGCACCGATGGAAAGGAAATTGAAAAAAACTGACGGTATATATTCAGGGGCGTCCCCGAAATTTAAGGATGGGGGTACGGGGCGAGCGACCCCTCGACCCTCTAAAGTTTTTATTGATCGAATTTTTGATCACAAGCGATACTAGTTCATATAAATCGATGTCATAAATCCATCAGTGACGAGTTTCACACAGTCGAATTAGTTTTCAAAAATGCACCGCCATATTGGATCCACCATTTTGAATTTAAAAAAAACGATATCGGATTCGTAATCAGACAACGCATAAACCCCCGAGTACCAAGTTTCGATAAAATCCAATTAGTTTTCAAAAAAATCCCCGCCATATGGACCCGCCATTTTGAATTTAAAAAAAACTGACATCGGATTCATAATCAGCGATGTCATAAACCTTCTAGATGCTAAATATATCCAAAAAACCAATGCGCAATGAGGTCAGTGTAGGCGTTTTAGTTGCACCGTTTTCAATTTCGAAACATACTTTCAGGAGTTAAACCCTTTCTACTCATCCAATAAGGCTATTGAATTTCAGGAATATTCGTCAATGAAAAGAGAATAACAACACACAAAAACGCAAATTTTACTGCACTTAAACATGTTAAAATTAAATTAAATTTGCAAGCATCTCATTTTTTTTATAAAAACGAGTAGCGCGACCTCTAAAGCACCTTAAAAAAAAAAAAATAGCAGCCTCTTTTTTTGTCACAAGGAACCATATTTCGGGGTAGCGTTTTAGATTTTCCAAAAAAAAAAAAATTTTTAACCACTCTAGCAGATAGTTTATGGAATTTTCTTAATATAAGTAAATTTTATTGATTTGGGTACTTTATTCCTATTTGAAGCTTTTTCATCATCATCATTTATTGGCGCTTAACCGCCTAAGCGATTTTGGCCGTTTCGTATCAAAGCACGCCAGTCATTCCTTTTTAGCGATAACGGACGCCATTTGGAAACCCCAAGGGAGTTCAAGTCATCCTCCACCTGTTGTTTCCATCTCAGTCGAGGCCTCCCCCTTCCTCTGCTGCCGAATTCAGGCGACGATAGGAAAACCTTCTGTGCTGGAGCTTCTTTGTCCATTCGCATAACATGGCCCAGCCAGCGGAGTCTTTGGGCTTTAATTCGCTGGACTATGGTCAGATCTGCGTAGAGCTCGTACAGCTCATCGTTAAATTTCCTTCTATACTCGCCGTTGGCATCACGGGAAGGACCATAAATCTTCCGGAGAACTTTTCTCTCAAATACTCCAAGGGCCATCTCATCTTCTCTTGACATTGTCCATGAATCTGAGCCATACATCAGGACAGGTATGATGAGAGACTTATAGAGCGTGATCTTTGTTCTTCGAGAGAGGACTTTACTTCTCAATTGCCTACTCAGTCCAAAGTAGCACTTGTTGGCAAGAGTGATTCTCCGCTGGATTTCTAGACTGATATTATTTTCGGTGTTGATACTGGTTCCCAAATAGACGAAGTCCCTCACAGTTTCAAATTTGTAACTATCAACAGTGACATGGCTGCCAAGGCGCAGGTGCGCCGATTCTTTCTTTGATGACAGCAAATACTTCGTCTTGTCCTCGTTCACGGCAAGACCCACTTTTTTCGCCTCCTTATCCAGTCCAGAGAAGGCAGCGCTTACGGCGCGGTTGTTAAGGCCAATGATATCAATATCATCGGCATACGCCAGCAATTGCACGCTCTTTTAAAAGATTGTACCATTGCGGTTTAGCTCTGCTGCTCGAATTATCTTCTCCAGCATCAGATTGAAGAAATCGCACGAAAGGGAGTCGCCCTGTCTGAAGCCTCGTTTGGTTTCAAATGGCTCAGAGAGGTCCTTCCCGATTCTGACGGAGCTGTTGGTATTGCTCAACGTCATTTGACAAAGCCGTATAAGCTTTGCAGGGAAGTCAAATTCAGACATGGCGGCATACAGGCAACTCCTTTTTACGCTGTCAAAAGCGGCTTTAAAATCGACAAAGAGATGGTGAGTGTCGATTCTCTTATCATGGGTCTTCTCCAGGATTTGGCGTATCGTAAAAATCTGGTCGATGGTAGACTTACCAGGTCTAAAGCCACACTGATAAGGTCCAATCAGTTTGTCTACGATGGGCTTCAGCCTTTCACACAACACGCTAGAAAGAACCTTATATGCGATATTAAGAAGACTAATTCCGCGGTAGTTGGTGCGGTTAGCGGGATCGCCTTTCTTGTGGATTGGACAAAGCACACTTAAATTCCAATCCGGAGGCATGCATTCGTCTGACCATATTCTGCATAAGAGCTGATGCATGCTTTTTACCAGCTCTTCGCCTCCGCGTTTGGTAGTCCGTCTTTTCCAGGCGCTTTGTTGTTTTTGAGCCGGGATATAGCTATCCTCACTTCATCATAGTCAGGTGGTGGGACGACTTTTCCATCGTCAGGGATTGGGGTATCGGGTTCGGCGTCTCCCTCGCAATTTAGCAGTGAGGAGAAGTGCTCCCTCCATAATTTAAGTACACTTTGTACGTCGGTTACCAGGTCGCCATTATTGTCCTTACAGGAGCTTGCCCCGGTCTAAAAACCTTCCGTCATCCGCCGGATCTTTTCATAGAATTTTCGGGCATCATTCCTGTCAGCCAGCATCTCAAGCTCCTCACACTCACGCCTTTCGGCCTCACTTTTCTTTTTTCTGAAAAGGCGTCTCTCTTCCTTCTTTGCCTCGCGATATTGTTGCCATACACTGCGGGTTGCGCCCGTTCGCAACGTCTCCTTGTAGGCAGCGTCCTTTTTTTTCGAGGCAGTTTTGCATTCCTCATCGTACCAGTTGTTCTTGCGGGCTCGCTGGAACCCTATAGTGGCCTCAGCGGCGGTACGCAATGAGTGAGAGATATGCTTCCATTGCTCGGTTACATCGTTAGGTCGAGGATTGCCCTCTGCTAGCAGGTGTGAGAGTCGAGTTGTGAAATTATCAGCTGTCTGTGTCATGCGCAGCTTCTCGACGTCAAACTTTCCTTCCGTTACTGTGCGCACTTCGTTGCACAGAGGCGTGTGCGTATCTTGGCTGCGACAAGATAATGGTCAGAGTCAATATTGGGACCACGCAGTGTACGCACGTCCAGAACGGTGGAGCTATGTCTGCCGTCAATCAAGACATGATCAATCTGGTTTCTAGTTCTTTGATCAGGGGACAGCCATGTGGCTTGGTGTATTCGCTTATGCTGGAACCTGGTACTACTGATGACCATATTGCGAGCAGCGGCGAAGTCAATCAACCTAGTGCCGTTGGGGGATGTTATATCGTGGAGACTGAATTTTCCAACTGTGGGACCAAAGACTCCTTCCTTGCCCACCTTGGCATTAAAGTCGCCGAGCACGATTTTGATATCATGCTGTGGGCAGCGATCGTAAGTCTGTTCAAGTTTTTCGTAGAAGGAGTCCTTCTCTGCGTCGTCCGTCTCCTCAGTCGGCGCATAGGCGCAGATAAATGTTATGTTGAAAAACCTCGCCTTGATGCGGATCGCAGCGAGACGCTCGTTCACAGGAGTGAACGCTAATACTTCGCGGCGAAGTCTCTTTCCCACCACGAATCCTACACCACGCGCTTTGCCGCGTGTCTGGCCACTGTAGTATACGTCACAAGGACCGATGGTCGTCTTTCCTTGCCCCGTCCATCGCATTTCCTGCAGGGCGGTGATGTCGGCCTTTGCGCCTACGAGGACATCAACCAGTCGGGCAGCGGTACCGTCCCTTGAAAGGGTCCGGACATTCCCGGTACATGCCCTAATATCCAAATCGTTATGCCTTATTCGTTTTGCCGGGTCGTCAACATTAAAGGGGGTTCTCATCCGAGGCTTTGCATTCTTTTTCATTGGAATTAAGTTTTTTACGTGGCGGGTCCCAAACCCAGCGCACAACCCGTTTCGGGGTTTTGGAAAATATTTACACATTTATATAGCGAGCCGCTTGCTTCAAGACAGACGCCCGCTTGCAGCCGCACCTCATGGTGAACAGACGCTACGCAAAAACCTCGGTGAGCTTTTTGCATCTTATTTATTGATTTGAGTATGTAATGGTTTTGTTTTAAGAATAAAATTCTTAATATAAGCACTTTATTCTTATTTGAAGCATCTCAATTTAAAAAACAAGAACGAAAAATTCTTATTCTAAGAATATTTAAGTACGAAAAATTCTTGAAATTTTAAGAATGGAAAATTTAGAATTCTATTTTTCTCTGAGTGTATGTATTAAAATAACTACAGCCATTTAAAAATGACTAGATTATGTATGAGTTACTGTGTATTAGAGATATACGCCGTCGATAAACGCCGCCGCCGCCGCCGACAAAAGTCATTTTCGACGCGCCGCCACCGAATAGCCTTTTTAGCGGCGCGGCGGCGGCGGCGGCGCGTTTAACATTTTTTTTGTGATAATTTTCTAAAGTTACAATTTTTTTTTTTAATTTACAACGCACTAATGGCCGTGCCCTAAATGTGTTAAAAGTGCAGGTATTTGTTTCCTTTAGGGGTCAACTGTTAATAAATTAGCTAAAATTGTGCGGGAGGGCTTAAAAGACGGGATTTGGCCTCAGGATCACGAATCCGGAAGCGCTTTTTTTATTATTTTGAGTTACATATTTGCGATCAAAGTTGTAAGTTTTCATGTGATTGTAATTTATTTAGGCCGTCCCTAAAAAGCGCTTCCGGATTCGTGATCCTGAGGCCAAACCCCGTCTTTAGAGTCCTCCCCCATAATTTTAGCTAATTTATTAGCAGTTGACCCCTGAAAGAAACAAATACCAAAGTGCAAAAGATGATGGATCTAGCAGCTGTATTTCACACAGCAAGAACGTCTCAACAGGGAATTTAACACGTCATTTAAAAAACGAGCACAATATACGTCACTTTGATGCAGAAAATACTTCTTCATCTACACTGACAAATTTTTTCCAAAAATGTCCAAAAAAAAGTTCAACTGATTCTAAATGGATGTTGGGAAGGGACTTAGCCTTATGGATGGCACGTGATTTATTACCGTTCCATACAATTGCACACAATGGAATAAAAGACTTTTTAAAAAAATACCATGTAGTAGTAAACGATAATGATATACCACATTATAAAACAATTGCAACAACAGCATTAGATGATGTTTATGAAAGCGTTTTAAAAGTCGTTAAAGGAAAAATATCTGGGATGGAACATTTTGCTTTAACTTTCGATCTATGGACGGATAACTACTGTAGGCGTAATTATATAACTTTTACTTTTCATTACCTTTCAACAAACTTCGCTATGTCGAGTCTCACACTAGAAACAAAATATGTCTCAAAGTCCCATACAGGAAACAACATATTGCAAGAGATTGAGGAAGTAACTGAATACTTTAACGTAAAGCTTGGTTCGAATTTCGTTGTCACTGACCAAGGCAGTAATATGAAGGAAGCCATCGATTTGGGCAGCCTTAACAACCACTTCTGTATTGGGCATGGGCTTCACAATTTGCTTACGGTAGATGGGTATGATTCCGTTCCAGAAATAAATCGTCTAATTTTAAAGTGTAAAAAAATCGCGCGAGCCCTACGTTTCAAAACACATACTCTGAAGTTACAGGCCGATGCCATACAAAAAGAGATTTTGTCAAAAATTGATAACTTGGAAGAACTCCTGGCTTCATAAGACGCTTCATGGGTCGACTACGACGAAGGGTTCGGTCCCCTTGATGATGTGTCCTTGGAAGTATATAGAAACATAAATAATACCAATGACTTGCATGGCAGTTTGGTGGATAAGAGAAACACCACCCTTAAAAATTCGATATCTACAAGATGGCACAGTGTCTTATCATTACTTGATAGTCTTGGATCTCAAAGGGCTGCCATTAATAAACTTCTTTTAAACTGTAATAAAACTGACTTAATTTTACTCGAAACGGAAGTACTACTATTGTATAAATTAAGAGACTTTTTGCAAAAATTCAAAGATGCTGTCAATATTCTTTCTGGGGACTCATACCCATCGATTTCTCTTGCGTTAATCATTCGAACTGAGATATTATCAATATTATCTGAAAACGATGACACTGATTTAAATCAGAATAATTTCAGCTTTTGTCACGATCATTTATTGCAACAAATAAAAAAAAATATGAAGAGTAAACTTGACTATAGATTTCCAATAACTGATATTTTAGTATGCGCAACGCTGCTGGATCCGCGTTTTAACACATTAGATTGTGTTACAGAATACTGCAAAAGCAAATGTAAGACAAAAGTACAGTTTTTGATAGAGATGTATAAAAGACTTGTTGGTGATTCATCAAAAAACGGAAATAGTGTAAACGATTCTGAAGAAACTTCACCTTCTTCTAAAATATTGAAACTTGCCAAGCGGTATTCTTCGAGTTTGAAAAACTCTAATTTAGAAGCAGAATGTCATTTGCTGCTAAGTCTGTCCTCCAATCAGAATGTTTTAGAGTTTTGGAGGGAAAAGGCGGCTGCAATGCCCTTGCTATCCAAGCTAGCAAAAAAAGTTGTATGCATCCTGCAACAAGTACGCCGAGTGAGCGAGTTTTTTCTATAGATGGTCTGGCAGTCACAAATAAGCGGTCACAGCTAAGCCCTCACAACATTAACAAAACAATTTTTACCCATGACAACTACGAGTCTTGTGTAGAATATTTAAAATGATTATTTTTCGCTATGAAAAGAGACACATACAACTTTATAAACATAAGATATACACAACAACAACTGTACAAAGAAGTGAAATGGTACAAATTTTTTTTTTTAAACTAAATAAGTAAATTTCTATCAATGTAAGCATTACAATAGCTTTACTTTTATGTTAACAATGTATACAAAGACTGAATTGATATAATATTACACTATAAACATATATTTTAAATCACACATGCATATTGTAGTGATCATAACAAAGCCTTCGGTTAATGTACATAATTTTAGTCCTAGACTCAATATGTAACATAGTTATTTCAGTGTAAGCATTTGATTAAAAGACTGCTATGCGTTATGTTTTTAGTATTCTTCTATATTATATTATAAAATGTGAAACATTTAAAGTTACGTTCATTTACATTACATAAAAAATGTACCCAAAATTTTTTGTCAGTTCAATAAAAATCCCAACAATTGAAATTATGGAGTTTTTAAATTCAACATGCAATTTTTTTATACCACCACGCCGGCGTAGCCGCCGCCGCCGACAAATTTGACGGCGTATACCTCTACTGTGTATGTGAAAGCCTTCTTGCACGTCCATCTGAAAATATGCAATTTTGTGTACATGAGTATATAAATCAACACTTTACTTGAGGCAAAACAACAATTAGCACTATATACTTGCCTTATCTGTGCAAATTAGGTGTAATTTTACTGCAAACCCCCTTTTAAACTTTTTATAATATTATTAACTGCGCACTGGCAATTCTCTCGCAATATCAAAGAAGAAAAAAAAGAAAAAGCAACCGTTGACAGATACTTTGGTATCGATACTTTTAAGCCTCGGGTACTTGCAAAGTATCGGGTACTTTTTGTCAAGTTCTGCTGGTAGGTCTATTTTTTTCAACAAGCACCCGGCTTACCATTTTGGAAACTTCAAAGCATCCACTTTAAGAATATGTAAAGGTTTTTGAAATAAATTTTAAAAAAGGAAAAATTTCTTTGAAAAAGATCCCATTTCCCTATACAAAATGTATGGGAAAAGTGAAAAAACAGCTACCCATAAAGGTTAAGTTACAAAGCAAATTTTGTTGCGAGACTTATTTTCTCATTAATACCTTACTTTTCAAGGGGTAAGACCGAAAAAAATACATTTTTTTTAATTTGAATCACCCTAATGTACCCGAGAATTAGTTTGTATGCAACTACAAGCCTGTTTGGCAGGACTTTAGTATTCTTGAATTTATGTTCATTTACCCAATTTAATTTTACTAGAGTTCGCCCAGTGGTTCAAATTCAACCACAAAACCTTATTTTAGGTTAGGTTAGGTTCAAGTGGCTGCCGCAGAGGCACACTTAGGCCAGTTTTGAAAGGCCCGTTGTGATACCACCAACACAGGGAAAGTCAGTCCCGGGACCCAGCCAAATGGAAAATCCCTGAGTTGTTGGGATTTTCCACATAGCAGAATCCCGGGACTGACACTCCTAAACCGACACCGTTACTCCTCCTCGAACCACTTAGATGACTTTATGAAGGCCATCAAGTCCTTTATGTCCAGTTCCGCGATCTGGCTTAGGCTATCCAGGAACGGAACTCCCAAAAAGCCGGACAGTTGCAGATGAGGTGTTCCACTTTTTCCTCCTCCTCATCATCTTTGCAACTCCTGCAGCATCGTCGGTAGGGCACACTTAGCCTTTCTGCTTGCCTACCAATGAGGCAGTGACCGGTTAATACCCCTATCAATATGCAGATTTCCCTCCTAGTTAGGGCATAAATGCGTCTAGACCTTTTGAGATCCCATTTTGGCCAGGTTTGTTTCGATATCCGACACCCTGGGGATTGCAGCCATCTTTCGTTGGCTTGACGGAGTGTGTGCTCCTTCAGCATGAGTTTGCATGTGGCAAACGGCATACCTAAGCGCTCTTTATCTTGAAGAACCTGCTTGGTCGTGCCCTGCCTGGCAAGCTCGTCTGCCTTACTGTTTCCCTCAATGTCCCTATGTCCCGGGACCCATATGAGGTTTACGCGGTTCTGTTGGGCCATCTCCTGAAGAGATCGACGACAGCTGAGCGTCAGTTCAGAGTTGAACGTGTATGAGCCAAGGGATTTGATGGCCGCTTGGCTATCGCTGAAAATAGCGATATCTTCTCCGATAACACGTTTGCTTAACCAGGCCGCGGCGTCTAGGATTGCCGAGACTTCCGCCTGGAAGACGCTACAATGATCAGGTAACCTGAAGGAGAGCTCAAGGTGCAAATCCCTTGAATAAACCCCAATGGCTCTTTTGCATGTGAAAAGAGCGATGCAAGCTTTCTTCTGGCGCTGAAGAACATTCTCCTTCCAATTCAGTTTCCTGTCCAGAACTATGCCTAGAAACTTGGCCTTATCCGACAAGCCCAGGCGCGTGCTATCTAGTTCTGCTAGGCTTAGTGGCGGTATTTTGTACCGGTTGGTGAAGAGGACAAGTTCCACTTTCCCCGGGTTGATACTAAGTCCGCAGCGAGAGGACCACGTCGAAACTTCTCGCAGTGCTATTTGCATCAGGTCACACAGAGTTTGTGGGAACTTGCCTCTGAATGCAATAGCTAAATCGTCTGCGTATGCCACTATCTTCCCGCCCCCCCAGCTTGTGTCACGTAGCAAAGAGTTGACTGTGAGGTTCCATAAAAGCGGGGAAAGAACACCACCCTAGGGTGTTCCCCTTGTGACATAGCGTGATAACTCAACCGTACCAAGTGAAGAAGCTATTTTCCTTCCCCTTAAAAGTTGGTCAATTAAACCAGTTAGAGGTCTATCTACGCCCAGATTAGTTAGAACGGAGTTGATAGCCTCCGGGCTTATATTGTTGAAAGCCCCCTCAATGTCTAGGAAGGCCACGAGACAGTAGTCCTTTTCATACAGCGATTTCTCAATGACAGATACTAGGCTGTGCAGAGCGGTTTCTGTTGATTTACCCTTGGTGTATGCATGCTGATAGCTAGAGATTAGGTTGCTATCAATAGTCGTTGAGAGGTAGTCGCTTAGTATCCTCTCAAAGGTTTTGAGTACAAAGGACGAGAGACTGATCGGTCTGTAGTCTTTTGGCTCGTAGTGGGATGCCTTCCCATCCTTAGGGATAAACACTACCGTGGCGCTTCTCCAGGAGCCCGGAATGTGGTTGAGAGCCAGGCAGGCTGTGAAGAGAAATACCAGCCATTTAGCTGATGTCTCCAACGTGTTTATAAGTTGCGCGGGGATAATCCCGTCCGGCCCGGCAGCCTTATACGGTTCAAAGCTCTTAACTGCCCACCTTACCCTTTCCTCAGTGATGGGTATTTTTACTGCCAGGTTTGTTGCAGGTACTAGTGGTGCGTCATGCAGATTCCCCGGAAAATGTGTATTCAAGAGCAGCTCAAGGGTTTCCTCTTCCGTGCTGGTCCAGGATCCGTCAGTTTTTCGCAAATAGCTGATGGCTGTGTCTAAGTCTCGCTGTGTCGTCGACCTTTTCGACGCCAGTACAGAAATTTCTCCACGAAGTTCTCTTCGCCTGTCTCAGAGATTTTTTGTAGGCCCTAAGTTTAGCTTTATATTCGTGCCAATGAGGCTCAGAGCCGAGGCTCTTGGCCTTGTTAAATTGTTTCCGGCATGATTTGCGGAACGAGTCCAAATCGTAGGACCACCAATGTTGCCTGTGTTTACCGCGTGGTTTTGGCACTGGACAAGCCTGTCCTAGAGCATTTGAGAGCGCCGATGTAAATGTAGTAACAAGATCCTCTACTGATGAGGGGGCTTGTGAGGGCAGTACTGGGAGGTCTCTGTCTAATATTTCATTGTGTAACTGCCAATTTGTGTTACGTGGATTGCGCTTAATGATTGGTTGTTCTACAATAAAGTCTAAAACCATTTCTATGTAACGGTGGTCGGAGAATGAATGTTCTTCCAGAACCCGCCATTTTCTGACCCACCCATAAGCGCCTTCACTACAGATAGTGAGGTCTATGACCTCCCTACGGGTCTTAGTGATAAAAGTAGGCTCATTACCCACGTTGCAAATTACCAGGTTGGTTGTTAAGAGGTAATCAAACAGAGACTCGCCCCTGGCATTGATATCGGAACTCTCTCATTGGACATGGTGAGCATTAGCGTCCGCTCCAATAATAAGATTACCCGTGCAGAAATTTGACACCAGGTCTTTCACCTCCGTTTGTGGTGGGGGTTCTTCGGCGTCGTAGGGCATATATACCGACGCCACCGTCAGGCGGGTGCTGTCGACCGTTAGACTGATAGCGGTAATATCACCATTGGTGTAGTTAGGTAGGAGAAAGGAGTTCAACTCAGACTTGACCAAAATACACGTTCGGACTTTGCTCTCCTCGCTGGCTCGAATGAGCTTGAAGCCCTTAGTCCCCAATCCGCAGATTCTCGAGCTATTGACCCAGGGTTCTTGGATGAGGACCACATCCACGTTGCCTTTAGAAAGACGACTACTTAAAGCAGCCGAAACCACTTTAGATTTGTGCAGATTAATCTGAATCACCACCACAGATGTCGTCGAGGTTTGCTCCATCCCGGAAGTTGCCTATCAACGACGAGTTGTTCCGACTAACTGCCAGATATGGCGTTGCAGGAGTCCTGCTGCCTGTAGCGTTAGATGTTAATCGCTCAGCGTTGGCTGCTACCACCGTGACGTCGAGGACTTCCTCGTCCTGTAGGCTGTCCTCCATCTCCGAGTTGTTCACAGCACTATCGGCAAGGGACGTGGCGGATAACATGCTTTCCGCATCGGAATCCTCCGCTTCCTCTTCTGGTAATTCGTTTTCCGGTTCCCCCGGAGCAGCCGAGAAGGCAGCGCGCTGAGCATCACCACGATATACGTGGATAACGATCTGGCCTACGCTGTAGTGTACTAGGCCATTGCACCTTTGAGGGGCTCGATTGACTCTTTATTCATGGTGAACACCACCTGTCTGTCGGGCCCCACCGCATCCCCGACCAGATTGGCACTCCAGTCATGCGTTGGGAGGGACGGATTCATTAGCCGTAGCATCCCAAGAATTCTGTCGGATTCGTCAGGGATGGCCGGAATCCACGCCCTTGCCCTTGGACGAGCTGGAATGTCCTTCCAGTCGACGACCTCTATCTTTGCGCCCTTGTAGACTTCACCCAGTTTAGCAGCTGCTGCCTTATACAGTGCTACGGTTTTTGCATCCTCGCATGCGAGTAATTTGATCTGACCATGGTGCCAACCCGCATCCGTTACTCGCGCCGAACTACCCGGAAACTCCGGCGCAACGTTGAGAAGAATGTTGCCGAGTTCATTTCGCACGTAACGCCACCGGTCCTTGGGGATGCAGAGTGTAACTTTTGTCATTTTTAGGATGCCAAAATTAATAACAGCTAAACCAAAGGAGCAATTCATTTGAAATTTTGTAGTGTGGCTTCAGATACCTAAGTCTGATTCTAGATAAAAAATGGGCGTGATCCGCCCACTTTTTCTCCTTGCCCCCATATAAGGTGAAAAAAACATACTAGTGTCCGATTGGTTTTCCTCCGAAAATTGTTGTTTGTAACAGCTTTGCTCAGCTCCATCACATCCCCATTTTATAATTGCATTTAGTTCTTTAACTTCAGGAATAGAAAGCAATACCTCTTTTTGTGCAAGACACAATCTTCTTATGCTGTGATCAGTTAGGGATTGCAATTCAATTTCTGCATAGGTTTCCGTTACGGTTATTTTTTCAGGATAGCATAAATCCTTTGATTCTTTTAAACAGTTATATGAAGGATATATTTTTCTGTTATTCATGTGTTGAAAGATTTGAGTCAACTATCATCGCGATTGCTTGATTTGGTGACAAACTTTTCTTATTTTGTTCCGATATTCGGGACTTCTTGATTGCAGTGCCTCTTGATGGTGATGCTGTGGACAACTCCTCAATTATTTTTGCTGAATTTCTCTTCCCTGATGATCGTAATTTCATTCCCACTGCCAGTAACAGTTGATCATTATCGACATTGTTCATTAGTTCCTTAGCTTTTCGTTTTCTTGTGCGCATAGATGACTCGGAGAAGTTTTTAGTTGGCCTTCCTCGATTAGGAATATCACGAGAAGTACATGGCTGAACATCAGCAAATAATAAGTGAAATCCATATTTTCTGATAACCATTCAGAGTTTTGCTTAATAAATCTACTTGTAGATCGAAGGCAACGTTCCCAACTCTTACGAATATTATAAGTTAGCTGGATGATGTATTTTTCTAATTTTGAATGATCCACATCTCTTCCAATTATACTCAAAATATAGTTTAGTATGGCTTTGTTCTTTTCTCCATTTTCGCTTTTTAGCCAAACTTCAAAGAGTGCATTTCGTGAAATAGCCATAACTAGTTGATGATATAGGAAAACTTGGTACAGTGCAGTTGGGTTTACTTCAATGCAGTCCGTCTTTGGTATGATTCATTTTTAGCTATGTTCTCTATTTATATAGTCTTAGCCCAAGCATAGAATATGAAACTGGGTTTTTACTGGAAAATAATACCTGCTAATGCTTAACAAAACTATACTTACCCATTTCTTTGTTTCAACGATCTACCTAAGATCTCAAACTCCGAGCGAGCTTTAGGTACGCGTTTATATGATGTATACATACATATGTATATTCCCGAAGCACTAAATTGCTTAGAAGTATCACCCATAATAGACGACCTGCAGGTAGGCGTGCATACATAACATAAGTTGATGGGATAAGTACACAACTCGTTAACTATGGGAAAACTGTTGGAAAACCCATATGACAAACAATGAAGGGTATTCAGTGCACAAGGTTCCTTTTTCTGTGTTTTACCATTTCAGGTATAACTGTCTTTTTTTGGGATGTAGTGTTGTAGACTCGAATTGAGGACATTCCATTGCTAGGTCACTGTGCATTCATTCGTGAGCGCGGGCATAGAGACCTTAAGTAGGCGATTACAAAGGAAAAACCGCAAAATTTCGTAATGGTTTTTTTTTTATCTGAAACTGTATGAAATTCCCTTTAATGTGTATGTATTCGTTCAATCAAATTGGGCCAAATCATGTAAGTTTTATTCTATTGAAAACGAAATTTTTTTTAAGATTACCCAATTTTTAGTGGCTGTCTAAAATGCCTACGTGCCTAAAACTTACCAATGCTGTTATAAATTACCCTAGTATAACAAATCAAATAGTATCAAGTCAAAACAGCTATCCAAAAATCCGCCACGTGGCCACAAATTTAGTCAAAAATTTTGGTCCGTGAAATGTTTATCTGTTGCATGCCAAAAAGTTTTTGAGATTCGAGAACGTTGTTTTTTGGACTTTTGGCATCCTAAAAGTGAAAAAAGTTACACTGTGGGATGGCCAGACGGTCATTGCCTCGGTCATGGACGCCTATAAGGATCCTGTCCTTGGTTACCTCAGCAAAGCTTAGTTTGCCCGCTCCAGAGGTATTCTGATGCCGCTTGGGAGGGGGATTTAACTCCAGGTCCGATCTCTGGCGCTTGAAAGGGTTCACTTTTAACCTCTTTGGCACGTAAGTATTTTGGAAATCCGGTATCACAGCTTTCGCTAGCTCTACCGATTTACTGGAATTCGGCGACAGCGACTTCTGCGGTACCCCTCATACCTCTTCAGGATCTTTGCAGCCAATCTTTTCTCGTGGTATGTGAAGCGGCGGGGAGATGTCTCCCGGGAGTGCGGACCCGTAGTTGCCATCGCGGTCGCTCCCCTTGCCGAAATCTCAGTTGCAGCTTCCTTCCCCTTCGAAACTCCGAGGCCAGGTCGTGAGACCGCTGCCACAGACGTAAAGATACTGGTTTTCATATCAGAGGTTGATGGGAGTTTAGAATCCGCCGTTGTCCGCTTAGCTGCGTTGGCAACCGCACTGGTGCCAGCTCCCATCAAGTCAATCTTACTCGATAGAGGGTTGGTTGACCGACTCGTAGTTGCCATCGCTTATTTTACTTTCCTATCTTTTTGCTATTTCTTAAATTTTCTTTTCTTTTCCATATTTTGTACATTTTTGGTTTCTATACATTCCTGTTCATTTTGCCTTTTCCTCCCACTTTACACCATTCAGTAATATTGTTTCAATGTTGATTATTATTTATTTTTCTTAGTTCGTCTTCATACGTATTCCTTTCCTTTCCTTTGCTTTTATTTGCTTTCCTTTCCTCTCCTTTCATCTCAATTTATATCTTTGGCTTTTCTTTCCTTCCCTTCTCTTTCCTTTCCTTTTCTATTCTTCCCTCTCCGTTCTTTTCCTTTTCTCATCTTTCATTTCATTTTATTTCCCTTCTTTCTTTCTTTCTTTCTTTTCTGTTATTTTCTGTTATTTTCTTTTATTTTCGTTTTTCGTTTCTTTTATTTTCTTACCTGACCTTTCTTTCCATTTCCATTACATTCCTTTTTCCTTTTATTTTATTTTTCTCTGCTTTCCATTCGTTTCCTTTGCTTTAGTTTCCTTTCATTTTATTCCTTTTTTTTGTTATTTCATTTCTTTTCTTTTATTTTTTTCTTACGTTTATTTTCTTTCGCTTTTTTTCCTTAGCTTTCTTTTCCTGTCATTTCGTTTCTTTACCTTTCCTTCCCTTACCTACCGTTTCCTTACTTTCTATTTTCCTTTCGTAACTCCTTTAGTTTTCTTTATTTTCCATTAATTTCCTTTACTTATTTTTTTAGCTTTTCATTACCTCTCTTTGCCCTATTTTTCTTTATTTTTATTTTCATTTATTTTCCATACCTTCCTCCTCGCAAACTTTTCTTTCCTTTCTTATTCTCTTCTTTCCTTTCTTTGTCTTCCTCCTTTTGCTTCTCTTTTCCACTGCTTTACCTACATTACATTTCCTTTCTTCCCTTCCTTTTTTCTTTTCCATTCCTACCTTTATTTTCCTTTTATCAATTCCTTTCCCATTCTTTCCTTTCTTTTATATTTTATTTATTTCATTTTGTTTTATTTTTATTTATTTTATATTATTTCCTTTCCTTTCATTACCAACAAATTTCTTTTTTTACTTTCAATCACTTTTCTATTTCTTATTTTTTTTTTAATTTTATCAATTTTCCCTTTTATTTTATTTCACTAAGCCTAGTCACGAAGGACCTTGTGCATGATCTAGCTTATTTGTGCTTTTTTCAAAACATCATGCCTGAGCAAGCATTTTCTTCTATGAATACCCACTCACAGATTTTCTTCATTCAATAAAGTTGACGGGCTGGCTCATGTTTATTATTGCTGCCAACAAAACAACTCACACTCCGACTCTCCCCAACGGCAATGAATGCAAACACAACAATGCAAGTGGTCATACCTACATACGCACATAACAGCGGCTCTATAAAGTGAATGCGTGTTTAGCACTTGTAGTGGTGTGAATTTCAAATCATATTATAATTAATTTTTTTTTAATTTTTGGTTTGTTGTCGCACACCCTTTGTTGTTGTTGTTATAGCGAGGTGTAGCCCTGCCTAAATGTCAGACAGGGTCACGCCGAGTATATTGCTCTTGGCCGGGTCGATATAAGAAAACGGCCCGGTCGTTTCGGCACGATGGGTACAGCACAAGTACTGGTACCGTTCTCGTAGAACCGGCAATACAAGAAACTAGCCGTGTAGGCTATGTAGGTCATTTAGCGTTACCCAGGGTGCACCCTGCTCGGCGAGACCTATCGATACATATCAAATTTTATATACCTTAGAATTTTGGTTATTGAAAAAAAGGGAGAAAACTGTTAAGCATTGCGCATTTATATGTATATAACTACAGCTCGCCCAGTGGTTGAAATTCAACCACAAAAGCTTATTTTATTTTCCTACCTTTTTGCTGTTTCTTAAATTTGCCATTCTTTTCATACTTTTTATATTTTTGGTTTCTATATATTCCTGTTCATCTTGCCTTTTCCTCCCTCTTTACACCATTCAGTAATATAGTTTCAATGTTGATAATTATTTATTCTTCTTAGGTAGTCTTCATACGTATTTCTTTCCTTTCCTTTGCTTTTATTTCCTTTCCTTTCCTCACCTTTCATCTCATTTATTTCTTTTGCCTTGCCTGCCCTTTTCTTTCCTTTCCTTTTCTTCCGTCTCTTTTCTTTTCCTTTTCCTACATACCTACATACACACATAACAGCGGCTCTATAAAGTGAATGCGTGTTTAGCGTGTTTATAAATCTCATATCGAAACTGAAGTGCTTTAAAATAATTTATCTTTTAATAAACATGTTCAAAATGTGTGTATGAATTACTAAAATATACATGTATGTACAATATATTTTTTTTGTTACCTTTACTGTATTTACCTATATAACTTAATACCACCTCGTTACGTCAAACGTTTTTAATAAAAATATGTTTTTATAATTATTTCGTATTTGTATTCCTTTAACCCCTTTATACAAAATTAAGAATTATTCGTCACCACATAAAACTCGTGGAATTTCTATCTAGTACATTTTCTGTATCGAGTACATTTTCTGTATCGAGTACATTTTCGGTATTGAGTACTTCGTATTACTAAGTAGTAATTACTACTTAGACACTGAGTACCTTCGGGTATTAAGTAGTAATAATAGTCAGTATCGATACTGTGACGAATTCGATGATTCCTTGATTATTTTCCCTGAGTTCGATCACTGTACGTTAAATAAAACACTCCGATTCTGCTTAATAAGTAGTACGCTTTATTCAGTACTAAAAACCGTAGTACAATATCGCGGGTTAATTCACTGTTCAGTACTTCACTGTACAACACTTCAAAATAAACTGATTGAAGTGCGTTGTCTTTGCGCGGTTTATATACCCTATATACCCTAGCATACAGCAGCTTCAGAACCTAGAAATGTCTACACATTTCTGGTTTATTCGTGCAACAGTGTTCTCGAAACCTTTATCTATCGTCATCTCCTCTTTGTGCCACATTCGCAAACATGCGAGCTGCCTCTCCCTCTCTCGCTCTCACGTCATGTATCAAAACCGCTGTAGTTGTGGTAGTGACGCTAGTGGTGGAAATACGCTAGAGTTGGGATATTAGCGATTCTTGAGAACTTTCGCCACACTACCCTCCACCTAAGTCTGATCGTCCTGATCAGACACATTTCCCGATCCAAACGTTGCTAGCCTCTCCAGGTGAACCACGTTCATTTTGTTTCGTGGTCTTCCAACAGTTTGTATGCGGTAGACAACATCATTTATCCGCTTTATTACTTTATATGGGCCTTCCCAGTTACATTGCAGTTTTGGGGACAAACCTTTCTTTCGTTGTGGGTTGTATAACAGCACTAAATCTCCTTCTTTAAAACCTTCCGAGGTGATGGCTTTGTCGTATCTGGCTTTCATCTTATCACTCATGATCTTCGTCCGTTGTCTTACAAGGTCGTGTATTTCTCTCATTTCTTCTTCCAAGATGCTAGTGGATTTCCTGGCATTTATTCCTTCATCAGCATTTATCCCAAACTTCAAGTCAGCTGGCAACCGAAGATAATTCCCAAAAATTACTTTTGCCGGAGTCTGACCCGGTGTTTCATGTATTGCCGAGCGATATGCCATCAGGAACTAGGAGATGTGCGTATCCCAATCTTACTGGAACTTATCCACTACTTTCCTCATGTGCTCTTCCAAGGTTCGATTGAAACGTTCCACCATGCCATCTGACTGAGGATGCAATGCAGTTGTTCGAGTTTTCCGAATACCCAATATCTTGCACATTTCTTGGAATACAACTGATTCGAAATTCCTGCCTTGGTCAGAATGTAACTCCATCGGTACACCAAACCTCGCTACCCAATTGTTAATGAACACCTCTGTAATGGTTTCTGCCTCTTGATTTGGAATTGGGTAAACTTCTGGCCATTTGCTGAAATAGTCCATAACAACTAGTACGTATTTGTTTCCGAGTGTGCTAGTAGGAAATGGACCAGCTACATCCATAGCAATCCTCTCAAACGGTGCACCTGTGTTGTACTGCTTCATATGTCCATGGCTTCTCGACTTCGGACCCTTTGATTTGATGCACACCTCACAGTTGGCGATCCACTCCGCTATCGACTGCCGGCAACCAACCCAATAGAATCTCTGCTTGACTTTCTCCAATGTTTCTGTTACTCCTAGATGACCTCCACTTGGACCATTATGTAGCTCATTCAAAACATCAGGGATTTTCTTACTTGGGACAACTACCAACTTCCGAGTGCATTGACCATCTTCGCTTTCCCATACTCTATGTAAGCAACCGGATACCAATTTCAAACTGTTCCACTGTGCCCAATATGACTTGGCAACAGGACTCTCTGCTGACATCTCCTCTCTTGTTGGTCGTTCATTTTGCTCGATCCCCTGCATCACACGTACAAGATCTGGATCCTCTAGCTGATACTTTCTTAGTTGATCCATGTTCCATTCGTCCGTAGATGATATAGTCATCAGCCGTACATTTATAACATCTTCCTTGGCCTCAGCTTTCGAACAATGCTTGCATTCCAGGTTACATGGTCGCCGGGACATTGCATCAGCATTACCGTGGTTGCTGCCTTTGCGATGCTCTATGGAAAAGTCATAAGTTTGTAATCGCTCTATCCACCGTTTCAATTGACCTTCCGGATTACGGAACTGCAAAAGCCATTTCAACGCTGCATGGTCTGTCCTGACGTGGAATTGCTGTCCATGGAGATACTTGTGGAAATGTTTGATGCACTCCACCAATGCCTGTAGTTCTCTTCGTGTTACACAATAGTTCCTTTCGGGCTTTCCAATTGTGCGGCTATAGTATGCCACTACCTTCTCCTGCCCATTGACAATCTGTGACAAAACTCCTCCAATCGCATAACCACTTGCATCTGTATCCAGAATAAACGTTGAACTTGGGAACACGCTAACATTGGGGCAGTGCACAGCCGTTCCTTCAAGGTTTGGAAAGCCACTTCATGTTGCTTCTTCCAATCAAATGACATATTCTTTCTGGTCAACTCATGAAGGCTACTGGCTACGCTGGCGAAATTCGATAATACGTGCACAGTCCAAGGAAACTTCGTAACTCATGCAAATCGTTGGGTCTTGGCCAATCCTTTACTGCTTCGATCTTCTCTTTAGCCGTGCAAATTCCCTCCGTAGTAACCTTGTGAACCAAGTAACTTACTTCCTTCTTGAACAATGCACACTTTTTGGGACTTAATTTCAGACCGGCGCCAGCTATCCTTTGGAAAACTTCCTCTAAGTTCTTAAGGTGTTCCTCAAAGCTTTTTCCCAACACGATGATGTCGTCCAGATACACCAAACAAGTTTTCCAATGCAGTCCTTTCAATACTTGATCCATGAGTCTATCAAAAGTAGCTGGAGCGTTACATAGTCCAAAGGGCATTACCGTAAATTGCCACATCCCCTCTCCAACTCTGAAGGCTGTCTTCTCCTTATCCTTCTTTAACCTCCACTTGCCAATAGCCGCTTTTCAAGTCCAGTGTAGAGAACCATTTCGTACCAGATAGTGAGTCCAGAGTATCGTCAATTCTTGGTAGTGGATAGCTGTCCTTTTTCGTTACGTCGTTTAGCTTCCGGTAATCCACACAGAACCGCATTTTTACATCCTTTTTCTTCACTAGCACTACCGGTGAGCTCCATGGACTAGCTGATGGTTCCATCACGCCGCTGTCACTCATTTCTTGTATAATTTCTCTTACCACTTGGCGTTTGGCCAATGGAACACTTCGAGGAGCTTGGCGGATTGGTCTCGCATCACCGGTATCAATGCTTCACTACATTGGTCCGACCTGGTTTGGAGCCATCCCTGTCAAATATGGTAGAGTACTTTAGTAGAAGTTGTTTTGCCTTATTCTGGTGGTCTTCTTCGAGCTCTTGCGTCCACGCTGTGATATTATCTGATAGATTAATGTTGCTGGTAGAGACATTTTCCTGGAGCTGTTCACAGTTTATAATCACCTCCACCTCCTGACATTGTCTCAATATAGCTCCTTTGGAAAGCTTGATCGGCGATCGAAACTCATTTAGTACTCTTACCGGTATACGTCCATCTTGTTTTGTCATAGCCAGTGTTTTTCCTACTAGTATATCCGTCTTTGAATTGTTTGCTGCCTCGACAACCCACAATTTGTTTGTCCCATAATCTCCATCAATCCTTGCCCAAACGACTGCCTCCGACTTCGGTGGAATTTATTGGCTATCTTCCACGAGTACCCGCTTACTGATGTGCTTGTTCTCGTAACCAAAATTGAGTGGCACATCCATGTTCTTATAGCTCATGGTCCTGTTTTGCATGTCGATCTTGATGCCTTGGTTGATCTCATCAACAATATCTGTCACTATAAAATTGTGCAGTACGGTGACATTTCCAATTGCGATTTCACACTCACTCCTTTGTTGACTAAATTAGATCGAATGATGGAATGAGATGCGCCCGTATCAATAGTCAGTAAACGCTCCTTTCCGTCCACGAGTCCTCCAACAGTAACATTACTCGACTTTCTTCCGATCTGTGAGACAGAGATTATGGGGCATCCAATTGCGGGAGCCAGCCTACGCCCCTTGCGGCTGCCTCTCTTTAGTTTAACGGTTGGTTGTATTGGGAGACTTGCCCATCTCCTTCAGCCTTGCGGTTACGTCCGCTTGCATTGCTGGAATTATTGGAGCTAGATCCAGATCCACAATAACGTGCAATATGACCAGATTTTCCGCACTTGAAGCATTTAATGGCCTCTTCATTTTACTGTTGCTTTCCGTTCACTGCTTCTAGGATTGCGTCCACCCATTCTGGTCGTTCTACTTCCACACGATGAGCTTTGTACGCTGGTTTGCACAAAAGGGATGCTGTTTCTTGAGTTAGAGCATGTGATACCGTCTCCGCAAATGATCTCTTTGGATTTGCATAGGTGGCCCGCTTCGTCTCCACATCACGTATTCCATTTATGAAACTTTGTATCTTTACCCTCTCCATGTACTCTACAGGTGCATCCGCGTTTGCTAGGTGCGCTAACCTCTCGATGTCCGATGCAAATTCTTGTAAGGTCTCATTGGGCTTCTGGCAGCGATTTTATAGCTCTATTTGGTAAATCTGCTTCCGATGCTCGCTACCATAACGTCTCTCCACAGCACCCATCAATGCTTCATAGTTGTTTCGCCATCAGGAATAGTCTGTAAGATTTCGGCTGCCGGTCCTTTCAATGCTACGAAGAGTGCAGCGATTTTATCTTCAGCGCCCCAGTTGTTCACAGCTGCTGTCTTCTCAAATTGTAGCTTAAATACCTGGAAAGGAACAGAACCGTCAAATGATGGGGTTTTTACCTTGGGTACGCTTGTGGAAACACTTGGACGATTCATCTGCAACTCCTGGATACGACTTCTTAACGCATCCACCTCGGCTTCGACTTTCTCCTCAAGCTGCATTAGTTTCTCGTCCATGCGCGCCTCTAGTTTTGAGGACATACGTGCTTCCTGTTCCTCCAGCTGTGTAGACAACTGCAATATTTGAGATGCCATGTGCGTCTTCGTTTCTTCCCACTGATATGCCAAGCGTGTCTCTTGTTGTTCCAACTGATATGCCATGTGTGTCTTCTCTTCCTCCAACTTTGATGCCATGCGTGTCTCTTGTTGTTCCAACTGAGATCCCATGCAAGTTTTCTGTTCTTCAAGCTTTGATGTTATATTCGTCGACCTCTGAGCCAATACAGCCAACAGCGAGTTTGTGTCCACATTTGCCACTGAATCCGGAGTATCCATTTGCTCTTCTATTTTCGTCGCTCCCTCTTCCGAAAGCTGAAAAACATAATCGTCAACGTTGATTCCTTCAGCTTCCATAGCCTCCAGACGTGATTGTAGCTCTGGCTTATTGCCTGTTGTTACCATTCCACGTTTCTCCAACTCGTTTTTGAGTTGTTGGATCTTCAAGTCATTAAACTTTGCCATATCCTTGCAATGTCCTTGTTACCTTTACAATGTCCTAGTTATCCTTTTCAATGTCCGTGTTATCCTTTTCAATGTCCTTGTTATCCTTTTCAATGTCCTTGTATTTATTTAACAATACCGCTTCTGACACCAATTGTGACGAATTCGATGATTCCTTGATTATTTTCCCTGAGTTCGATCACTGTACGTTAAATAAAACACTCCGATTCTGCTTAATAAGTAGTACGCTTTATTCAGTACTAAAAACCGTAGTACAATATCGCGGGTTAATTCACTGTTCAGTACTTCACTGTACAACACTTCAAAATAAACTGATTGAAGTGCGTTGTCTTTGCACGGTTTATATACCCTAGCATACAGCAGCTTCACAACCTAGAAATGTCT
The DNA here is from genome assembly GCA_964058755.1 of Campiglossa producta. Taxonomy (NCBI): domain Eukaryota; kingdom Metazoa; phylum Arthropoda; class Insecta; order Diptera; family Tephritidae; genus Campiglossa; species Campiglossa producta. The sequence continues at coordinate 57,039,789 of CAXKVI010000004.1, read as the reverse complement.
ACACATTTCTGGTTTATTCGTGCAACAGTGTTCTCAAAACGTTTATCTATCGTCATCTCCTCTTTGTGCCACATTCGCAAACATGCGAGTTGCCTCTCCCTCTCTCGCTCTCACGTCATGCATCTAAACCGCTGTAGTTGTGGTAATGACGCTAGTGGTGGAAATACGTTTTCAGCATCGAGTACTGAGTACTTTTGGAATCGATACTGCCCAACACTAATTTACTACTTTGGGATCGATACTTTCAAGCATCGGGTACTTTTTTAGTATCGGGTACTTATGTCAAGTTCTTCTGGTAGCTCTAGATTTTTAAACTATAACCATAACTCGTCTTTTAAATTAATTAATTAGCTAATTAGCTATGTAAATCACTCGTTTCGACAAACGTTTTGAAATAAAAAACAAAAATCCATAACTATTATGTGTACTCAGAGCTGGGTAGTAATCATTACTTTAGGAATTAAATTACGTCCAATTCCCCATTACATGTAATTCATTTCAATTCCTAAAAAAAAATACCAAAAGTATTTGATCGTTTTGAGGCTCAAGTACAAAATGTAATTGCCGCGCCACTACTTTTGAAAGGAATTGAAAATGTAATTGAAATTTTTTCAATTACATTACAAGGAATGGAAAATGTACTGTAAAATTTCCAATTCCTCAAAGGAATTGCAAAAGTAATGAAGGTTCATGTGCGTACACAATCATTTGCGATTAAAAGGGTGGTTGTTTGTGGCCATACTACATATTATTTAATATTGGGGTCTATCAGCTATTCCGACGGAGCTTCCGTAGTAAGACGCGACTAATATGCATGCACTTAGGTAATGACGTGCTAACTCGATGGTTGATCTACGGATATGATGCCTCTCATTACCCATCTTCTCATGGATGGAGGGATTACATGACCTAGAAGGTTCCACTGGTCATACCAAATCGGTACCACGATAGTCGGGCAGTACCGCAGCGTACCGGGTTCTTATCCGGACAAGGACTTTCAACTTCGGCATCAATCCCCAAAACCTTTGGGGAGTGCTTTGCTGTTAACAACAACAACAGGGTTTTCTCCAGCGTGAATTGTAGGTATTTTGCTTCCGCTGAAAAACTTATACGGCAGCTTCCTAGGGATGGATCTAGCATAGACAGCTTTCTTCGGCGAGTGAAAGGCACCAATACGTTTTTATTGAGATAACCCTTTGTTGGCACGCCAACTTTCAATGATGCGCAGGGTTTGTGCATGCGATTCGATATTAATTCGTCATGCATCCCTGGTGATGTCCTAGGCAGTGGAGATTGTCTCTGGCTGCATTACCTTTTCTATAGCTATAATAGACAATACGTATATAGTTCTGAAGTCCAGGTTGTATACAGTTCCTAAATCGGTTTTATTTTATAAGTTTCGAAAAAGACAAAGTTTTTAGAATTCGAGGGGGAGGGGGGATAGGCTGGCGTTGGGTCACTCCTGGAAGCTGGAGTCACCGTAGAGCGCGGCAACAGCGGCAGTCTGAGGGCGCCTTCTAAGCTGCTAAACGTAAAGGTAAAACAGGGCGTCAAAAGTAGAGAGCAATGAACAATATCGATGCATAACGCCTCTGGCTTTCTTAACGGTCTCCACGGCCACGAAACTCGCTTTCTTTTCAAAATTTTACGTTTCATCATTAAATACTGCCGATCAAGAGGTGAGGGAATAGGTGAGGGAATCGTGACGCGTTAGACAGGGTCACTTCGAAATGTATTGCTCTTGGCCGAGTCATTATAAAAAAAAAAACAACCCGGGTCGTTTCGGTACGAAGGGTATTGTACAGGTACAAATACCGTTCTCGCAGAACCGGCAATACGTGAAACGTGCCGATCAAGAGGGCTTTGCCCCGGGTTATATTTGGACTTCGATATATGTATATCGATAATTTTATCGATAACTGAGTTATCGGCCATAATGTGATTGCCCAAAAACCTTAAAATTTCACTACAACATGGGTATTAAACGAAAGGGGAAGGACCCAGGTTATATTTGGACTTCGATATATTTCGATAAATTTATCGATAACTGAGTTATCGGTCGATATGTGATTGCCCAAAAACCTTAAAGTTTCCATACAATATGGGTATCACACGAAAGGGAAAGGCCCCAGGTTTCACGTGGATTCGATATATTTCGATAAATAATTCAAAACTGTTTGGAATCGCTTCCGGCCTTTGAAACGGTTTCGGCTGCGTTCTTTTTCAAATCAAAATAACGGTTACGGTACCGCTGCTGGACTTTCTTGTCTAACATCGAGTTAAAGAAATCGCACGATAGGTATTCGCCTTTTCTGAAACTTCAGTTGATCCCGAAGGGCTGGGAAAGGCCATTCCCAATCCTGACGGAGCGTTTGGTATTACCCAGCAACTTTGGGCATAGCCGTATATGTAAACGGAAACCAAATAGCGGATTGTCATTCCTCGGGTCTTTTCCAAGGGCTGCCCTGTTGCGAAGATCTGTTCGATTGTGGACTTACCACGCCTGGAACCACACTGATAAGGTCCAATCAGTTCGTTGGCGGTGGACTTCAATTTCTCGCACACTTGAAATAACCTTGTATTTGTTGTCACTAGTTATCCCTTAAAAGCGCCGTTCTGATGAAAAGCGCCGTTCTGATGAAACAATAGTGAGCATGGCCCGCAAATTCCATTTGCATAAATCGCAATACGTTTTTATAAACCAATGAACATTTAGCATTTCAAATACTTTTCCAATTCCTTTAAGGAATGTAATTTTTTATAAACCAATGAACATTTAGCATTTCAAATTCTCAAGTATATTTTCCATTTGTTGTTGTTGTTGTAACGAGGTGTAGTCCTGCACAACGCATATTTTTCCTTAACCTAAATTGTCATCAATATCTTCTAACGGGAGTCCAAGGAAACTAGCAGTTTCAATAGGGTTGGACCAAAGAGAGATGGGTGTTAGAAGAGTGGGCTCAGAAGAGCAAGAAAATAAGTGATTGGTATTGTGGGGGGACGAGCCGCATGCCGGACATACATTTGGCACATCAGGGTTCAGTCTAGATATGTAGGAGTTTAACCTGCTACAATATCCAGAGCGTAATTGAGCCAGAGTGACCCTTGTCTCTCGAGGAAGATGACGCTCCTCTTCAGAAATGCCTGGTGTTGCGGCATGTAAGACATTGTTTAGCGGACAGAGCACAGAGTAATGGCCAACAGACGTTGTATGGATATGCACCAAGGCCTGTTTATGCACCTGTAGATCAAACGGCGTTGTTATATAATGTCGGATGTCATCAAAATGTTTACGTAAATGCGACCTTATGGTCCTAGGAGGCGGAATGAGTTCAAGCAGTTGTCTATTGGGATGCTGTGGTTTACAGCAATTCAGTAGGTACTGCTTGTTTAGCATTTCATTATGCTCCCTAACTGGAAGCATTTTCGCCTCATTGTGTATATGAGATATAGGTGACATAAGGACGCACCCCGTAGCGGTTATGAGCGCGGTGTTTTGACAGGCTTGAAGCTGATTCCAGTGAACGTCTGCAAGCCCCGGAGACCATATCGGCGACGCATAGTTCAGGATCGGCCGACCAATTGCCTTGTACGTTACCAACAACGTTTCTTTGTCTTTATCCCAAGAACTGCCGGCTAGTGACTTGAGGATTTTGTTGCGGCTCTGTAATTTTGAGACAATTGCAGCTGAATGGGCAGCGAAAGTGTGCATGGTGTCGAAAGTCACTCCTAAGATTTTTGGGTGAGCGACAGTAGGTATTTTATGATCTACCTACATAAATTTCTAATTCCATGCCAACCTGCGCTGTCCACGTCGTGAATAAGGTCGCCGAAGACTTTGTTGGCGATAATGTCAAGCTTCGGGCGGTGAAGAACTTGACTAGAGAGGGGAGATAGCCATTTATTTTAGAGCACAGCTCATCAACGGAAGTACCAGTTGCCAATATCGTACAATCGTGCGTAAGAAACAATCGTAACTTCTTCTGGTGGAGGAGAAATATAGAAGTTAAACAATAACGGGGAAAGGACACCACCCTGTGGTACCCCTTGTTTAATCTTCCTGGCTTTAGATTTTTTGTTTCTGAATACAACAGACGACCGACGACCACTGAGATAATTGGCGGTCCAACGCTTGAGACAGGGGGGGGGGGGGGGGAGTGACGAGTCTTCCAAATCGGATACAAGCTACCCATGATTTATTGTGTCAAAAGCTTGACTCAAATCGAGTGCAACTAGAACCGTCCTGTCATTAGGTCTGTTATGATTTAGACCGTCAGTTATCTGAGTGTTTATGACATTTAGAGCAGATGTTGTGCTCCTACCTTTCCTGAAGCCATGTTGGTGCTCGGCTAACATCAAGTGTGATGTGTAGAGCGGGAGTAAGACCGCCTCAAGTGGCGGGAGGAGTAATATCGGACGATATGACTCCCCAACGTTAGCTGGCTTGCCAGGCTTTAGTAGTGGGATCACAGTTGCCTGCTTCCATTTGTCGGGTATGACAGCTGTGATCAAAGACACATTGAAGACGGCAGTTAAATATTTGACTCCCGCTGGGCCGATACGCTTGAGATGCACCATGGCTATGCCATGAGTATGAGTAAATCTTCAACAGAGTCCACAACTCAGCTTGAGATGCACCATGGCTATGCCATCAGGGCCGAATTCCTTGTAATGTAATTGAAAAAATATTCAATTACTTTTTCAATTCCTTTTTTGAGTAATGGCGCGGCAATTACATTTTGTACATGAGCCTCAAAACGATCAAATACTTTTGGTTTTTTTTTTTAGGAATTGAAGGAGGGAGATTGGGGGATAGATCTCCCCCCTTCGTCACTCGAATAATTTTGCAAATTTTAATTTACAGTAGATTTATCAAATTTCCTTCTAGTTAAAAAAAAAAACCTTGCAGCGGGACGAGGGCTTAAGTCGATGGCCACAGGGCTACGCTACCCTTGTGATCATAGATCAAAGGCCGGCATATATTTTCCTGGGAGTCGAAGTATGTTCGGCCATCTCACGTACACAGTTCGTAATTACACGCCACAGCACGAACGTCAACAAGTAGAGCAGAAAAGAATCAAATTTTATTCAGTTTTATGCTAGCATTGATTCAATGAGGTCGATACCGCATTGCTTCTATTATTTCTTGCTTATTTTGGTACACTGAGTATAAATGCAAAATATATTTTATTAATAAGATGGAGGCACAAAACGCTTTTTTTCCGTTAATATTTTTAATGATGCTGAGTGTCTTGTATGCGGCCAAGTTTTAAAATGCAAAGACAAATTAAAATAAATCAAAAAAATTCTGCTAATATTTAGGTTATGTCGTCAAAATTTATTTGTTCAGTTATACCTAGTACAGGTAGTTTTCGTATTACAGAACTTACATAAATTTATAGTGCTTGAAGCACCGTTTATTTCGATGAAAACCAGCATTTTAATTTTTAAAACAAATTCTTATTCATAAAAAACGTAAAAGAAAAATCAAATAAACACAAATCGTGTTTTTTTCTATTAGTATGTAAGTTATCTGATAGGTTATACAACATTTACATTTTGAATTTTGAAATTAAATTCATAGTGCTTGAAGCCCGTTTGATTGACTTCGTTAAAAACCTTCTGAATTTAATAAAAAAAAAAATTTTCACTCTTCAAAAATCTTAAAAAAAAAATTCAAGTATACACAAAACATAAGATACATATATACTAGAGCGGGTCGATTTTTTTTGCATCAGGGGCCAATGGCGATTGTGGTTAATTGGATAATTTCAAGCATTTTTGCCGAAGAAACTATAGGTCTATCATAAATTTCGATCTAGCGGATTTTTCAAACGTATTTTTTTTTCTTAAAAAAGTGATTCACTTGTTAAAAAGCTGTGTTGAAAACTAAAAAAATTCATTCTATATATGCATTTGGGGGGTTTTTGAGTCGATAAACCCATTTCCGACATTCATTTTTTATTTTGACGTCCGCCAGAGGGCGTTTCCGTCCTTTTATTTTTGTATTTTTTTTTGTATTTTTTTGTTTTAAGTAATTCACTCGTTGAAAAGCTGTATTGAAAACTAAAAAAAAATCATTCTATATATGCATCTGGGGGTTTTTGGGGTCGATAAATCCATTTCTGACATTAGTTTTTTCTTTTTACGTCCGCCAGAGGGCGCTTACGTCCTTTTTGGATTATATCTTTATTTTTACGTGGTTCACTTGTAGAAAAGCTGTATTGAAAACAATAAAAAAAACATTCTATATGTGCATCTGGGGGTTTTTAGGCTTGATAAATCCGTTTCTGGTATTAATTTTTTATTTTGACGTCCGCCAGAGGGCGCTTCCGTCCAATTTTTGAATTTTAACACCTTTTTCCGAAAATCAACAACAATGTTCCGAAAATCTATGAAATTCGACTTTCCCATAATGCAATTTCTTTTTTTTAAGTAGAAAGGTGTTCTGCACATAAATACCATGGATCCCGCCCATTGAGGCAACCACCCGGAGTTGGCATGGCGTAGCCCAGGGTTATTTTTTATAAGCGCGGCCGAAGGCCGCCTACTCAGAAAGGTGTTCTGCACATAAATACCATGGATCCCGCCCATAGAGGCAACCACCCGGAGTTGGCATGGCGTAGCCCAGGGTTATTTTTTATAAGCGCGGCCGAAGGCCGCCTACTCAGAAAGGTGTTCTGCACATAAATACCATGGATCCCGCTCATAGAGGCAACCACCCGGAGTTGGCATGGCGTAGCCCAGGGTTATTTTTTATAAGCGCGGCCGAAGGCCGCCTACTCAGAAAGGTGTTCTGCACATAAATACCATGGATCCCGCCCATAGAGGCAACCACCCGGAGTTGGCATGGCGTAGCCCAGGGTTATTTTTTTATAAGATGGCCATTCTAAAAGAAAATTAAGTATTTGATCGTTTTTGAACGAAATTTGCTTTTTTGTTCATTTTTAGTACATAGTGTGTCAAAGGGTTAATAAAGTATACATTGAATGAAAGGTATTTCGAAGAGAAAATTTAGGAACAAACAATTTTAAAAATCCAGTTTGCAAGATATTTTGAAATGAAAAAAAAAATTTTTGACCTTTGACCTTGAATATCTTTTTAACCCTTCGAGTGCACCAAAAAAGAAAAGTACCGTTAAATTCAGCGTAAAACCCTCTTTCAAGCCCAATTTTTTTTTGACAAATGTATGTATTCTGCACTTGTTCCCAGTTGACAGCTAAAGTAGACAATTACCATATTTGCAATCAATGATGCCAATTTTCAAATGGTTTTTGTAATCAAAATAAGCCGTTCCTCAATATTCGCCCCCAACTCAAAAAGGTGTTTTGCACACGTAATTTTTTCATTTTTTTGGTATAACTTTTCACTAAACAAAGAATTGAAAAAACACTTCCGGCTAAAAAATGCCAAAATGCCATAATTTACCTGATGTAGAAGTGTCAAAACAAAGTCGCCTTCTGCAGAGTTACATTCGCGGATCAAAAAGTTACCATCATCACAATTTTCTAGACATTTGTAAAACATTAGAATAATTCATGATTATTGTGTCCACACATACCGCTTAATAATAATTTTTCTGCATCTTCCCTCGACAACCCAGGATGAAACCAATTAATGTCAATATTTTGATTCATTGTGTATACGATTTAGTTTACCCCTTGCACTACTAGCATTTATTAGCCAATAAACAATGAAGATAGCTGGCTTCTAATTATTATTGGCATTTGTTTCCTTTAGAACCCAACTGCTAATAATTTAGCTAAAATTATTGGGGAGGGCTCAAAAGACGGGTTTTGTCCTTAGGATCACGAATCCGGAAGCGCCTTTTTAATATCGGACTCGATTCATTTCTCGGTTTTTAACCATAACTTTTCACTGAAGCAAAAAATTGAAAACAGCTTCCGGATTCGACATTCTGAAGAGCCCTGTCTGTCTTTTGAGCCCTCTCGCACAATTTTAGCTAATTTTTTAGTAGTTGAGTGCTAAAAGAAACAAATACCCTTATTATTTATTATTTATGTTAAATTTCATCGACTTTAGAGTAGAGCTGCAAAACTATCGATGGTATTTTCGATAGTATCGATAGTTTTTTTTTTGCGATGTATCTATTTTTTTTTTGCGATAGTCGATAGTTTCGATAGTGTCAGTGCAATGAAAATTTGTGATGCGTATAATATTAGGTTTGTTTATTGGGCTGCTCTAGCTTACGCCAGATTGAGATATTTCACAAAATTGTGTTTAACGAACACTTTTCTTGCTCTAGGTTGCTCTATCTTTTGTTTCATCAGTACGCTCAAAACAAAACTAGAGTAATCCAGATCACAAATTTCTGCTCTAGCTTTTTTTATGGAGTAATTTAGAGCAGAGAAGCAATTGTCAGTCAGGAAAAAGTAAATATTTGAAAACTTCAAAAAAATTTGCTTGCAAGAAATTTAATGTGTTTGTAAACGTGAATTTGCATTAATTTTGAAGATTTAAACAAAAAAACCGAATAAATAGAAACTATCGAGATTCAAGTGTTTCATGGCATTTCTGCTCTGAGTTGCTCAAAACCCAAGCTCACACTCAGGCAGAGGAACAAACCAGTTCGTGGAATCAATAAATTTGGCTAACGCCTTAATTTCCATTTTTGATACCTCGGCGAGGTCGTCGAGGTACGGTTGGCCGAGTATAGCCAAACGTCTTCATATCCTCTAACGAGATTTTTAGCCGAGCTTCTCTTTCCAACTTGTGGTGTGTTGCTTTTGAGTTTTCCTACAAGTTGGCGGGACCTACAGTTTTTTGCCAACTCCGAACGGCACTTGCAAAGCAAATGAATTTTTTGCTGAGAAGCTTCTCATGGCAGAAATACACCCGGAGAGTTTGCCAAACTACTGCCGAGGGGCGGCGCCGTTTAGAAAAATTCTTTTTCTAAATAATTTTTGATGTTACTTTTGCCGGGCATCGAACCGCCACGACTTGGTGTAGAAGGCCGAACACTTAACCGCTACACCACGGCGGCCGCCGAAATTTCGACCAATAAAATCTGGTCGTGGTGACTGGAGGGGGTCGTGGGGTCGCTACCCCCGTACCCTCCATCCTTAAATTTCGAGGACGCCCCTGAAAATATACCGCTTATACCTCAGTTTTTTTCGATTTCCTTTCCTTCTGTGCATATTTCATTCAAATCGGTGAACCAGTTCGCTCACAGGAGGTTCCTAAAGTTTTTCATGTGGCGTGTTTATATATAATAATAATAATAATAGAGTTGAGGTAGAGCACTGCGACCATAAGATCTATGGTCAAAGCACATCTACAAGGCCGATCTCTTTCAGAAAATTCAGAATTAGGATCGGCTTTAGTTCATATATGTGCCTACATTCTAGAGTCATGGCTCCGAGGATTTTATGCCTTCTTCTAGAGATTGCATCGCATTTGCACAAAATGTGCTCCGCTGTTTCGTCCTTCGAGTCACAGAAGCGACACAGGCAGCTGGACGAGATGCCCAGTCTATGCATGTGGGCCTTGAGCCTGCAATGCCCCGTGAGGACTCCTGTTATAATCCTTATACTATTTTTGGACAGGTTTATTATCTCTTCGTAGCGCCTTGTGTTATACCCACGCATCGGCGCTTTAGCCTGACGCATCCCCATCGTCTGACGCCAGTGTTCCTCTCTCATGCCAGACTCCTCTTTCCTGAGCTTTTCTTTTATCGTGTGTTCGCCGATCGCCAGGAAAGATTCGGGGCCTATGGGCTTTGTTGCTGCCGCTGTTCTCAGTTTCAGCACGCACTCCAGCACCAGTGAGGATTTCATCTCACACAATGATATCGCCTTGAGTGGGGCCTGGCTGTCACTTAATATAGTGATGTTCTCGTTGGTATAGCCGCGTTGCAGGTTTTTTTCCCCGCGCACAGGCTTATAGCAACCACTTCCGCCTGAAAAATGCTTGGGTGTACTCCAAGGGGGACGGACAAATTGATGCGGGGGCCGTAAATTCCCGCTCCAATTCCTTCTGGAGTTTTCGAGCCATCAGTGTACCATACTAGGGCCCTGTTCTCGTGGAATCTCTCCACCTTTGAGGTGTCCCAGGTACTCTTCTCTCCCAGTTCTATTTTGAAACTCTTCTCAAATATTACTACTTTAGCTATGTCGTCAGTTGGCAGATGGGCAGCACCCTTATTAGCTTATCCGCCCCCGCGGACGAGATGACTTTTCCTTTCCCGAAGCCTTCTTTTGCCATATTCAGCAAGGTTCGTTTGCCTACCTGTTCAATTACTATGTGCAGTGGGCTCAGATCAAGCAGCACCTCCATTGCCGCTGTCGGGCAAGTACGCATAGCCCCCGTAATGCATACACATGCCAGACGCTGGAGTTTAGCGAGTGATTTCCTCACTGTGCTTAAGGCTGATCTAGGAGCCCATGATACCGCACCGAACAAGAGTTCGTCTAGTACTAAGCTCCACAGAAGAGGTAATAAGACCCCCCCCCCCCCCCCCTGTGGACACCCTCTTGTTGTTCTTATCTGAACGCTCTCTTCCCCCATGGCGGTTTCCGCTATCCTCGTACGGAGTAGTGCGTCTATCCATCGTATTATGGGTTGTTGAACTTCTTTCCGCTCTAGTGCAAGGCTTACACTCGCATGTGAAGTGTTGTCGAAAGCCCCCTCTATGTCGAGGAAGGCGCACACTGACACCTCTCCACACTCGAACGCACTCGTTATCTCCGTGGTCAGCTGATACAGCGCTGTGTCTGTTGACCTGCCTGCCCTGTATGCGTGCTGACCTACGTGTAGAGGCCTCTGCCTCAGAGTGTTCGATCTAATCTCATGGTCCACTATCTTTTCCATCGTTTTGAGAACGAAGGAGGTTAGACTGATGGGCCTGAAAGATTTTGCTACTGAATAGTCCTTTTTCCCTGCCTTGGGTATGAAGAAAACCTTGGCACGTCTCCAACTTGTTGGAATGTATGCCAGCGCTAGGCTCTCTCTCATAATCCTGGACAGGTATGGGACCAGTATCTCGCCCTGCTGCAAAAATGCCGGGTAGATCCCGTCCACCCCTGGAGACTTATAGCTCTCAAAGGATTTGATCGCCCATCTGACTGCACTCTCCGTGAAGAGATTCTTCGCCAGGTGCCAGCATTGTGATGTCGGTCTTGTTCTTTGAGGCTCAATCTCCTCTGGTTCCGTTGTCGCATCCAGAAAATGGGCGGTTAGCAGGGCTTTCGCTCTTTCTTCCTCGGTGCTCGTAAACTAGCCATTTGGGAGTTTCAGAGCCATTCTATTTCCCCCCTGCTCCTTGGCTAGTGCCTTATGAAGCCTAGGCCTCTGGAGTGGAAGAAATGGTCTCACAGAAACTCCTAAAGCTATTCCTTTTGGCGTTTCTGATTGCTTTGTTGTACTCTGTTAGTCGTGTCGTGTATTCCTCCCAGTGGCCGGTGCGCCTTGCCCGATTAAAGAGCTTCCGCACGTTGCATCTCATTGATGAGAGCTCACTCGACCACCATGGGGTTCTGTATTTCTTCCCCGTGGAGTCACGACAACTAGCGTTAAAAGCGTCAATCACTACGTGATTGATACTGTTAACCCTCTCCTCTAGTTCCTCTTCCGTTGTTCCCCTGTTCCTTCCTTCGATGCAGGAAAGGTTAAGCTCTAGTATGCTATTGAATTTCCCCCAATCAGTTTTCCTAGGGTTTTTCTTAGGCTGGTTTATTCCCACCTCAGCCCCTACAACAAACTGGATAATGCGATGGTCCGAGAGCTAGGGTTCAGATGACACCCTCCATCTCGAGACCAGAGCATCGGCCAGATTGTTCCCTATGGTAATATCTAGCACTTCTTCTCTGATCCTAGTGACAAATGTGGGTGAGTTCCCCACCTTATAAATGCTCAGGTCGTTACTTATAATGTATTCTAATAGGCACTCACCTCTTTGGTTTGTGTCAGTACTTCCCCAGTGTGGGTTATGCGCATTGGCATCACAGCCGACGATCAGCGGAAGCCGTGCCCTCCTGCAGTAACTTGCCAGACTAGACAGATCGTCTGGCGGAAAGTCGTTGCTGTTGCCCGCGAAATTAGCTGCTGCAAACACGATGCTCCTCTTTTCGCCCTCAACTACCATCGTCGTTTGCACAGCTACCAAGTCCCGGTTCATAAACTCTGTAATGCAGAAATAATCAATGGAGTTTTTCAACATTATACATGCTCTCGGTCTCTCCTGCGAGAGGTCCCAAATTACCTTATTTTTTCCTCGTAGTCCTCTGACCTGCCCATTTACTACCCACGGTTCTTGAATGAGCGCAATGCCTAGATCCTCCATCGCGAATTTCTTCGCTAATACAGCCGATGCTGCTTTAGCATGATGTAGGTTTATCTGGGCGACCGTGGTTCCTGTTAGACTGGCCATTATTGCTGCTCCATCGGCTCGTCCACTTCGGACAGCCGATCATCTTCTTCCACTCCTTCTTCCAACTGTAGGTTGTGGAGGGCGACGCCATCCAGCAGCTCCTGGGTGCTTTCTCCCGCTGCGACCTCGCCCGAGTCGGTGGTTAGATTATCGGTGGTTGGGGGCTCTGGTGCCTCCGCCACTGGCGCCTCCGCTCCTTTAACCGCTCCCTCTCCAGTATTGCCCGCACTCCCGGATTCAGTGGTGCCTGGCTCCCTTTGCTTCCAGGGTTTTACCGGTACGTAGCTGTACCGGTAAAAGACCCTAAAGCCCGCTCGCCTGATTGCTCCGTAAGAGCCCTCATCCATCGCAACGTTCATGCGAAGGCCCCCCTCCTCAACGCCTGTATTGCTAATGCGCCATCTTTCGGGGTTGAGATCAGCATTCTGTGCTCTTAGGAGCTTTATCACAAACTGTATCGACCATTCTTCGCTTTTTGGGAGGAACATGGTGACCGCGTGTGTGGGAGGTATGTTGTTCCCTCTCCTCGTGTCCAGGGCTACACCGTTCCACCCCCTAGATTTGGAACCGCCCTTTCCAGCCATGCTGCCGTGCTCTCCTCTCTGCAGTCCACTAGCATTAGCCGGAAGTAGGTACCCCCCACTAAAGTTCAACGGGCCGCTCGAACCGCTTTCCTCGACCTCCTCTAGGACAACGTCTTGCAGCCTCGAGAGATCATCGTGGCTCAGGAATTCCGCCGGGTGGTTTCTAGGCAGCACTGCTATTCGGATGGCTCTGGCGGCATCCGAATAGCTTTGTTGCCCTTGTCCCACCCGCGGGACCCCCTGGCCCGACGTCACTCGTGCTGCGTTGGTCCTGGCGGAAGTTGACGGGGCTTATGAGTATGGTGCCCGTTGTCTCTTAGAGTTTGGTGCTCCTTCGGCCGAGGTTTGCGCGCAACCCCTTTTTGTAGCTGGGGCGAGCGTGGTTTTCCTACTGTGCTCCGCCCTGCTACTGCGACCAGAACCGCGTGCAGGTTGTTGCTGTTGCTGTTGATGGTGATGCCTTACCGGCGCCCTGTGACCGAGCCCTCTCTCGGGTTCGGTTTGTGCTTTCCGTGCTGCATCGCCTTCCCTGTACGCCTTCATATGGAGGCATGCTCTTCCCCGAGCCTTATCAGGTTCTAACCCTTGTGCTAGGTATCGCAGATACCATCTTGTCCCTGATCCGCTCAAGCCACGTCTTCTTGCATCATCCAGGCCTCCGGGGGTACCCCTTCGTGGTGTAGGTAAGGGTTTGGCTCTCCTCGTTCGCTTCCTGCGTCCTGGCTCCTTCTTGTGGGATTTTCCCCGAATCTTCTTATCTGCGGCTCCTTCTGAGCTATTTTGTTCCGAACCATCGTCGGGGGAGCGCCTTGCCCTGGAGTGGGGCGAGTTTGTCATTGGCTTCGGCGTAAACATGTGCGCACTTTCGGTTCCGTCTTTTGCTGGTTTTACCGCACTGCTGATTTGGGTTGCTCCCACAGGTGCGTTCCCTTCATGTCATTCAGCAGATAAATTCCAACTCCCAAGAATTGATGACTTTCTAGATCAACTTGGAAGAGCAAAATATTTTTCATGCCTAGACCTTACGTCAGGTTTTCATCAAATAGAATTACACCCAGACTCTAGGGACATTACTTCATTCACTGCCGAAAATGGCACATATAGATTCAAAAGATTACCATATAGATTAAAAGTAGCGCCAAATTCATTCCAACGAATGATGACATTAGCATTCGCTGGCTTTAAACCATCTCAAGCATTTCTCTGCATGGATGATTTAGTTGTATTAGGTTGTTCAGAAAACCATACGCTAAAAAATTTAAGAGACGTGTTCTCTACATGTAGAAAATACAACCTAAAATTACATCCAGATAAATGCCTATTTTTCAGCCAAGAGGTAACTTACCTAGGACATAAATGTACAAACAAGGGAATATTACCCGACCCAAGTAAATTTGAAACAGTTCAAAACTACCCAGCGCCAAAAACTGCGGATGAAGTTAAGAGATTCGTAACTTTCTGCAATTACTACAGAAGATTTGTACCGAATTTCGCGGAACACTCACGAAAACTAACTAGGCTTTGCAAAAACAATGTTTCCTTCGAATGGACAGAAGAATGTCAAAAAGCTGCATAACAACAGACGCTAGTGGGTACGCTTGTGGGGCAGTCCTTAGCCAAGAACATGATGGCAAACAGTTACCAATTGCCTACGCTTCCAGGTCCTTCACAAAAGGTGAAACCAACAAAGCCACAATAGAAAAAGAATTGGCCGCAATCCATTGGGCCATAACCTTCTACGTCTATGGTAGAAAATTCTTAGTAAAAACCGACCATCGTCCATTAACATACCTATTTTCAATTAAAAGTCCTTCATCTAAGCTGACGCGGGTAAGATTAGATTTAGAAGAATACGATTTTGAGGTGGAGTATATAGCTGGTAAAGAAAATCATATCGCGGATGCATTATCCCGCATAACTATTACAAATTTAAAAGATATGTCAGTGGAAGCAAGTAAAATATTAAAAATAACAACAAGATCAGCAGCTAAAAAGACCAGTAATAAAATTGAAATTAAAGAAAGTCACAAAGAGAACCCCAAAATTTACGAAGCGCTAAACCCTAGTTCGGCCGACGATTTTTATAACTCATTTGGGCCAACGCAGTCACCCGGGTGACTGTATTTAATAAAATGCAAAGTCAGATGTAAATGAACAACAGGTAAAAACAAGTATGCGGAAATAGTGCAGTTGAGTATATTGTAACATTATCAGCATCTGGCAACCTTATCAGCTGTTATATATACGCATATATATATTCATATCTGTATAGCTTCTGATTTGGTCACCCAGGTGACTACGTCGGCCAGAACAAGAAACAAAATTTTCAACTTCTAATATTTGTCTATAAATAAATTCTTTAAACTTTATTTTGTATTTTTTCTACTTGAAATTCATTATTCTTAGATGTCAGGGAAAATAAGCTAACTGAGTTGATTAAAAGTTGGTCTTTTCGTGCCTCAAATGTGAAATAGTCACCCGGGTGACTCGTCGGCCGAACTAGGGTAAATAAATTTGAAGTAAAAAGACATGCCGAGCTCGTTTTCAATCCTCCGAAATTATATTTCAAAAATGGAAAGAAAATTTGTAGCAGTTTTGATACAAGCAACCTAATTGTTGAGGATAAGATTGACTTAGGACAATTCTTTACCAGGCTCGAACGAGAAGCCGGCCATTTAGGACTTGTACAAGTACAGTTGTCCTTAGGGGAAAAATTGTTTAAAAAGAATTATACTGCAGTAGGCAAATTTATGGAAATGGGAAATAAAGTTCTCAAAAAGTTAACAATCGCTCTAACCCCAGAGGTTATATGTGTGACAAATCCCGGGAAAATCAAAGAAATTCTGCACAAATATCATGACGATCCTATTAGTGGTGGCCACCCAGGAATAAATCGCATGACTGATAAAATCAAGCAGAAATATTGCAAAATATGTAAAGAACTGCATCCACTGCAAGAAAAATAAAATTAATAAACATATCAAAGAACCAATAACAATTACGGAAACGCCTCCGAAAGCATTTGATATTGTACAAATTGACACAGTCGGCCCATTGCCAAGGTCAATAAACGGAAACGAATAATTAGCCCGGTATATAACCACGAGGCATATGACAAAGAAGTAAAATACAAACTTCAAATAGCACAGCAAAGAGCAAGAAAATTAATTCAAGAAGCTAAAGAAAAGCAAAAATCAAATTATGACAAAAATAGCTATAGTAAGGAAATTAAAATTGGAGATTTAGTATTAGTTAGAGAAGAGGCCTCCCATAAGTTAGAAAATAGATATACAGGACACTATAAAGTTAAAACCTTTGATAAAAATAACAACTATACTTTAATTCCACATAGTATAGGAGATAGCAATAAAAACAAAAAGGAAATCGTAATCAATAAGAATAGGCTTAAACCAATTTAAAACCTTTAAAAATAAGCATGGCACTTCATCCATAATAACAACAAAAAAAATAATACATATACATAAGCATTCCAATTTACTCAATCTAATATACGGCAGAAGCCGTATACAAAGAAACACAAAACAATGGTAACAAGATCCTAAAACAATTAAAATTTTGTCAACCCAAACAGACATCAAGCGGTTCATTGAATAAGTAAAATAGATATATATATAGTTGACTACAAATATATATATCTATTTTTTTAAGAGGGAAGGTGTAGCATTACATAAACACATAATGTATAAACAAATATGAATGTACACAAACAACATTCTACCAAATTAGTTACATTGAACTCAGCGGGAGTTTATGCAAAGACAGTACAAACCACACATAGCGAAAGATCTTGTTACACTTGTGCGAACGGTCAAAGACACCGCCAAAGTCAGTGGCAATGCCCAACCACGACAGTTTGCCAATTCGACTGACATATTAATATATTTATTGCCACCATATGTCGACTCAGCATATTTTAGAGTTATGCATTCTAGTTTGTAGGTATTAATAATATGCACATATGTAGGTATACGTTTTAGTAAAGAAAGGCATTCAATAACCAATCTTCAACTATTTTATTTAAACGGCTGTATACTATATCGTAGTTAAATATTACAAGCCTCGATATTTGTGTTTTCGAACAAGCCATCGTTGCTATGGTTTACTTTACATTCAGTTTTTTCGAGTAATTTTTCTTGTTAAGAAAATATGAGTTAGGGCCTTTCTATATTAGGGTAACGAGGTGAAACATTAGGGATAACAAGTATGTTTAAATACATGACAGCAGTAGACGAAGCCTATTATAACTCTATATTGCCCAAATATTTTTTGTTATATGAATAATCGTTGAACTACAAAAAAATAACAAAACAAACAAGTTTAATTAAAAATTTACTATGAGTTCAGTTACTAATTTAGAAGAAATACAAAGTTGTATGTTACTTTACTAGCAATCAAGTTTTTTCGTTACTGACACATAGTTGTATGTTCATATTCTCTTTTGTGCTGCGCTTACCATGAATTATTAAACCATGGTGGGGTCTATCAGCAATTACGGTTGCCGTTTTGGCCGAAATGTACCAGTTTTGGTACGAATTTTTTCTCCGGGTACGTTGGTACGCAACTTCCATATTTGGTACATCTTTGCCTTTGTAAAAGTACATTTACACCGCACCAAATTTGGCAAAAAATTGCAAATCTGACGCTTTTTTCCATACAAATCCCATTTTCCAAATTTGGAATTCCATCACATTTGACCTCATTTGCTGAACAATACAATCCACAGTTCCTCAAAATAGCAACCCTGCGGGTGGTCCACATTAAGGATTGCCCAGCAATATCCTTAATGGGCAACTGACGTGTGGTAACTTTTGCACTATGCACAGCTGTAAATAACAATTTCAACTACTTTTCTACCAGGAAAAGACAGAAGCCTTCTTGACTCTTCTCTTATTATTACTCTACAGGTATTAAAATCATCACGGTGGCTTTTTGTCCTGGTAGAAGATGCTTGCAGGGAAGGTGAAGCCAAATGCAAATTTGCCAGTGTGTCGAACTGGCTCATTTAAATTCGCCAAATTTGGTGCGGTGTAAATGTATTATAACTTCAACGCAACTCCAATGACACTGCTACACACAGTATAACCAGTATTTGCACTGTGGCATTTCAGGGTGTTGTGTTGCAAATTTTATGAGATGTAAAAAATTATTTTAGGAGAGGAAAAATCGTTAAGTTTAGGATTTTACGTTTTAAGTAAAATTATGAATATACATTTTGACTTATATTTATAAAAAATTGCTTTTTCCCAGCTCAACCAAGTTTACGCAACCAAATAAAAGTATGTGATATATACCTTGTTTATACATATGAAAAAACGGTTCTGAAGAAAAACGCATTTACTACACAGCAAACATTTAGGCTTGAGTTACGTTAGATCTCAAGTTGAGAACTAAGGGGCTTCTCCAACCTCAAGCGTTGTTTCTCAACCGCAGAAACACTTGAGAACGATGGCATTCTCAAGCAAAAGGTCATTTTTTTAAAGGAAAAAAAGCTGTTTCTGAAGTTGAGAAAGGGATGGTTCTCAACTTCCACTTCAATTTGATGCTCTAAGGGTATGAATGCGACTCTGAAAATAAATACCGAAAAAAGTATGATTTTTCTAAGTTAAACCGCCATAATTTAAATTAAATTTTAGGAACTTTGCGGGTTCCACTTTCATACAAAGTTTGTGGAACGTAAAGCGAAGCAAATGCTCAAAAACGAGGCGCGCATCTGTCAAAGTTTCACAAAGTTTATGTAATTGGGACTTAAAAGTAAAAACTTAAGGAAGCGTACATTTTAATGATCACTAGACTGTAAATTGTACTGCAGAAACCGTGAATTGTACTTACAATTCGTAAAATGTGCTAAGAAATAGTCCATTGTACTTTAGAAACCCTGAAATGATTTTCACAATAATCAGATGTACTTCAGAAACCCCTTCTGAATTACAATTTCTTGTTTCTGAAGTAGAATTGATTATTCTGAAGTACATTTTAAAGTTTCTGAAGTACAATTTACGGTCTCTCGATTACAAATTACAGTTTATGAAGTACATCTTATGGTTTCTGAAGTACAGTTGATTATTCTGCAGAACAGTTTACAGTTTTTAAGTACAATTTGCCCGGGATGGGCAATATTTTATTTTTGAGTGACGAGTGATGAAAAAATAAAAAATAAAAAGTTATTCATTATTTTAAAAACTTTGAGTGATGAATAACAATTCTGTGGTAATAAGCAATAGCAGCCTAAGTCGACTTAAGAACTTAGACCAGTTGAAATTTTTGCTGGCGAATTTTTGTAACAAAACTGTTTTATAACTAAGGCAAATTGGATTTAATTGTTTGTAAAGAAAGTAAAAAAAGACCAATGAAAGTCTTGAAAAATGTCTCGATGTTGCTATTCAAAATCACCAGCAAAAATTTCAACTGGTCTAATTTCTTAAGTCGACTTAGGCTGTTATTGCTTATGACCACAGAATTTATTTTATTCAAGAATCGCTTGAAATAAAAATCAATTTTTATTCATCACTTTGATTTTTTTGAATAAAAGTAGCCGGTCACTCATCACTCAAAATTTTTCGATTAATGAATAAAAATTAATTCTTAATTTTTTCATCACTTGTCACTCAAAAATAAAATTTTATCCTTATTTCTGAGGGATGAGTGACGAATAAATAAGAAAAAAATTGGGGTGATGAGTGACCGGCTATTTTTATTCAAAAAAATCAAAGTGAAGAATAACTATATATTTCCAAAGTGAAGAATAACTATTTATATTTAGATCCTACTAATGGTCGCGGTGTAATAAGGCCTTATAATGGCCGTGTTATTATTTACACGCATCACTCAAAATTTTTAAAATAATGAATAATTTTTTATTTTTATTTGAATAATTTTTTATTCAAAATGGCCCAACCCTGCAATTTACTATTCTGAAATTTTGTTTTACGGTTTTTGGAGTACAAGTTGAAAAGGTGGGGATTCATTATTTTAATTATAAATCTAACTTTTCGATTGTTATGAGTGTATGTGTGTATTATTACTTGTGGAAATTTCACCTACCCTTTGAGGATAGTCATGGCGGAAAATTCGAGCCCGTTCTATTTTAACAAAGTTTGTTTACATTAGGATGAAATCAGATGAAATTTGTGAGTTCATTTAAAACAGATGTGTGCGGATGTGTGGTTGCTGCCGGACGGCAAAAGTCGGTTGAAGTGTGAGCGTAGCGTACTCTCATACGTCAAAATTTGCATTTCTGGCTTTAAATGCTCTCTGTCGAAAGTTTCGGAAAAATGCGTTCATTACATTAATGACATATATATCCTTAGCAAGCGCATTTAGTCCTTCACTACATTTGTTAGAATTGAAAATTCACCAATGTGCATTTGTACGAAATTTTACAACATTTATCAGGACGCAATGTTAGCCCGGTTTCATTTAAAAGTTTTAGGAACCGCTCTAGCCGAAACAGTCCTTCGTATCGTTTTACTCGGAATTATGATATCGTCTAAGTAAATTAATACTTCACCCGCATTCATTTTAGCCGCGATTTTATTCATTATCGTTTGAAAAGTTGCCGGCGCCTGCCGAAAGGCATGCGGTTGAATTTTAAATGTCCATCTGACGTAACGAACGTGGTATTCTGTTTCGATGATTCGCCTATTTCGATCTTGTGCAAATTGGTCTTCCATGTTCGGCATGGGAAATGGTTGCTTGACCGTGACTTTGTTTAGACAACGATAATCTACGCAGAGTCTATGCTCTTTATTCTTTTTCTCTCGGTTCGAATTATATTATATTCTAACAACTCCGCGATTATTTGTGATATTATTGGTTGTTTTGCAAAAGGAACTCGATATGGTTTTAACGAGACGGGTGTATCGGTTTTTAAAACAATTTTCATTTTTGAAACTCCGCACTTGCCAATATTTTCGATATTTGTGGCAAACGCCCCACTGTACTCACTTAAAATGTTCGCGAACTGTTTGTTTTCATTGTCATTTAAACCACTAGGGACGGCTCTGCAACGAACTTGTTCGACCCATTTGGTGACGCATTTGGTGCAGTGTAAATATAGCTTTACGTTGTTTGTTGCGCGTATTTGTTTGTCGTTTGTCGAATTATCGGATTCTTTTGAATCTACCTGTTGAGATTTGGTAGCAAAATAATTTGGTTTTTGTTTATTAACGTTTTGATTCACGCTGTTATATATAGTATAACTAGTTATGTCTTTCAATAAATCCTGACACCGCGAATATTCATT
Organism: Campiglossa producta; assembly: GCA_964058755.1. Classification (NCBI taxonomy): domain Eukaryota; kingdom Metazoa; phylum Arthropoda; class Insecta; order Diptera; family Tephritidae; genus Campiglossa; species Campiglossa producta. The sequence continues at coordinate 57,018,554 of CAXKVI010000004.1, read as the reverse complement.
AGATATTTTACGTTTAAGGTCGATATCATTAACACCATTAATTATGTGTCGCGCACTGCTCGATTCTGTTAACAACAACAACAACAACAACAACAACCAAGTGCTAGCATTCTATAAAAATATTCGACCGTGGTTGTTGTTGTTGGTTGCATATTTGCCGTGCAGAACGCTGCTGGCACGGGCGACGATGTTAACGTTGGCTCAAAATTTTAAACCGTCGGATTCCTCGCGCACTCACGTTTGTTGTTATTTGTGCGTTTATGAACTTTTCAATTGTTTTTTTTTCTAGCGAGGTTATACGTTGCACAATTGTTACTTCTTCTTCTATTTCACTTTCGCAATCGGTTAAATTGACTTCTAAACGTTGCAAGAGTTGGTTTTTCGTACCCGTCGTAGGCAAACCAGCATCTTTTTTCAAGTCTTTTAAGGTATAATTTGATTTCGACATTTTGTTTTGATTGGGTTTTCGATTCCTTATAAGATTTATATGCATGTATGTTTATCAGTTGTTGTAAAGTGCAACCACACGAGCGAGACAGATACGAATAGTTTTCACTGCATTAACTACGCTGTATAATGCCAAAACGAGACCGGTACACTTACGTACGATTATGTGCACAAGATAACCAGCAAAAAGGAGCCTTCGATCTCTTCGTTATAACCATAGTACAACTGTACAAGTAAGATATGAATCAGCTGTTCGACTTACAGCTGTGCTCACCTTCCCGTTATTGGAAGCCACTCAACGAAGGGTGTCATTCATTAGGACCGAAATAAAAGTAGTAGTAGCTTGTGACAAATGTTTAATAACTTCATAAATAATAGAAACTATTTGCCGAAAATTATTTATTATAGCAACTAATTTGATCTGGAAATGTTTGTACAAAGATTTTACTTGTTTAGCGAAAATTTTTTCATATTTTCTAAAACTTTCTAAAACTTTTAGCACTACGCTGAAAAGCAATCCTGTGGTTGATATTTCCATGAAAACTCTCTTGTTCTTCTTTGTTTACATAAAACGCAACTTGCTAATTGTATAAATTTCTTTGAATATTTTTAATAAACAAGCATTTTTCTTACTTACAGCATATATTAGTAAAGTGCCCCACCATTTAAATGTGTTTTTTCATAGATCATCATCATTTATTGGCGCTTAACCGCCTAAGCGATTTTGGCCGTCGCCTATCAAAGCACGCCAGTCATTCCTTTTTAGCGATAACTGACGCCAATTGGAAACCCCAAGGGAGTTCAAGTCATCCTCCACCTGTTGTTTCCATCTCAGTCGAGGCCTCCCCCTTCCTCTGCTGCCGAATTCGGGTGACGATTGGAAAACCTTCTGGGCTGGAGCTTCTTTGTCCATTCGCATGACGTGACCCAGCCAGCGGAGCCTTTGGGCTTTAATTCGCTGGACTATGGTCAGATCTGCGTAAAGCTCGTATAGCTCATCGTGAAATCTCCTTCGATACTCGCCGTCGGCATCGCGGGAAGGACCATAAATCTTCCGGAGAACTTTTCTCTCAAATACTCCAAGGGCCATCTCATCTTCTCTTGACATTGTCCATGAATCTGAGCCATACATCAGGACAGGTATGATGAGAGACTTATAGAGCGTGATCTTTGCCAGTCCAGAGAAGGCAGCGCTTACGGCGCGGTTGTTAAGGCCAATGATATCAATATCATCGGCATACGCCAGCAATTGCACGCTCTTGTAATAGATTGTACCATTGCGGTTTAGCTCTGCTGCTCGAATTATCTTCTCCAGCATCAGGTTGAAGAAATCGCACGAAAGGGAGTCGCCCTGTCTGAAGCCTCGTTTGGTTTCAAATGGCTCAGAGAGGGCCTTCCAGACTCTGACGGAGCTGTTGGTATTGCTCAACGTCATTTGACAAAGCCGTATAAGCTTTGCAGGGAAGTCAAATTCAGACATGGCGGCATACAGGCAACTCCTTTTTGCGCTGTCAAAAGCGGCTTTGAAATCGACAAAGAGATGGTGTGTGTCGATTCTTTTATCATGGGTCTTCTCCAGGATTTGCCGTATCGTGAAAATCTGGTCGATGGTAGACTTACCAGGTCTAAAGCCACACTGATAAGGTCCAATCAGCTTGTCTACGATGGGCTTCAGTCTTTCACACAACACGCTAGAAAGAACCTTATATGCGATATTAAGAAGGCTGATTCCGCGGTAGTTGGTGCGGTTAGCGGGATCGCCTTTCTTGTGGATTGGGCAGAGCACACTTAAATTCCAATCTGGAGGCATGCACTCGTCTGACCATATTCTGCATAAGAGCTGATGCATGCTTTTTACCAGCTCCTCGCCTCCGTGTTTGTACAGCTCTGCGGGAAGTCCGTCTTTTCCAGGCGCTTTGTTGTTTTTGAGCCGGGATATAGCTATCTTCACTTCGTCATAGTCAGGTGGTGCGACGACTTTTCCATCGTCAGGGATTGGGGTATCGGGTTCGACGTCTCCCTCGCAATTTAGCAGTGAGGAGAAGTGCTCCCTCCATAATTTAAGTACACTCTGTACGTCGGTTACCAGGTCGCCATTGTTGTCCTTACAGGAACTTGCCCCGGTCTTAAAACCTTCCGTCATCCGCCGGATCTTTTCATAGAATTTTCGGGCATCATTCCTGTCAGCCAGCATCTCAAGCTCCTCACACTCACGCCTTTCGGCCTCACGTTTCTTTTTTCTGAAAAGGCGTCTCTCTTCCTTCTTTGCCTTACGATAGCGTTGCCATACACTGCGGGTTGCACCCGTTCGCAACGTCTCCCTGTAGGCAGCGTCCTTTTTGTCCGAGGCAGTTCTGCATTCCTCATCGTACCAGTTGTTTTTGCGGGCTCGCTGGAACCCTATAGTGGCCTCAGCGGCGGTACGTAATGAGTGAGAGATATGCTCCCATTGCTCGGTTGCATCGTTAGGTCGCGGATTGCTCTCCGATAGCAGGTGTGAGAGTCGAGTGGAGAAATTGTCAGCTGTCTGTGTCGTGCGCAGCTTCTCGACGTCAAACTTTCCTTCCGTTACTGTGCGCACTTTCTTTGCTACACAGAGGCGTGTGCGTATCTTGGCTGCAACAAGATAATGGTCCGAGTCGATATTGGGACCACGCAGGGTACGCACGTCCAGAACGGTGGAGCTATGCCTGCCGTCGATCAATGACATGATCAATCTGGTTTCTTGTTCTTTGATCAGGAGACAGCCAGGTGGCTTGGTGTATTCGTTTATGCTGGAACCTGGTACTACTGACGACCATATTGCGAGCAGCGGCGAAGTCAATCAACCTAGTGCCGTTGGGGGATGTTATATCATGGAGACTAAATTTTCCAACTGTTGGACCAAAGACTCCTTCCTTGCCCACCTTCGCATTAAAGTCGCCGAGCACGATTTTGATATCATGTTGGGGGCAGCGATCATAAGTCTGTTCAAGTTTATCGTAGAAGGAGTCCTTCTCTGCGTCGTCCGTCTCCTCAGTCGGCGCATAGGCGCAGATAAATTTTATGTTGAAAAACCTCGCCTTGATGCGGATCGCAGCGAGACGCTCGTCCACGGGGGTGAACGCTAGTACTTGGCGGCGAAGTCTCTTTCCCACCACGAATCCTACACCACGCGCTTTGCCGCGTGTCTGGCCACTGTAGTATACGTCACAAGGTCCGATGGTCGTCTTTCCTTGTCCCGTCCATCGCATTTCCTGCAGGGCGGTGATGTCAGCCTTTGCGTTAACGAGGACATCAACCAGTCGGGCAGCGGTACCATCCCTTGAAAGGGTCCGGACATTCCAGGTACATGCCCTAATATCCTTCTCATTATCCTGTGTTCGTTTTGCCGGGTCGTCAACATTAAAGGGGGTTCTTTCATAGATGCCTGTGCTTATTTTCTTTTTGTACTTTGTGTGTGCGTGGCGTGCATATAAGGGAGTGTTCACATACTGCTACAAAGTTGCTTATATGGCGTTTCCACCAAACACACACAGCATCCTTTGGGTTTGGAATAATTGTCAACTGTTTCTGATGCGTGTTCCTCCTCGTTGCTCGGGCGTGATAGATCGCGTAGCTTTGTTATGAATAATCATAGCAATTAAATAATTATTATTATTACATTGCATTAAACTCGAGGAAAAGCGACAACAAAGACGACGTATTGCACCCTTGCTGTTAATATTGAGATTTATCACCACATTTTCCATTAAATAATGAATAAACAGACATATTTGTATAAAAAATCATTGTTTATTTAAATAAATAAATAAAGAAAATAAGTGAGTCCCATAACTCAAACATAAAAAAGTTACTATAATTGGACACAGTGCACTAAATCATTATTCTCACACATTCTTAATAGTAATATATTAAAAATTTAAGATTAGTGAGCTGTATCCATTTATGAAAGTTGTCATTGCTTTTCCACACCACCCAGGAGGCAGCAATGTAGGCGCGTTACCGATTTTTTTAGGTGTTCGGCTCCCCTAGAGGCCTATTTTCACCAATATACGTAGTAATTACATAAAACAGGAACAGCGTTTCTTTTTAAGAACCGTCCCAATCTGATGTTTTTGGAAAAATGCCTCTGACATGCGAAAATGTATTTGGCTGTTGGGCCTTCCACACCTAGCAACCGAAGCCATTCCAGACGCCTGTTAAAAATTAAAAAAACGAATTAGTGAAACCATTTATACTCGTATACAAATGTATATATATACAAGAGAAATATGTCAAGCTGCTTGGAAATGTATTCGCTTTACTTGAACCATCAAAAGTAAGCATGTGACGCATTTCTTGGAAAAAATCTACTTATACTTGCGCTAGTTCAAGCTCATTTCTTCATACGTATGTATGTATGTTATAAAAATACAATACTTTTTCACAAAGGGTTTCTTTAAAAAACAAAGCAGCTTGTTTAGTTCACTGATATATACATACATTCTTTGTGTGGGAATATAACAATATGCAGCAACAGCTAAAATGGACATAACCCTGTAAAACTGTCATTGATGGTTGGACCAGGTCAAGCAGCTATGCTAACTACCTGCTCGCGTTCTTGTAGGAAAATAACGAAAATATCTGTTGAAACAAGCGATTACCGCATAAGTGGTTATTGCTGCAATGACAGTTTTGGTTTTTTAGGTAGAGTGTTGTTGGCATGAAACATAATCGAAAACAAAAATATAAATTATAAAAAGTAAAAAAAAAAACCAAAAGTGTTTGGTAAATTAAAAAGAATTTTTTTTTTATATAATAAAAAAGCATTTTAAAATAAAAGGAAAACGGCGTTGTAAATTAAACAAAAAAACATTGCGTTGTAAAATAAAATGTATATAAGATCAAAAATAAAAAGCAGGAATCTTTACCAATAAACACACATTTTTTATAATACCCGTTTTGGTCCGTTAGGGATACAATTTTTTCTGAAAACAAATATTTAAAAAATATTAGGTATAGATGTAGAACATTTCTTAAATAGCTTTTTGCTTTAATTTACACCATATAAACTTAAATGGTTAAATAACAATACTTAAAAATAAATGGGTTTATATGTATACATATATATTTTTTTACTAAACTCAAACTGTATAAAGCTAAGAAAATTATGAATGGCATAATATCTAATATCTGAATTTATGCACAATAATTGCCCATAAAGAACTTAACAAGAATTATTGAAAGAATATTTTCTCATATTTAAAACTTAGTCACTTTATACACTCACCTTGGCATTTCTGTTTCTCCAGGATAAGGGTATCGCGGGACTCCTAATCCGCATCCTAAAATACAGCAATGGTCGGGCATTTCTGGAAACGAACAACTTTATTAGATACATGTATGCATGTCTTATTTGCTAAAATTCTTATTACCACGCACTATTTTTTTCCACTTTAACTCGGCATAAATATCTGAAAGACGGAAAAATGTTGTTCTTTGTAAATAAATGAAATTATTAGCCGAAATTGTATTATAAAATTAAATATTAAAATAAACTTTTTTTGAAATGACTCACTTTATCAACTGCTTCGTTTGAACTAACATACATATTTACGCGCAGGGTTGCATTTCACGTCTGCAATGTATTTCAAAATATTCTTATTCATAAAATATGTAAATATATTTAAATCATTTCATTTATCATCAAAATAAATATTGAAATGTATAAAAACTGCAAAATATATTGATATTCAAATAGTTATAGTTCATATAATTGAAATGACATTATTTTTCATAAAAAAACAATAAATTTGATCCAAATCACAAAATTTGTTTAGTTCATAGGCATACATTTTGTTCTACATTTCCATACTAAATTGCTTTAAAAATATACCTACACAGCAACCCTGTATGGAGATTTCACTCCATTTCTCGGGTTGCTGTGTTAGTTAAGCTAGTTTGACACTGTCTACAGTGTCAAAATTGGGTGTATTAGAAAGAGAGAGAAATAAGGATAACTTACTTGTAGACCTGTACTATGGTTATAACTGACTTCGGTAAAATGGTTGTCGTACCAGGGTTGTCGTATGATTGATATGTTTGAAAAAGTGGTGGATTCTATGTATGATGTAGGGTTGCATTTATTAGGAGTGACAGTGATGTATTTCATGTGTGACGAATTGACAGGCTTACTAGGCGTGACACTAGTCAACTATTAATAAACTCAAAGTTAGACAAATGATGATAACTACATTAAAAATTAATTAATATCTCATATTTCCAACAGAGCTGTTAAAGAATTAAATCTTTTGCTGTTCGAAATCATAGTTTTTCTTCATTCAGTATTTGAAATTCTTTTCATCGTTGAAGAATTTAACTTCAATTTACGCATTCAGCAATTCTTTACAGAAATCATGATTTATAAATCCACCAAGTGTCAATTCAACAAGAATTCAAAATAGAATTACGAAGAAAAGCTCTTTAATTCAGAATGGTCATTCAGTTGATTTGATTCTTTTGGAGAGTTAATTCAGCGCATTCAGTACGAATCAGTTACTGAAAAAATGCTAATTTACTCCCTAAAACAGTACTAAAAGTTTTCAAGTTCCTTTCACGCTAGAAGAATTTAAAAAAAAACTTACATTAAATATTATAATAATCTATAACATAAAATTAGTGGTAAAAGCTTGTCCGCGTGTAAGAAATATGAGAATTTGGGAAAATTCAAGTTAAAATATAAAAAAGTATGATTTTGAAAGGTATAACATGCCTGGTCTTCACATAAACTGCCTTATTAGTGTTGCTGATGTGGTAGTTACGAAGCTATTCGGGCATATTTTATTAACCCTCTGAACATATTATTGAATTTAATTAAATAAGCTTTTGTCACATAAATAAAAAATAAATATGTATGTGTAATTATTTTATTCACGGTCAAATTCTTCCAGCAGTCTTTAAGAAAATGTTAGACCATGTCCATATAGTGGCATATTTAGTTTTGCAAAATCTGGCAGTGTCAAGTTTAAATTTAACAACTTCGAAAGTGTTTCAGTATTTTTAAAGATCTTCAACGCACAGCGAATATTGCCGAATTCGCCCTGCTATTACCATATATGAATTTGCGTTGCTCTCATATCGACAAGTTGTACAGGCAATACACATTTTTGACAGATAACTGCTGGAGTGCGTTTATATTACGTTCAGCTGAAACTCATGCCTTTTATGAATATAAAAAAATTCGGAGCTCTTTCATGGTTTTATTAGCCATAAACATACGTCAGTTTTGAAAAGTGAGAAAAAGAATCAAATTTTTTTTTTTGGATTTATACTTTGAAATATGGAAATTCTTTCCAAATATTTGTATTTTATTTCGATTTTTTAGTCAACAATAATAGTAGTAGAATTAATTTCCATTTAATTGTATAACAGAAACCATTTGAAAAGTCTTTTAAAATTTGCACAAAGTTCAGGGGAGTAAAACGATCATCTAAACTTTCAACTTCTTCGGCAGATTTTGTATGAAATTTCTGAGGACTCAGTTTGGTAGGCCAAACAGTATAATTATATGCAAGTTAGAACTACCTGAAATATTTAATAATATTTAATAATAATTTTTTATGCGAAATTAAATTTTGTTCATGCGTTGCATGAAAAAAATTCTTAAAAATCAGGAAAATATTTAAATTAGTTCTAACTTTCACATTATACCACTGAAATTTATTGTCCTACAAAACTAAGAAAAATCTGCCAAAAACGTTGAAAATTTGGATGGCCATTTTGCTAAGCTCCCCTGAACTTTGACCAAATTCTTAAAGACATCTTTAATTTTGTGTCTAACTGTACATATTACAGAAGTGCCTGAAAAAATCTCATAAAAGCAAGAAATCCGGGATTTTACAATCGACGTGGCTGTTTGGCAGTATCCCGCCTTTTTACAAGTCTTCAATGGGTGACTGGAGTTCTGGTCGGTGATAGTGTCGAATTCAGGACATTTTTTAGCACGGATAAGAAACGGGTTAATAAAAATGACAGCACCTTAAAGGCACAGTAGGGATGGCAGCTATTTTAGTTTTTTGAGCCCAAAAGTTTCGAGATCCCGAATATGTATCATTTAGATATTTTATACATTTTAACAAACAAACTGAAGACAGTACATCAATATTATTTGCATTAGAAACAAGATGCTTAAATAGATATAAAAAATATATAAGTAGAGTTTAAATATATCCTATAACTTTTTCTTTACAAAATAGCAATATTTTTAAATTAGTACAAGACCGGGAATAATCAAACATCTTCTTACGGTTTCTCCTAGCTGCTAGCGAAAAAAGTTAGGGATTTTATAAAATTTCTCTCCATTCATAAGTGGGCAATATTAGGTGTTAATTTTTATACCCTGCTTTTATGATTTTATATAAAACCAATAGCTCAAAAAACTGCATTAATCCAACTTTGCTATATTATTCGTAAAAAATAGCTATTTTAAACATTCGGGATTTTTTAACTTCTTTTCGAAATTTCGGGACTTATAAAAAACAATCCCGGGATTGACTTCAAATGTCAAAGAAAAAATATATAATAACAACATTTCATGATACAAAAAGCGCACCAGTAGGAAATTGTAACAGTGAGGGACGTTTCTGACATCTTACTTAAGTATTAGGACTTATCACAATATATCTATGTTGCGGTGTTGCATCTACATCTTAAGTGTTTATTATTAAGGAAATTCACAAGGTCTTTTTGTACAATTTCAACAACACAACACTTGAGAGCACTATATGAGGTGAATGTTGTGTCTGAATACATTAAATTAAATTTTAATACAAATTTGTCAGAAAATATTGAATTTTTGTGTTCGTGGCTCTTTTACTTTTGAAACTAGAGAAAACGAAAAAACAAGGAAAAGCCAAATAGCACACCTGCACATTGGGTTGCTTAATTTTATTGTGCTATTTTGCAAATTTTATATAAGAAATGTCAACAAAGAAAATTTGACAGTCTTAAATTTTGATTTGCCTAATTTTGATTTTTTCTAATTTTAATTAGTACATACACAGAGAAGTTTTAATGGCTTTTGACATGCGACTGGTGTTGTAAGCCAAATGCTGTAAAAGCACTAAACAATCATACAGTGCTTGTCAGCTGAAGCATCAGCGCGAATAACGTTCTAAGTGTAATTTTTTTCAAAACCGGTTTCATTGCATAAAACATTTTGTATTACTCTTCATATAACGAATTTTCTAAAATTTTACACCAAAACTGTAAAAATGCATTTAAAAATAGTAGGGTAATTTAAAGTGACATACATTATTTTGCATTGAAGCGTCGAAAGTGATTCGTAACGGCACTGGAAGATCAGTTTTGTAAAACTCATAATATGAAAGATATAAAAGAAAAAGTTAAGGGAGACAGATGAGAAAAATAGATTTAAAATATATGACTTTAGCGTTTTTTTGCTCTCCTGACAAATTCTGATTTTGTATCTTAGAACGTTATTCGCTTCGATGCTTCAAAGTCCTCTTCCTATCCTGCTCTGTCACCTAAGGCCCTTATTATGAGCTGCATTCGATGTTCGATCTTCGTTGGTTATCGAACATCGAAAATCGAACTTCAAATTCATATTATGGCTAGCGCATCGCTGACGAAATTTTCGTTGTGTATCCATTTTTTCAACGAATAGCATTTTGCTTTCGACGCTGTATCGAATTGTTTTAAAATTACTAAAAATGTAAGTTTTTTGTATTTATCTTCTACTTTTTTGATTTATAGTACTAATTTTAACTCTTTTGCATTAGTTTGATGTAGGTCTAAGGTCGTCAGCACAAAACAACAGCTGGAAACGTTGGTTTCTCTAATGCACCAAAATCCGAGCCTAGCAAGAGGTGTTTATTCAAAATCCCAGGCTGCAAAAAAGTGGGAGGAAATAACTACGCAGCTAAATTGCTTAGGCCCACCAGTCAGAAGGCCAGAAAAGTGGATTAAGGTAAGCTTAAACTTCATATACATATGTGAATTACGCAGAAAAAATAAGTACATACCTACATATATATATGTTTTTTTGTCTTTAGGTGTGGGCTGACATGAAATCGAAAACAAAAAGGAAGAATATGGAGAACAAGGCGGAATTTCGAGCCACTGGAGGTGGACCGAACAGGCTACATATATTGACGCATAGCGAAGAAGTAATAAGTGCCTTACTTGGATATGAGACAAGCGCCAACCCACCAGGACAAGAGCATGGCTTAAGGGCAAGTGGGTCTGGCGAGTGCCAAGATGTTTCTGAAGATGAAAGCGCAATCGAACAGGTATCGATTGAAATTGTGGAAGACCAAGTTGAAAGTGATGATGCTCCCGAAGAAAGACCACGGGTAGAGAAACGCAAGAGGAATAGCAAGGCTGATAGAATTAGGTTGTTAGAAGAGCAAACGAACGACCAAAAAAAATTCCACGCAGAAATGCTAAAAAATATGGAAGCAATAAAGGAAAGTGTGGCTGAGATTGCAACTTTCACAGAGCGAATGTACACCATAAAATACTACGGCCAAAGAGAGCTTGTAAAACTTAAACGCGAGAAGTTAGAGTTATACAAAAGCCAGTTAAAAAAATAGAGTTACATTTAAGATTACTTTTTTTAATGATTAAGGAAAACCTGAATAATGTTAAGTTTTTAAGGCCAGTGAAACTGAAGTGATATTTTTTTACCTACATTTTAAGACTATTTAGATATTAAGAAAAAAATGAATTTAAAACAATTTACGAAACTGAAGTGATTTTTTGTTTACCTATATACATATACATATTATAATAGATTCTAAGACTGTTTAGATATTAAGTAAAAAAATGAATTTAAAACAATTTACGAAACTGAAGTGATTTTTTGTTTACCTATATACATATATTATAATAGATTCTAAGACTATTTAGATATTAAGAAAAAAATTAATTTAAAACAATTTACGAAACTGAAGTGATTTTTTGTTTACCTATATACATATATTATAATAGATTCTTAGACTGTTTAGATATAAAGTAAAAAAATGAATTTAAATGTATAAAAATGAATTGGTATTTTTTACCTACATATACTGTTTAGATAGTAAGTAAAAAAATGAATTAAGATGAATGAATTAAACCAACATTTTTTCATGCACAAAAACATATAAAATACATTTTTTATTTAAACAAAATGGATTAACTATAAAGTTCTTAATATTCTATTTCTGATTTCTTCTGCTTCCAAATGATTGGCAGATTCAATGTCGGTGAATGTGATATCATCGTCGTATTCTATATTAGTTAACTCTTCTATAGAAATTTCGACTTTGAAATACATACAAATATTATGCAAAGCCGCACACACGTTTATTATTTGTGTTGCTTTTGTTGGTGTATAATGGAGAGCTCTTGCCTGTAGCAAGCATCTAAACCTATTTTTCATAACTCCAATCGTTCGCTCTATAATATTTCTCCCTTTCGCATGCTGTGTGTTGTAAATACATTGAGGTGATCCTTCATCTGGATTTCTAAACGGCGTTAGTAAGTATGGCTTCAAGGCGTATCCAGCATCACCTGCATAGGACAGTAATGCATTATTTATATGTAAGATATGTTCTTTATATATATATATATATACACATACCAAGAAGCCAGGTATTGCGAATACCGTCTTGATGTTGCTGTTCGAGATGTAATTTCAACGCCGACATATTGAACACCATAGAATCATGTGTTGCTCCAGGATGTTTAGCGATTATGTACCGTATAGTCATAGTGTGATCACAAACCTTGAAAATGTATGTTTAAAAGTGTATGTACTTACAACCTCAAATTAATATCACATTTGTATACTTACAACCATAGCATTAATGCTAAAGAATCCTTTTCTATTGTAGTACAAATGCTGTAATTCTTTCTTGGGAGCAACGATTTTAATATGCGTGCCATCAACACAGCCAATGATCCCTGGAATTCTGCTTACGCTATAAAAGTGTGCTTTTGCTTGTTGCCGCTCATCTTCCTCGTAATTGAAATTTATCCATCTCCGACAAATTACATTTTCTAAAACGTCTAGTGCCTCTGACAACACCACAGACACAGTGGGTTGTGCAAGTCCAAGTGCATTATCGTTCCCAATACTTAGCTGGTAGGATCCCTGAGCACAAAACCTTAAAACTGTTGCCAATTTTAAAATGCTCGGAATAGATTTTGCTCTTGTGCATTGTTTTAGCTGCTCGTCTGTACTGGACAGCAATTCCATAAACGCTTCTTTCGATAGCCGGAAATTTGTTATAAATCTGTTTAAAAACTTTATTATTATCAAACATTAAATAACACTTTTGTATATGTACACTTACGCAGTGGAATTCATCTCCAAAGGATTGGATGCATCTCTTAATCGCTTTCTGTTTCTTGCTAGTTCTAGTAAGCTTCCTTCATCATCCGATGAATCTTCGAACCATAACTCTGTCGTAGTCATATTTTTGTTTTCTGCATCAATTTTGCTCAAATATTTGCTAGGTAATTTATTTTGTTTGTTTAGATGATTTATTTTTTTAATCACAGCTGATAAAAGATGTACTACAGTGAACAGTTGAAACGATCGAAATTCACAATAGCGCAAGTATTCACCGAATGCAGCTCATAATACCAAATGAGAATTTTTTCGTTGAGCATTTTCGACCACGGTCGAAGATCGAATTAAACTCATAATAGGCACCTAAATGTTTAGCAACATTGGAATATGTTACAATTTTTCCAAACGATGGATATGCCATTTTTGCTTTTACGAACGTGTTTTTCGCTTTGTTTATATTTTTGTTTGATAACTACTATATACATGAAATATTCATGACTTAAGATGAGCTTTTAGGTAAAGAATAATACATTTTTATTTTTTTTTTAAGATCAGAGGTAAAGATGCAACGACATGTTAATTATAATATATTTCCCGCTGGGCATGGTTCTGCATTGAGCTCTTGTCAATTATAAAAAATTTAAACTTTTCATATTTCAAATTTTTGTTTTGTTTATAAACCGAAAAAAACATGGCCGGTCTTCACAGTGTAGCAAATCCAAATTTTTTCTTTTCTCATTATATAATTGGGTACACTTCACTTCACTGCACTCACCTTGACTTTAAGTAAATATAGGGAAATGACTTTAATTTTAAATTCAAATTTAGTTTTATTTAGGTTAGGTTAGGTTAAAAGGGCAGGACAGAGTACACCGACCCCGTCCAACACTTAGGCCAGAAAAATAGGCCCATTGTGATACCCCACACGGTCACTACCCCTCCCCCATGTCCGAAAACCCAAGCTCACACTCCAGGCAGAGGAACAAACCAGTTCGTGGAATCAATAAATTTGGCTAACGCCTTAATTTCCATTTTTGATACCTGAACGAGGTCGTCGAGGAACGGTTGGCCGAGTATAGCCAAACGTCTTCTACTAAGTGCGGGGCATTGACGCAGCAGATGCTGAACGCTCTCTTCCTCCTCAATACATCTGCAGCTGCCACAGAAGTCATGAGATGTGACGCCCGTCCTAGCACCATGCGTGCCTATTAAACAGTGTCCTGTTAAGACCCTTACCAAAGAAGAAATGCCCGATTTATTAAGGGTCAAATCATTTCCTGGAAGGAGATGAGTGGTGGTACCCTTCCTTGCCAGCTCATCCGCTTTACAGTTACCTTCAATATTCCTGTGCCCAGGTACCCAAATAAGGCTGATACCGAAGTGCTGAGCCATCTCGTTAAGAGATCTGCGGCATTCAGTTAGCGACTTTGTGTTGTCGACACATGAGTTCAGTGCCTTTAGCGCGGCCTGACTGTCTGAGAAAATAAATATTCGTTTGCCGTTTCGGGGCGTAGACACCAAGCTTTTAACTGCACCGTGTATAGCCAGCATTTCCGCTTGGTACACGCTGCAGTGGTCGGGAAGACGAAAAGAGATTTCTAGTCCCAGATCCGGTGAAAAGATACCTCCTCCCACCTTCCCATCAAGCCTAGAGCCATCAGTGAATATGTATGTATGTATGTGGTCTGTTATCCCATTCTCGTCTTGTTGGTATTTTCATCTTCTAGTGAAGAGGACCAGTTCGGTTTTCTCGGGATTAACTTCTAAACCCGAAGAATTCGCCCAAACGCATACTTTAGACAGGCTGTCTCCATTAAATTGCAAAGAGTTTGAGGGAATTTTCCCCGCATGATAACGCAGATATCATCGGCGTACGCAATTACTTGGTAGCCTTCAGCTTCCATAAGACGTAGGAGTTGATTTACCGTAACCAACCAAAGTAGCGGAGAGAGAACACCTCCTTGTGGGGTACCCCTGTTAACAGGTCTGTGAATCGAAATTCCACCTAACTCTGTTGTAATCCTTCTGCTAACAAGCAGTTTACGGATAAACTCAACGAGGCAGGTGTCGACCCGCAGCTCCGTCAACGCCGAGGTAATAGTTTCCGGTAGAACGTTATTGAAGGCACCTGCTATATCGAGGAAAGCCACCAGTGTGTATTCCCTAATGTCAAGTGATTTTTCTATAGCAGATACCAGGGAATGCAAGGCAGTATCGGTAGATCTGCCCTTGCTATAGGCGTGTTGGGCCCGCGAAAGATGAGTTGCGTCTATCGATCTTCTGACATAGTCCTCCAAGAGTCTATCCAGAGTCTTAAGAAGAAAAGAAGATAGGCTTATAGGCCTAAAATCATTAGGTTTAGAATGGGATGGTTTCCCGGATTTAGGGATAAAAACGACCTTAACCTCTCTCCATGATGCAGGTACGTAGTTGAGCCTGAGGCAGCTTACAAACATAGTTATCAGCCAAGGCTTAATAATCTCGGATGTTTGTTGTAGCTGGGCCGGGAATATTCCGTCCGGACCTGGCGACTTAAACGGCTTGAGCCTGCATAAGGCCCAGTCCAGCTTTTTCTCATCGGTAATTTCCTGTGTTAGCTGATCAGAGAGCGTTTCTCCACTGATCGTTGTAGTAGACATGTCTATGCATGTCGGAAAGTGTGTATCCAGAAGCAGGTTCATGGTATCCGTACTCGAATCGGTCCAATTCCCATTCGGCTTTTGCACGTAGCTCAGTGTTGCTGGCGATTTAGAGAGCACCCTCCTAA
The DNA here is from genome assembly GCA_964058755.1 of Campiglossa producta. Lineage (NCBI taxonomy): Eukaryota > Metazoa > Arthropoda > Insecta > Diptera > Tephritidae > Campiglossa > Campiglossa producta. Next base: position 57,003,021 of record CAXKVI010000004.1, on the reverse strand, counting down.
GGCGCGACGCTGCGGATGTTGATTCGATATCACTGCAGAAGTTCATCCAAGAGACCCGTTTGGCCTTGCGGATTTCTCTTTTGTAATTACTTAGCTTGGTTTTGTGAAGTGCCCAGGATGCTTCGCAGCCGTCCTGTTTGGCTTTGTTAAAAGCTGCTCTACATGTCCTTCTGAGATTATCTAGAACGGACGACCACCACGGTGGTTTATGTGTTTCAGCTATCTTTCTAGGCGGGCACGCTTTATCTAAAGCGAGCTTGCATTGATTATTGAAGGAGCTGACGAGATCATCTAGCTCTTTATCGTTTCTAGGTGTTACCAGCTTATTTGACAAGTTTTTGCAAATAAGCTTTTGGTAGTAACCCCAGTTTGTTTTCCTAATATTTTGTATATATTTCGGGCTTGTGTGTGAATCTGCTAAGGAGAAACTAATGTACTTATGGTCTGAGAAGGAGTGTTCTTTTGAGACTCTCCACGATTCAACGAGGTCACTGTAGGAGTCAGTGACCAACGTAATGTCGAGGACTTCCTCGCGGTTTTTTGTTACGAAAGTGGGGTCGTTTCCCCTGTTGCATATACTTAGATTAGTGCCTAGTAAGTAATTATAGAGTGACTCACCTCGCTCATTTGTGTCAGTGCTGCCCCATTGGTTGTGATGGGCTTTTGCGTCGCCGCCTAGCACGATAATGGCGTCACGCGGTTTGGTAGAACTCACGAGCTCTTGAAAGATCCTTGATGGTATTGGACCTTGGTGATCGTGGGAAGAAGGATGCAAACCTGCACCCCCTACCCAGCCCCCCGACGCTAATCGCTGTCAAGTCTCCGTAACTGAATTGGGGTAAAAGAAGAGCGTTAATATTTGCTTTGGCTAAAATACACCTTCGAGGCTTACCTTTTTCTATAGCGCTGTAGAGATTGTATGTAGGGCTCCTCAAGCCACAGATTCTATCACCAGTGATCCATGGCTCCTGGACCAGAACAATGTCTACTGCACCTTTTGAGAGCTGCAGTAGAAGTGCAGCCGAAGCTGCTTTGCTATGATGAATGTTAATTTGGAGGACCCTCATCATGTTTTTTGCCGCTCTCCTCCGTGAGCGTCGCGTCCGCATCGTCCTCGCTCAGAAGCTGACTCTCGGAGTAAAACCTCCTGAGAGTCGAGCTACCGTCCGAGCCAGACGAGGCGTAGCCGCTCCGCTTTCCTGACGCAACTGACCCATTGTCGTCCACGTCCATTTCGTTGTCGCTGGGGGAGGGGTCCACCTCAGCAAGAGATGCAGAACTGGCAACAGCTTCAGCATCGGCCTTATAGACTTTGAGCACAGCTTTTCTGTACCCATACCGTACTGTGTAGTTGCACCGGGCCAGAGCCTCGATACTTGCCTCATCGAGTAGCAGTACTATCTGCATTGTTGCCTTGTCGGTCTTGACAACATTGACCACCCTCCAGTTCTGTGTAGGCAGCTCTGGGTTATATTCTTGCAGAACGTCAAGAATTTCGGATTTCGGAACCCAGGCTCTAGCCCTTGGGCGTTGCGGGATATCGACCGCGTCCACTACCCTCAGGCGCGCGCCCGGATAAACTTCCCCTATGCGGTCAATTCCGATCCTGTATAGGTCCACGGACCTGCTGTCATCGCAGGCAATGAGTTTGGCATTTCCTTGATACCACCCGTCATCGGTGTAGTTGGGTGGCGGTCCAGGGTTATCCCTTATCACCTGGACTGCAACTTTGGCGAGCGCGGCTTCGATCCACTTCCAGTGTTGTTTGGGGATCCTGCTAGTTTTATTAGCGGGAGCGCAAATATGATCGTGTGGCGGGTACAAATAGTTGAGCAATTGTGATTTGTTTATGTTGTGTGGGCGTTTTTGGTGTTGACATTTGGTGTATTTGTAATTGTGTTAGTGTGCGTGTGAGGTGTGGTGAGATGAGTGGCCGCAGGGTTGCTGGGAAAACGGCGTAGATTACGGCTAAGTTAGCCATCCCGGCCCCCCCTAGGCGAGTCATCAGCCTAGCAACCGCTGTAGTTGCTGTAGTGTCTCCACGACGTTGCTTAACCCGGTTGGGCGTCGGTTGCGTTGGCTAGGAGCATGCCGACGTGGTGATGTTGCTGGGTGGCGGTAACGAGCACCCGGGTGACTCCACGTCTGCTGACGATGATTCGGCTGCCTTGTTGTGCGTCGAAGTTGCGAGACGCGTGGTGGTTGCGATCGGTGTTGCATGTTGTTCCGTGGCGGCGGTGCCACGGGGGCGCTTGGTCTGGCGGTCCGGTGCAGGAACGTTTGGTGTGGCCTGTCGCACAGCTGGCACAACACTTGAGAGGTGCACGCTTCAGTGGTGTGCCACAAGGCCAAGCAATTGAGGCAGTAGCCATGCGCTTGCGCTATCTGCTGCCGTTGAAGCGGTTGCATCGCTTTAAAAATGCTGCATAGACGCAATGCGTGTGGTCGTCGACATAGGGGGCACCGTACGCGATATGCCGCTACGGGATCCCTTGGTACCGTCTCTATGGTGTCCGCGGTATCGGACCCATTCGCAGCCCTACGTGGCGCTGGCGATGGTGCAGTTGTTGCACGAGGAGCGTTGGCCCGAGGAGTTGCAATGGGTGTTGCACGTGCGCGTGGCACGGTGACCGCCGAGCGGATGGTTGGTGTCGGGGCGCCTTCCTCAATCTCCATGTTTGTAGACATCTGTTTAGAAGAGATAATCAACTGTAGTGTCTTGTAAAGTCATGTGGGGTGCTTAATTAGAGCACTACATATGTGTATTTATATATGTATTTCTTATATAAGGCTTGATCATTGTATATATGATAAGCGGTTTTATTTGCGGCGCGTGTAAGTATTCACGATTTCGAGGAATCTAGTCCTTCGAGCTACCTCTTTAGGAGTACGGTATTAATTTCGAGTAGCAGCATCACTTGGGTGGATGAATTGCCAATTAATGCCTTGTGGTGCATATTTTTCAATGACATGCGGCGAGACTTCTTTTGCGAACTGTACGAACTCTTTTTCGGTTGCGCGTTGGGCACCGATGAAGGTTTTACCGTTGTCGCTCATGATATTGGAGGGAAATCCTCGCCGTCCGACAAAGCGTGCAAATGCCGCGAGGAAAGCTGACATTGTCAGATCGGAACATAACTCTAAGTGCACGGCTTTTGTCGTAAAGCATACAAAAACAGCCACGTAACCTTTCGTTATGGTAGATGACCTTAGCATCGAGGCCTTTAACTGGAAAGGTCCGGCAAAATCAACACCCGTGATGGTGAAAGGCAGAGAAAAATTGCAGCGTTCAGGTGGTAGAGCAGCCATGATCTGCGTGCGCATCTTTTTCTTATGTAGCGTACAGACTTTACACGCAAAGATGCATTTTTAAATAAAAATTCTTGTCGGATCATTTGTTGCATTGGCCGGTGTTCGGCGTGTACCATTAAAAGGTGAAGATAATTAATGAAAAGCATGGCAAATGCTAATTTTTCAGGTATTATTATGGGATGCCGCTCATTGTAGCTCAGGCTGGAGTTCGCTAGCCTTCCGTTGGCCCGAATCAGTCCTTTCGAGTCTACAAAGGGGTTAAGCACTAATAGAGCGTTCTTTTTGTCAATAGGTTTTGACCCAATTAGCAGTGTTCGTTCACTGTTATCGTATCGAGTTTGCGTGGACTCGATTAGAGCTATTTTTGCCCGCTGCAACTCTTGGTGCGTTAGAGCATAGCTTTCGGTATTAGGTTTTCTCTGCACTTTGTTCTTTAAGCGATTTACAAATTGAAACATATACGCTATTACCCTTAACGCTCGGGGGAACGACGAAAATCGCTCTAGGATATCCGTGTCCTCCAGAGTGGTATGAAAGCCTTCAATTCTTCGACTTTCTGGGGCTATGATATTTCGTGCAGGTGATTTTGGCCACGCTTCTTGTGGTTCTACTAGCCAGCTTGGGCCGTTCCACCAAAGTGTGGTGGTTGTTAAGTGCAATGATTTGCAGCCTCTTGTGCCAAGATCCGCAGGGTTATCAGCACTGGCAACATGCCGCCAAGTTCCTGGTCCTACTAAATCAATAATTTCAGCTGTGCGGTTTGACACGTATGTTTTCCACGTATGTGTTGGTTTTTCTAACCATGCTAGGACGATTTCTGAATCGGTCCATAAATACAATTTCCTATTGCTCAGGTTCAGGTGTTTTTGTACGGTCGACGCTAGTTTTGCGAGCAGAAGTGCGCCGCATAGCTCGAGCCGTGGAAGGCTTACGGTCTTGAGGGGTGCGACCTTGCTTTTGCTACTAATAAGTGGCTGGCAGTTTTACCATTGTGCTGACTTCGCACATAAATCGCTGCGCAGTATGCTTTTTCAGAAGCGTCGCAGAAGCCATGTAGTTCGAATTGGTGAACAGGGGCGAAATTTACCCACCGAGGTTTTTGTATCTCGGATATAGTGTGCAGGTTGTTTGCAAATTGGGACCAATTTAGTAAGCGGAGTAACCACTTCGTCCCAATCGGTTCCATCTAGCCATAATTCTTGTATCAAGATCTTTGCTTGAATCATAATTGGCGCAAGCCATCCTGCGGGGTCGAAAAGTTTCGCCACAGAGGACAGAATTTGCCTTTTAGTTTTTGCGGATTTTGCAGATATCGACTCAAGAGTGTATGAAAATTGGTCTGATATTGAATTCCATTGTATGCCCAAGGTTTTGATGGTGCTCTCTTTTTCAAATTTTAGAAAATTGGTATCTAGGAGATTTTCCTTTTTTATGTTTGCCAGTATTTCTGGATGATTGGAAGTTATCTTTTTTAATGGAAACCCTGCTGAGTCGAGGGCTTCGATAACTTGAGCTAGTGATTCGCACGCTAAAGGAAGGCTATGGCTTCCCGACAGTATGTCGTCTACGTACGTTTGAGAGCTAAGCACCGGGGCGACTAGAGGTAATTTAGCTTTTGTGTCCTTTGCCAGTTCGTGTAATGTACGAATGGCTAGGAAGGGGGCGCAGTTTACGCCAAATGTCACCGTTTTTAGTCTGTAGTCGCGTATTGGACTACTAGGTGAACTGCGAAATATAATTCGCTGGTAATCTTGGTCGTCTTCATGTACTAGGATTTGCCTGTACATTTTCTCGACGTCACCGTTGATAAAAAACATCGGTCCCGTGTATAAAACATCGTTAAGGGAGTTACCTGAGCTTGTGCATTTAGATGCATTAAACATCACTCTTACTTTTGTTGTAAGTTTTTCCGGTTTTATAACCGCGTGGTGTGGAAGATAAAATGATGCGTGTTTGCCTTTTGTAATTTTTTCATAGGAATTTACTGATTCCATATGATCTAGTTGTAGATACTCCTCAAGAACATTGTCGTATGAGGTTTTTAGCTCGCTTTTTCTAAGTAGGTTTCTTTCCATACTTAGAAACTGCTGTAGAGCTGAGGTTCGTGAGTAACCTAAGGCGAGTGTATCAGGAAATTGTTGTTTAAATGGTAGTCGTACGACGTACCGCCCGTTCTCTGATCTTGTAGTTGTGGCTTTGTAGAAGTCTTCACAATACTTATCGTCAGCTGTTGTAACGGGAATTGGAGGGAGTTCTTCGACTTCCCAGAATTTTTTCAATTGTGAATTGAGACTGTCATTTGAAATATCTTCCACTTGCGTTGTGAACGTGGAGATGTTCTCTTTGACTTGGCCGCTTAAAATCCATCCGAAGATGGTATTTTGGGCTAATAGGTTGTTGGAGATTTTCTCAACACCTTGTAGTATTATTTGGGCCAATAATATGTCGATTTGATCGGGGGTATGGCAATTGGGATCGGCAAGTTTCAGATGTGAAAACTTTTGCCAGTGCTCGCAATTTATATTATAGCTTGGGAGCATGTTTGTCAGTCGCGGCAGAACTATAGCTTGTGCTTTTATTCTTTGATCCGCATTTGAAGACATCAAGGTAATGAGGCAGATTTTATTTGAGTTTTGTACTACTCTTCCACCCATTCCTGATATTTCAAAGTTGGCGGATTTGGTTGGTAAATTTAAGGTTTGTTGGACCTTCGATGCTATAAAAGATCGCTGTGATCCTTGATCGATTAAGGCCCTTAGCTTAAATCGTTCTCCTCGGTGTTCGATGGAGACGATTGCTGTAGGTAATAAAGTTTTGCTTTCATTTTCTGAATGAAGCGTTTGTATTCTGGCTGCTTTTGAGCAGCATGGTTGTTCTTGACAACTGTCAGGACTTTCTGATTCGATATTTTCAGGACTAGCTGTTGCCGCTAGTCCAGTGGTTCTATTGAAAGTTCGACCAATTTGAGAGTTATTTTATATGGAGCATCGAATGGTGTCTCCCTTGGCAATATGCGCACTTGTGAACACTTGGACATCTCTGCACTGGGTGAGTCTTTGATAAACAGTTTGTGCAGAGTTTCTTAGTCCTGACTAAATTATTTCGCTCTTTTGTTGATAATTTTATAAATTTCTCGCAAGATCTTATTGAATGGCCTACGTTACACAGTTCGCATGACAAATACTATGTTGTTCAGATGTGAACGATTGATTTTTGTTGAAACTTTTGTTGTTTGAAATATAGTTACTCCTGTTATGGGAGTTAAAATTAATGACTTGGGGTTTAAAGAAGCTTTAATTTTCATTTGCATTTTTCGGCCTTGTTTCTTTTGTACCTACCCGTTCTGCGATTTCGAACTGAGTGGTTAGAAAATCTTTCATTTGTTGCCATGTTGGGCATTTTTTGCCGGATGAGAGCGATTGCTCCCATAAAATTAAAGATTTTTCTGGCAATGTGGCAGCACAAATATTGACCAGAATTGGGTCCCAGTTTTCCGTGGGAATTTTTTGGGTTTCTAGAACCGACAAACAGTTTGTTACTGTTGATTGTAATTTGAGAAATTCCTCGCTAGTTTCTTTTTGAATTTTAGGCAAGTTCATTAATGTCGTTATTTGTTTATCGACTAATACTCTTTCATTTTCATATCTAGCTTTTAACGCTTCCCAAGCCAGATTAAAATTGTCATCGTTAAGTGTGAACTGTTTTACTATTATCCCTGCTTGACCTTTAGTTTTATTTCTTAAATGATATAATTTTTGCGCTTGTGATAGCTTTGGGTGGTTTATGTAAACGGCTGAGAACATATCTCGGAACGACGGCCATTGCTCATAACCCCCATGAAATACTTCAGTATCACAGGCCGGCACTTTGAGATATATGCCTGAATTTGTTTCTTTGATTTGTGTTTGGGGCAGTTCTACTCGTTGTAGAGTAGGTGCAATAATTGGTGTGAAAAATATGGGAATTCATTTTAAAGTTCAGAGATTTCCTTGCCAATCCTGCTTGGATTCCATTCGGCTCACTTTACTTCGGCTTTCTACTGTATTCGCCATAATCCCTTCGCGATTTTTATGAATGCCACGTTTAAATATGTTGGATACTAGCTGAACGTACAGCTCGGTGCCTTGAATATGGCATGGAATATTCGGATCCGGAAGCGGTGGATCTTCTTCGTCTTCAAAATAAGCTTTCAAATGTTCATACGGTATGCCTCTTGTGAATGGCGGTTCTGACAGCTCATTATCGTCGTTCAAATCAATCATATGAACGTACTCAGTGCAATCAAAATTAATTTTTGGTCTTACGTAAGCACGGAGAGATGGATCAAATAAATTATCCCGAATATATAAAATTTTTTTCAGTGCATAATTCCGAATATGTTTTCGGTCGTCGAATAGCATGCTGAGTAAAACATTTTCATAATGTGCAAAATAGGAATTATTATCAATTGTATTGTTGATCACTTTACGTAAATTGTTTGGCAAATATTGCGTCCATCGTATGAATTTTCCAAGCAAAGCACTACCGTATACAACCGACTTATAATATTTGACGTTAAAATACATGGGAACGTACACGCACGTTATGTATGTTGCCAAGATTTTCAAATTCTTGGATGGAGTGTTGGTTGTAGCGTAAAGACGAAGGATTCTACAGGCTTTTGTGAGCCATCTAGCATGATTTATAGGGCCCGGTGTAATCATAGCCAGTGAAGTTGGAACGTAGCCATTCGAAATAGCATTAGCAATTTTGTATAGATACTTCGCATCCGTTGATAGTTTCTTCTCTTCATCTTCATCCAAGCGTGGTGGCATGTTTTCAAGTGGAATCGCTTCAAAATTTGTAACAACCTGGAAAATATATTGTTGTTGGGAATTTATTACTCTGTCGCTTATAGGGAAAAGTTAAAAAAAAGAGTGATAAGTACCTGTTGGGTATGGCAATTGTGAAGATATTTTTCAAGTGATCCAGTTGAGGTTCTTGGCCCAGTCGATCGCGATTTTTCCAGTGTTTCATACAAATGACGAAACGGCAATTCGTTGAAATGTAGTAAACAAATCCACTAGTGTAATGCTCTGTTCAGTTGCATTTCAAATCGTCGAAATATACCTCTGCCCTCCCCATTGTTTGTAACTTCGCCGTCAGAGCAAATGCCAATTAAATTATCCAGAGGAATCTGCTTTTCTTCAAAAAATTCCTTCAAAGCTCCATGTTTCGCTTCAGCAGAATCATTTTTGCCTGCCAAGTTGACATAACAAAGCAATTGGTTTTTCGGCTCTTGTACGCCGACTAAATGTGATTCTTTCTTCATTTCCGAATAGTAAGTTTCGCCTACTTTTATTTGAGTCAATGCGTCGTCTTTTCGACCGTCAAACGAAAATGCTTTCAAACACCCTGTTTTGCTTTGGCGGAGAACATCCAATCTAACTTTTCTCCTTTCCCTGTCTACTTTGTTTTTGTCACAAACAATGGTTCGGCCGTGTTTATCTCTCCATCCAATGTCTTCAAACAAAGCTGATGCTAGGCAAGATGCAACTCTGCTTGTCACGCCCAATCTATCGCACATCATTGCAAACTTTGGTATACTGTATCTTGGAGAATAATGTGATTCGGTCGATGTATGAGCCACATCCATTGGAGTATCACCTTGCAAATCTGAGGGAGTTTGCTGATACGTTACATCGACGGTTAATGCCAATGATGGTTTCATTGTAAACACTTCTGTCTCTGAAGGATCCTCAACAACAGGTATTGATAGGGTTCTATCGTTGTGCTGGTCAAAAATAAAGTGTTTCAGGTTATCGGGAATTTTACCACAGTTACAAAGATTTGTTAGCAGCGGGCATTTGCATTTTGCGATGAAAAATATTTGTACCGTCAACGAAACTTTCAAATTTTTCCAAATATCGTCCGGCCCTTGACATTTCCTTGTATTTGTCAAGTAATGCATGTAGTTTTTTTGTGATGGCTATAAGTTTGTCGTAAACATTTGATGTGAATGCCTTATATGTGAATATTTTATTTGTCTGTCTGATCTGATCGGCCCAATCAAATAAAACTTCAGAATATCGAATGCAGTTGGCAAAGAAAGTTCATCCAGATCCCTTGCTGGACCGAATAGTTCCACATTATGAGAATGTAAGTTGCCTAACGAGGGTGCTGACGTTGATGCTTCTTCTACTTCGCCCTCATTTTGCTCTACATTTCTTGATGATGATGATGCTCCTTCGTCCATATTGTGTTTCTTATGCTAATAATATATTTTGAACGAATGTGTAGATATAATAAACTTTTTTGAAAACCGCAATAATTAAACTACTTTATGTCGAAGTAAAAAATCCGGATTGACAAAAACGTTTGAATAGAACGGAATAGTAAAACTTGTTTTGAAAAAAACACAATTTTAAAATTTAAGTGAAGTTAAGCTTTGAACTCGCAATATCAACTGAAACAACTTCCTACAATATCTCAATAAGGCTAAGAGTCAGGTAGAAATAGTTTTTGCCTACAATCTTCAGTTTTTATTGTGCTACCTAAACGAGGGATGTAGGGTAGAAGGGGGCACATTCGCCACTGGGGCACATATGCATGAGCTGCAGTAAATCGACAGTAATGGTGAGTTCATCTTTTTACAAACAGGTAGAAAGTTTTTTCGTTGACAAGCCGATAATGTACTCGTGGTTCCAAGGTCATGATCATTATTACAAACGCAAAACAGTTTTCAACTGTCTTGGAGGCAGGCTTTAAACATTCACAAAAATATAAATTAATTTGTCTCAACATATTGCAGATATATAACAATTATGCTAAGAGACGCCTACCCCCTGCCTCAAGCATTCATTAAAAAAAGGCTGTTAAACAATGAACAATGGGGAGTTATGAAAAAAAAATATCTTATGTGAAGAATTGGTTCAAACGGAAACATATACATAAAAAATGATTTGGGAGAAATGGCCATAAACCTTTTATCTGAACGATCGGTTATATGGGAGATATATGCTATAGTGGTCCGATCCTACCGGATCCGACATATATCTCCTATAATGCCAGTATACATATGTATGCCAAATTTCAACGAGATATCTAAAAAAATGAGGGACTAGTTTGCATTCAAACAGACAGACGGACGGACGGACAGACGGTCATGGCTAAATCAACTCAGCTCGTCCTCTGCCGATTTTGGTATATTTATTGGTGGGTCTAACGGAAACATATACATAAAAAATGATTTGGAGCTTTTAAAATGAAAAAAATTTATTTCGACCAAAACAAGTCTAAAAAACAAACAAAAAATATTTTTTTTTAAAACTGTTAATGCCAACGTTTTTATCGCATAATTTTAAGGGGGATAGGAACTACGAGACAAATTCGTTTTCATCGGCAACACTTTTGCACGTTTTTGAAGAAACCCTTAAAAAAATGGCGAAAAAGTTATTTTTTTCACCAAAACACTCCTCAAAACCCCAAAAATATTTGTATTTTTTTTTAAACTGTTATCGCCAAAGTTTTTAGCTGATAATTTTAAGTCGGACAGGGTATATATGAAAATTTTTAAGTCAAATGAAAATTTTTTAAGTAGGTCATGAAAATAACCTTAAAAATAAACGAAACAAAATTTCAAAAAACTCAAATTTTGCAGGCTCGAAAATTATTTTTTTGGGTAGGCGTAGTAGAACTTTTTTTCCTGAACCCAAAACCTATCGAAAAATCGATGGCGCGATATGGGTTAACTTTCTTCCATACAAATCGACCCGCCTTAATATGTATGTATATATTTTTATGCGTAACAGTTCGATTTTGGGTAATACGGATTTATGGAAAAAAATCCGTAGAAATACCAAATGAACGTCTTAATAATTGGAAATCATACAACTCACCGCTCTTTAGCAAGGGTTAAGGGATAGTTTAAGTACTTAGCCTTTTTTAATTATTTTGTATTTATAATTTTTTGTTAATGTTGTTGTTTGTCCTTCTTTCCCTCGCTTTTTTTATATGTGTAGCAACAATTTTGGTTTTGTATTTTTGTATTTTTTTTCCCGCGACCGGTTTTATATTGGTAGACTGTAGTTTTTGTTGTTGTATTTTAGTTTTTACTATTTTGTTGTTGTTTGTTGACCAGCGCGCCCAAAAAAGAAATTATTTTGTTTAAATATTTTAAGTTTCTTGTTTTCTGTTTGTGAATTTTTTTTTTTTTCGTTCACCCTTATATTGGGTTTTACTTTTGCATGTTTTGTTTTTGTAAACGGATATTTTGTCAACTTCTTGTTTGTGAACTTTTTATTTTTCCTTTATGTTTCATTTTTTGTTCACTTTTGTATTTTCGCACTGTCCATATATGTTTTGCGCCTTTTTTGTTTTGTTGTTTATTGTTGTGGACTTTTAATATTTTGTTTGTAATTTGTTTGATCACTGTCCATAGGTGCTATTCAGTTAGGCGAGATGGACCATATATAATTGGGTACACTTCACTTCACTGCACTCACCTTGACTTTATTTAGCGGGAGCGCAAATATGATCGTGTGGCGGGTACAAATAGTTGAACAATTGTGATTTGTTTATGTTGTGTGGGCGTTTTTGGTGTTGACATTTGGTGTATGTGTAATTGTGTTAGTGTGCGTGTGAGGTGTGGTGAGATGAGTGGCCGCAGGGTTGCTGGGAAAACGGCGTAGATTACGGCTAAGTTAGCCACTCATTTATCTCAGAATCGGTGGGATTTTTTAAAAGAAAATATATATGTCGATTTAGCAGCTAAGTAAAATGTATGACTTACATATGTGGTCCTCGCTTTCGAATTTGCTTTACCGACATTTCGAGTTTTAATTTTCCTGAAAAAAAAAGAAGTTACCTCACGTCCATAGTTTGACTTGAAACATCTATGTGTTGTTTGCGCTTTTACTTCAGTCAGATGGGATTACTGACACATCTGTGGTTTCGTTATATTATAATATTTGCGGACTGATAAAACCTCCCCAAATATGTAATTTAATCACATCAAAAAATAATGTACATATTTCACCTTCGAGTTGAGTTGTATGAGCCTATAGTTAGCCTATGTAAATCTTAATAGCTGCCTTCTGTAGATCATTCGTAGCACCATCAAATTCCAAACATCGTGGAATACTCATCATAATAATAATACAAATACCTTCTAAGAGGATAAGGTCCAGCCTTTCTTCCAATTGGTGGTTTCAGTTTTAGTACATATTGGCGAAACCTACAATTTCTTTGGCCCAACTTTACACAGTATCTGGCAAGGCATTTTCATTTTGGCTGAAAACCCCATGGAGCGTTGCCGAACACTGCCGAAGGTGGCCTCGTTTTGAAAAACTTATTCACCAGGTACTTTCAATATGGCAGGTCAGATAACAGTCATCATACCGCGGCGGTAGAGAGTAATTTTAATTTCGATGTCTTAAAATATTCCAGAGGGAAACAATATTAAAAGTGAAAATTAAGTTAAATCAAATCTTTCAATAAATTTATTCCTACGTTTATATTATGACAAGATAAAATAAATACATTAGACAAGAACCTCGCAGCCTTAAGCTATATTCTTTACGAATCCATCAACTCCGGGTCTGTAGATAAAACACGGAATTTTGTTTGCATTTTTATCTAAAGTTGAACACTGTGCGCTGCATTTTGACGTCTACCGCTTCGAATTTTCAAACGCTTTTTTCTCCACTTTCCCTGTAATAAAACCATGGAACTGCACTTCATGTTGTTCCTTTTTTATGGGACGATTATTTTTTTTACTTACCTTCTTGGAAAATTTGCCGCAATCTTCGAGAAATCAACTAAAAACAGCAAGTTTTTTTGTATGTATGTAAATATATGAAAACATTGAGTAAGAGTTGCCGTAGCTAAAGAAAACGGAACCAAATTTTCGGGCTTATAGTTTCAAAACAATTTTCCGAAGACAATATCATAGCCGAAATAAGTTTTGAACAAATATATAAATATAAATTTTAGTTTCTGAATGGTTCCAATAAAAATTTGGCCTATTTACATTAAAATCAACAGACTTGAAACATAATCCACCACATTTAAAATTTTAGAGTTAGGACCAAATTTAACAATGATACATGGCAGTCTCGGCTTTTATTACTATTTTGACAGCTTCAAATCAATCCCAGGCATGTTTAAGACTGATAGTACGTAAATATCACCTCTGAAAGTTAAATTTCGAGAGTACTGAATTGAAAAATTGAATTGATTCGCCAAAGTTTGCATTCAATTGAGAGAGTTATTTCGATGTAATTCAGTTCAAACTGAATTACTTTCTCGCATTCTTTAATTTTTTGAATGGAAAATATGAATTCAACATGTCAAATCGTATCTACATGGAATTTCAAATTACATTCAACGAAAAACACTTGAAAAAATGAATAACTCCTGAATTATAACTGTTTTGATTCATTCAATTAACAGCCCTGATTTTCAATCGTATTTCTAAAATCGCAACGTTGTTATCAGTACTTATCCCTCGTGAAGGGTGGATACCTTGCCGCGGTACGAGGGCTTAAGTCGATACCCACAGGGCTACGCTGCCCTTGTGATCATAGCTCCGTACGGCACTTCATCACGAGAGCAGCCTAGCCTCTCTGGCGCGACGACAAAGATCTTCCCCCTCCCAATCCAGGGTGTTATGCGACCACGTGCCCATTGGACGTTTGCAGCCGGGAGGCAAATCGTGGCTGTATTTTAACGGAGCCTCTCTGATACCGGGTGGCCTCAGAGAGTAAGCATGGCCTTACCGCGGTACGGGGCTCTGCCGCGGCGGACGACACATTTTCCCTACTCTTCCCTTGACCCTAAGCTGGCCTTGTCCGGCGATGGGTCGTACGAACAAGATGAACTCAAATAACGCAAATAAAAACGAAAAACCCAAAAAACAAACAACGCCAAATTTCACTCCTCAGCAAAGGAGAGCTATGGAGGAGCAGGCGAGAAAGCAACAACAACGCCGGAGGACAACCTCCGTTCCACAATCAAGGGGGGGATCGACAGCGATGGCAACTACGAGTCGGTCAACCAACCCTCTATCGAGTAAGACTGACTTGATGGGAGCTGGCACCAGTGCGGTTGCCAACGCAGCTAAGCGGACAACGGCGGATTCTAAACTCCCATCAACCTCTGATATGAAAACCAGTATCTTTACGTCTGTGGCAGCGGTCTCACGACCTGGCCTCGGAGTTTCGAAGGGGAAGGAAGCTGCAACTGAGATTTCGGCAAGGGGAGCGACCGCGATGGCAACTACGGGTCCGCACTCCCGGGAGACATCTCCCCGCCGCTTCACATACCACGAAAAACACTTGAAAAAATGAATAACTCCTGAATTATAACTGTTTTGATTCATTCAATTAACAGCCCTGATTTCCAATCGTATTTTTAAAATCGCAACGTTGTTATCAGTACTTATCCCTCGTGAAGGGTGGATACCTTGCCGCGGTACGAGGGCTTAAGTCGATAGCCACAGGGCTACGCTGCCCTTGTGATCATAGCTCCATACGGCACTTCATCACGAGAGCAGCCTAGCCTCTCTGGCGCGACGACAAAGATTTTCCCCTCCCAATCCAGGGTGTTATGCGAAACCGTGCCCATTGGACGTTTGCAGCCGGGAGGCAAATCGCGGCTGTATTTGAACGGAGCCTCTCTGATACCGGGTCGCCTCAGAGAGTAAGCATGGCCTTACCGCGGTACGGGGCTCTGCCGCGGCGGACGACACATTTTCCCCTACTCTTCCCTTGACCCTAAGCTGGCCTTGCTCTGAGCCACAAGAAAGGTTTAGGTTTTTACCAGGGTTCGGAAACATTCACTCTCCTTCACTCACATTCACGAACATGAACATTAAAAAAAAAATTGCATTCGCGTTCGGGAATAAGAACGTATAAAAAATCCCCACCATTCACGTTCATGAATGCATTCGTGCATCATTCATAAATGCCTTCTCGAATCTATATAATCTATCTTGCCGTTCATCTTCATATATGTATGCATATGTGGCGTGAATAATTCACGAAGGCATTTAAGAACGTGCATTGAATGCATGTTTTGTATGGCATATTCGCAGAAGGTTGTAGTAGAAGATTTGAAAAATGCTATTGCGATTATACCGACAGGAATGTGAACCAAAAAAAAAACTTTTGACGGGACTTCTAGGTTTTATTCAGAGATATGAAGGACCTTCTTAGGGGCCATTTCTATAATTTTTCGGGACCATTTTGGAATTGTTTTCAAGACCATTTCGGGATTATTTTCAGGATTTTTCGGTATTGTCTTCGGGAATTTTTCGGGATTGGTTTTTCAATAATTTTGGGATTGTTTTCGGATCATTGCAGGAGGATTGTTTTTGGGACTTTTCCTAACCATTTCGGGATGATTTTTGGGCCATTTCATATTCATAGAGTTCCTAACCATTTCAAGAAAAAATTTCGGGATGCAGTTTTGTGCAAGCACACTACCTTAAATTATCATCATCTGCATGCTTACTTATGCACATGTTCAAAAATTGTTTACGCGAGATTTTTCGGATACACACACATTCATACCTACCTACATACAACACATGCTATTGTTCTACTAACTAGCGACAATGCCTTGTGGTTTTCCCACACACAAAACAAATACAGAAATGCAAGCGCTGTTAAAGCGGGAAACAGAATCAGTCCGCTAATACGTCAGTTGCGTGACGTACGCCAATTTTAAGCGGGAAACAGAATCAGTCCGCCAATACGTCAGTTGCGTGACGTACGTCAATTTTAGAGTAAATTCTACTTTGACGTATCTGTCTTATCTGGCGTTACGCATACAAACACCCGCAGTCTACTTTGCTGTCAGTTATTTCGACGTACTGACGGATTGATTCTGCTGAATGCTTTAGAGCAAATTCTACTTTGACGTATCTGGCGTTACGAATACAAACACCCGCAGTCTAAGTGGCTGTCAGTTGTTTCGACGTACTAACGGATTGATTCTGCGAACGCTTAAGGCCATCCGACACAGTAAATTTAGAATGTTCTGAGGCATGACCAACAGGGTGGTAGGTAATGTTGTTATGCGCTAGGCTATTGCGCTAGTGCAGTAACTTCCACTTGCGTTGATGAAATTGTTATCATAAATCAGCTATTATTATTTCATTGTATAAAATAAATTGTATTATAATAAACAATTTTTTTATAAGCAAATAAAATATGTTTAACTAAATATTAAGCAAAATAAAATATTAACATATTTTCTTGCCTAAATTAATTCTCGATCTTTTTATCAAACTAACTCAAAGGTTCAAAATGATGGAAAGAATCAACCCTTCATTGTTTGGTCGTTAACGGTTTATAACTTTCTCGTTTGTTTTTCCTTTGCAAGGAATTGTAGTAAAAAAACAACAATTTTTAAGATAAATGAGACACATATTTTAAAGACTCGATTATCGTGGAAAAACCCCATCTAAAACATAATACAAGCTGTTGCAAACTACTCATAATTTGCGGAAGAAAAACAATCGACCCAATTTAAACTAAGCTAAAAGAGCTGCTTATTTTTTGAGTCTAGTTAAGCACTGCCCACGCGAAATACAATGCAGGTAGTAACAAACATCCTTTAAGACTCGTTAATAGTAGACAATTCCTTACTAAGGAAAAACAATACAGAAAATTATAAACCATCAACGGCCAAACGATGAAGGGTTGATTTTTAGGAGATGCTGCTAATTATAATTCGCGGAAAAAAAACTATACACTCAATATAAACTAAGCATAAACGAGCGGATTATTTGTTAAGGCTAGTGAACCACTGCACACGCGAAATATAATTCAGGTAGTAAAAAACGTCTTTTAGGGCCGCTTGCATAAAAGCTGATAACGACTAACCGGAGTTTAATTGACGTATTTTGTATGGTTAGCTGTCAAATTAATCACCGATTAGGCTTAATCGGCTTTTATGCAAGTGGCCCTTAAGGCTCGTTAATAGAAGACAATTCATTACAAAGGAAAAACAATACAGAAAATTATAATCCGTTAACGACCAAACAATGAAAGGTTGATTCTTTTCATGCGTTTTGAAACTTTGAGTTAGTTTGAAAAAAAGATCGAGAATTATTTTAGGCAAGAAAATATGTTAATATTTTATTTTGCTTAATATTTAGGTTAGGTTCAAGTGGCTGCCGCAGAGGCACACTTAGGCCAGTTTTGAAAGGCCCGTTGTGATACCACCAACACAAGGAAAGTCAGTCCCGGGACCCAGCCAAATGGAAAATCCCTGAGTTGTTGGGATTTTCCACATAGCAGAATCCCGGGACTGACACTCCTAAACCGACACCGTTACTCCTCCTCGAACCACTTAGATGACTTTATGAAAGCCATCAAGTCCTTTATGTCCAGTTCCGCGATCTGGCTTAGGCTATCCAGGAACGGAACTCCCAAAAAGCGCGTTCTCGCGCCGCTTAAAGCCGGACAGTTGCAGATGAGGTGTTCCACTGTTTCCTCCTCCTCATCATCTTTGCAACTCCTGCAGCATCGTCGGTAGGGCACACTTAGCCTTTCTGCATGCCTACCAATGAGGCAGTGACCGGTTAATACCCCTATCAATATGCAGATTTCCCTCCTAGTTAGGGCATAAATGCGTCTAGACCTTTTAAGATCCCATTTTGGCTAGGTTTGTCTCGATATCCGACACCCTGGTGATTGCAGCCATCTTTCGTTGGCTTGACGGAGTGTGTGCTCCTTCAGCATTAGTTTGCATGTGGCAAACGGCATACCTAAGCGCTCTTTATCCTGAAGAACCTACTTGGTCGTGCCCTGCAAGCTCGTCTGCCTTACAGTTTCCCTCAATGTCCCTATGTCCCGGGACCCATATGAGGTTTACGCGGTTCTGTTGGGCCATCTCCTGAAGAGATCGACGACAGCTGAGCGTCAGTTCAGAGTTGAACGTGTATGAGCCAAGGGATTTGATGGCCGCTTGGCTATCGCTGAAAATAGCAATATCTTCTCCGATAACACGTTTGCTTAACCAGGCCGCGGCGTCTAGGATTGCCGAGACTTCCGCCTGGAAGACGCTACAATGATCAGGTAGTCTGAAGGAGAGCTCAAGGTCCAAATCCCTTGAATAAACCCCTCCTCCCACTCTGCCGTCCAACTTCGAGCCGTCGGTGTATATGGAAGTGCCACTATTTGTTTCGGGACACCAATCCGTCCTCTCCCAGTCTTCTCTGCTGGGAATGTTTATTTTGAAACAGCTATCACCGACTGTAGTGGTCGCACAACGATCTGTGCTTAGAGGGAGAAAGCTGTAAGATTCCAGAATACTGGAGTGTCCAATAGTACCCGCACCCCAACTGGAGGTTTCTCTTAGGCGCTGAGCTGATGCCGCTGCTGACCGAAACCCTTCCAGATCAAGTGGCAAAATGCCCAGAATGACCTGGAGGGCTTCGTTGGGCGTTGTCCTTAGCGCACCGCTTATACAGATCATATTGGATCTATGGACTTTCCGCAACAGATTCAGGTATGTTGCCTTGCTCAGCGCAGGCCACCATACGACGACTCCATATAGCATGATTGGACGAATGATGGCCGTGTAGATCCAACTGCATACTCTAGGGCTGAGCCCCCATTTTTTGCCAATGGCTCTTTTGCATTCGTAAAGAGCGATGCAAGCTTTCTTCTGGCGCTGAAGAACATTCTCCTTCCAATGCAGTTTCCTGTCCAGAACTATGCCCAGAAACTTGGCCTTATCCGACAAGCCCAGGCGCGTGCCATCTAGTTCTGGTAGGCTTAGTGGCGGTATTTTGTACCGGTTGGTGAAGAGGACAAGTTCCACTTTCCCCGGGTTGATACTAAGTCCGCAGCGAGAGGACCACGTCGCACCTTCTCGCAGTGCTACTTGCATCAGGTCACACAGAGTTTGTGGGAACTTGCCTCTGAATGCAATAGCTAAATCGTCTGCGTATGCCACTATCTTCCCGCCCCCCCAGCTTGTGTCACGTAGCAACGAGTTGACTGTGAAGTTCCATAAAAGTGGGGAAAGAACACCACCCTGGGGTGTTCCCCTTGTGACATAGCGTGATAACTCAACCGTACCAAGTGAAGAAGCTATTTTCCTTCCCCTTAAAAGTTGGTCAATTAAACCAGTTAGAGGTCTATCTACGCCCAGATTAGTTAGAGCGGAGTTGATAGCCTCCGGGCTTATATTGTTGAAAGCCCCCTCAATGTCTAGGAAGGCCACGAGACAGTAGTCCTTTTCACACAACGATTTCTCAATGACAGATACTAGGCTGTGCAGAGCGGTTTCTGTTGATTTACCCTTGGTGTATGCATGCTGATAGCTAGAGATTAGGTTGCTATCAATAGTCGTTGAGAGGTAGTCGCTTAGTATCCTCTCAAAGGTTTTGAGTACAAAGGACGAGAGACTGATCGGTCTGTAGTCTTTTGGCTCGTAGTGGGATGCCTTCCCAGCCTTAGGGATAAACACTACCGTGGCGCTTCTCCAGGAGCCCGGAATGTGGTTGAGAGCCAGGCAGGCTGTGAAGAGAAATACTAGCCATTTAGCTGATGTCTCCAACGTGTTTATAAGTTGCGCGGGGATAATCCCGTCCGGCCCGGCAGCCTTATACGGTTCAAAGCTCTTAACTGCCCACCTTACCCTTTCCTCAGTGATGGGTATTTTTACTGCCAGGTTTGTTGCAGGTACTAGTGGTGCGTCATGCAGATTCCCCGGAAAATGTGTATTCAAGAGCAGCTCAAGGGTTTCCTCTTCCGTGCTGGCCCAGGATCCGTCAGTTTTTCGCATATAGCTGATGGCTGTTTGACTTTTCGAGAGGACTCGTCTAAGTCTCGCTGTGTCGTCGACCTTTTCGACGCCAGTGCAGAAATTTCTCCACGAAGTTCTCTTCGCCTGTCTCAGAGCTTTTTTGTAGGCCCTAAGTTTAGCTTTATATTCGTGCCAATGAGGCTCAGAGCCGAGGCTCTTGGCCTTGTTAAATTGTTTCCGGCATGATTTGCGGAACGAGTCCAAATCGTAGGACCACCAATGTGGCCTGTGTTTACCGCGTAGTTTTGGCACTGGACAAGCCTGTCCTAGAGCATTTGAGAGCGCAAATGTAAATGTAGTAACAAGATCCTCCAGTGAGGGCAGTACTGGGAGGTCTCTGTCTAATATTTCATTGTGTAACTGCCAATTTGTGTTACGTGGATTGCGCTTCATGATTGGTTGTTCTACAATAAAGTCTAAAACCATTTCTATGTAACGGTGGTCGGAGAATGAATGTTCTTCCAGAACCCGCCATTTTCTGACCCACCCATAAGCGCCTTCACTGCAGAAAGTGAGGTCTATGACCTCCCTACGGGTCTTAGTGATAAAAGTAGGCTCATTACCCACGTTACAAATTACCAGGTTGGTTGTTAAGAGGTAATCAAACAGAGACTCGCCCCTGGCATTGATATCGGAACTCCCCCATTGGACATGGTGAGCATTAGCGTCCGCTCCAATAATAAGATTACCCGTGCAGAAATTTGACACCAGGTCTTTCACCTCCGTTTGTGGTGGGGGTTCTTCGGCGTCGTAGGGCATATAGGCCGACGCCACCGTCAGGCGGGTGCTGTCGACCGTTAGACTGATAGCGGTAATATCACCATTGGTGTAGTTAGGTAGGAGAAAAGAGTTCAACTCAGACTTGACCAAAATACACGTTCGGACTTTGCTCTCCTCGCTGGCTCGAATGAGCTTGAAGCCCTTAGTCCCCAATCCGCAGATTCTCGAGCTATTGACCCAGGGTTCTTGGATGAGGACCACATCCACGTCGCCTTTAGAAAGACGACTACTTAAAGCAGCCGAAGCCACTTTAGATTTGTGCAGATGAGAGCGCACAGACTTCCCTGCCGTCCCCATGTCGTCGAGGTTTGCCCCATCCCGGAGGTTGCCTATCAACGACGAGTTGTTCCGATTAACTGCAAGATATGGCGTTGCAGGAGTCCTGCTGCCTGTAGCGTTAGATGTTAATCGCTCAGCGTTGGCTGCTACCACCGTGACGTCGAGGACTTCCTCGTCCTGTAGGCTGTCCTCCATCTCCGAGTTGTTCACAGCACTATCGGCAAGGGACGTGGCGGATAACATGCTTTCCGCATCGGAATCCTCCGCTTCCTCTTCTGGTAATTCGTTTTCCGGTTCCCCCGGAGCAGCCGAGAAGGCAGCGCTCTGAGCATCACCACGATATACGTGGATAACGATCTGGCCTACGCTGTAGTGTACTAGGCCATTGCACCTTTTGAGGGGCTCGATTGACTCTTTATTCATGGTGAACACCACCTGCCTGTCGGGCCCCACCGCATCCCCGACCAGATTGACACTCCAGTCATGCGTTGGGAGGGACGGATTCATTAGTCGTAGCATCCCGAGAATTCTGTCTGGTTCGTCAGGGATGGCCGGAATCCACGCCCTTGCCCTTGGACGAGCTGGAATGTCCTTCCAGTCGACGACCTCTATCTTTGCGCCCTTGTAGACTTCACCCAGTTTAGCAGCTGCTGCCTTATACAGTGCTACGGTTTTTGCATCCTCGCATGCGAGTAATTTGATCTGACCCTGGTGCCAACCCGCATCCGTTACTCGCGCCGAACTACCCGGAAACTCCGGAGCAACGTTGAGAAGAATGTTGCCGAGTTCATTTCGCACGTAACGCCACCGGTCCTTGGGGATGGCCAGACGGTCATTGCCTCGGTCAAGGACGCCTATAAGGATCCTGTCCTTGGTTACCTCAGCAAAGCTTAGTTTGCCCGCTCCAGAGGTATTCTGATGCCGCTTGGGAGGGGGATTTAACTCCAGGTCCGATCTATGGCGCTTGAAAGGGTTAACTTTTAACCTCTTTGGCATGTAAGAATTTTGGAAATCCGGTATCACAGCTTTCGCTAGCTCTACTGATTTACTGGAATTCGGCGACAGCGACTCCTGCGGTACCCCTTCATACCTCTTCAGCATCTTTGCAGCCAATCTTTTCTCGTGGTAAGTGAAGCGGCGGGGAGATGTCTCCCGGGAGTGCGGACCCGTAGTTGCCATCGCGGTCGCTCCCCTTGCCGAAATCTCAGTTGCAGCTTCCTTCCCCTTCGAAACTCCGAGGCCAGGTCGTGAGACCGCTGCCACAGACGTAAAGATACTGGTTTTCATATCAGAGGTTGATGGGAGTTTAGCATCGGCCGTTGTCCGCTTAGCTGCGTTGGCAACCGCACTGGTGCTAGCTCCCATCAAGTCAATCTTACTCGATAGAGGGTTGGTTGACCGACTCGTAGTTGCCATCGCTGTCGATCCCCCCTTGATTGTGGAACGGAGGTTGTCCTCCGGCGTTGTTGTTGCTTTCTCGCCTGCTCCACCATAGCTCTCCTTTGCTGAGGAGTGAAATTTGGCGTTGTTTGTTTTTTGGGTTTTCCGTTTTTATTTGCGTTATTTGAGTTCATCTTGTTCGTACGACTCATCGCCGGACAAGGCCAGCTTAGGGTCAAGGGAAGAGTAGGGGAAAATGTGTCGTCCGCCGTGGCAGAGCCCCGTACCGCGGTAAGGCCATGCTTACTCTCTGAGGCGACCCGGTATCAGAGAGGCTCCGTTCAAATACAGCCACGATTTGCCTCCCGGCTGCAAACGTCCAATGGGCACGTGGTAGCATAACACCCTGGATTGGGAGGGGGAAGATCTTTGCTTATAAAAAAATTGTTTATTATAATACAATTTATTTTATACAATGAAATAATAATAACAATTTCATCAACGCAAGTGAAAGTTACTGCGCTAGCGCAATAGCCTAGCGCATAACAACATTACCTACCACCCTGCTGGTCATGCCTCAGAACATTCTAAATTTACTGTGTCGGATGGCCTTAACAGCGCTCGCATTTCTGTATTTGTTTTGTGTGTGTGAAAACCACAAGGCATTGTCGCTAGTTAGTAGAACAATAGCATGTGTTGTATGTAGGTAGGTATGAATGTGTGTGTATCCGAAAAATCTCGCGTAAACAATTTTTGAACATGTGCATAAGTAAGCATGCAGATGATGATAATTTAAGGTAGTGTGCTTGCACAAAACTGCATCCCGAAATGTTTTCTTGAAATGGTTAAGAACTCTATGAACATGAAATGGCCCAAAAATCATCCCGAAATGGTTAGGAAAAGTCCCAAAAACAATCCTCCTGCAA
Organism: Campiglossa producta; assembly: GCA_964058755.1. Lineage (NCBI taxonomy): Eukaryota > Metazoa > Arthropoda > Insecta > Diptera > Tephritidae > Campiglossa > Campiglossa producta. Next base: position 56,979,541 of record CAXKVI010000004.1, on the reverse strand, counting down.
TGATCCGAAAACAATCCCAAAATTATCACGAAATGATTGAAAAACAAATCCCGAAAAATTCCCGGAATAATTCCGAAAACAATCCCGAAAAATTCCCGAAGACAATACCAAAAAGTCCTGAAAATAATCCCGAAATGGTCCCGAAAAATATAGAAATGGCCCCTAAGAAGGTCCTTCATATCCCTGAATAAAACCTAGAAGTACCGTCAAAAGTTTTTTTTTTTTTTTGGTTCACATTCCTGTCGGTATACTCGCTATAGCATTTTTCAAATTTTCTACGCATGAATGCATTCATGAACGTGAATGGTGTGGATTTTTTATACATTCTTATTCACGAACGCGAATGCAAATTTTTTGTTTAAGGTTCATCTTTTTGAATGTGAGTGAAGGAGAGTGAATGTTTCCGAACCCTGGTAAAAACCTAATCCATACTTGTGGCCCAGAGCAAAATCTTTTACATGAAAAAATACAGTATGAACTCTTGGTGTCACCGATATATTTAATGCCAAATATGCTTCCCTGAATTTGTCAACGAACTCACCGAACTCCGGACAGTTCCACAGTGAAGCAAGCTTGGACTACTTTGTTGAACCATGGAAAAGCTTCCACGTACTTGAGGCAACCGAAGCTGCAAACTGACATCAATAAATCAATATTACTTAAAAGTTTTTTACAACTGTTTTCCATGTAAAAGATTTTTGTCTGAGCCAAAAGAAAGGTTTAGGTTTTTACAGCGAGCAGGTAATGGAAGCTGTTCATTACGACTTTTCTGCAACTTGGGCAAGTATAAAGTATCCAAAAATAATCCGAATTATGCAAAGAAATTCCTTAGAGTCGTATGCGAGTATAATTCTCAGACTGTTTAGTATATAATATATTTATGTTTTTATATCAAATTATACGTTGTTATACGCTTATTTGTATTATAAATACGTATGTGTAACAATTTCTGATAGTAATATTATTTAGTATAATAAAAACTGATAACAACGCTGTGATTTTCAAACATTGGAAATATGAGATAAAGATTCGGCAAAGAGAATGAGGCTGTAATTAATGCTTAATGTCGTAATCATTATTTGACTAACTTTGAGTTTATGTTTAGTTAACTAGTACATCAAGGTCTTTTTTTACTTTTTTGCCTGGAATACATGTGCAGTGATTTTGCATGCAGCTCTTCTATATTCACTGCTGCTTGAATGATTTGTAAACACATATGCAGGGAAATTTACCTGGCAGTGCCCTGCAGTGACACTTACACAAAATTAACCAAACTCACTTATAACATACAAAAACAAGTTAAATTACTTTTCAAACACTTAACTTAAATTTGAGATTACATCTTTTACAAATATTATAACTTAAAAATTCAAAATAAATTGAAATCACGAAATAAAATATTTGTTTTTCTGGCATTTTGTTTTTGGCTTGTTCGTGCTTGTCGGGTTTTTTGATACGCAACACTGGCGAGGTGCGTAGAATTTTGATTTGAATACATCGTGCAGCTACTGCATACCATGCAGGGATACATGTATACTTACAAGTGCAAATTAGTGAGTTTAAATTTTCACTGCGCAGGGTTTACTGCACATTTGTTTTGGGCTTTTATTTGAATTTTAATAGGACCTACATAAATCTGATACAAACTTTTTTCCACCAATTGAAATTCGGGGTTAATAACTTCTTGCAGCACTATTTTGTCGTGAAATGAATATCATTTTCGTGATCAGCGTACAAAAAACATAAATAATGAAAGTCAAAATTTATTTAGCTTTGAATATATGCCCATTAGACCTGGTGTTAATTTTTTTTTTTTTTGGAATTTCAAATTAGGGTAGCGATCAAAAAATGCGATTTGATGCCAAAAATGATATAGCGAATTTTCAGGCTGATTGGATGATGCCAACCCGTGCCACAATGGGGTCAAAGGTCAAAATTTTTGAAAAATACCCAAACACATTTTCTCAGTTAATTTTTTTACTTAATTAGTTATACTATACGTAGTGCTGCTACTTTTTGCATGAATCTCATTTATTCTCTATAATTTTTCTTAACATTAGCTGTAATCCTTCACTTTTCTGACCATTTCTAATAAAAATGTCAAAATATAAAAATTTTCTCTCAGTGAGATAGCAACACCAAAAGGAACGGGATTGCCTTAAAGTAAAAAAATGTGAAATCTGTCAATTTAAAATACAATTTCAAAACAAATGTTGCCTGAAATGAGCGTCACTGTTCCTACAGGGAAGTAAATTGCCAAACAGCTGATCGTTTGACAGTTTTACAATAGTCTTCTGAGAAGTAGTGTATTAATAAAACTTGCAACTTTCTGACTTTTAATAATAGTTTAATTTAAATAATTAAATAATGGCTCAGAAGACAAATTTATCGTTGAAAGCGCTGCGGTCTGCTGACACAAATGTATACTTGATTGGTAAATAAACTACTAAACTAATGGCGGCGATATACCAACAGGTTATCATAACCTCTAACGAGATTTTTAGCCGAGCTTCTCTTTTCCAACTTGTAGTGTGTTGCTTTTTGAGTTTTCTTACAAGTTGGCGGGACCTACAGTTTTTTGCCGACTCCGAACGGCACTTGCAAAGCAAATGAATTTTTTGCTGAGAAGCTTCTCATGGCAGAAATACACCCGGAGAGTTTGCCAAACTACTGCCGAGGGGCGACCCCGTTTAGAAAAATTGTTTTTCTAAATAATTTTTGATGTTACTTTTGCCGGGCATCGAACCGCCACGACTTGGTGTAGATGGCCGAACACTTAACCGCTACACCACGGCGGCCGCCAGGTAAATGTGGTAAATGTGAACCCAAAATAGTTGGTGTAAAATTACCATCAAAAAAGCAAGTGCTTTTTGTACACTGTAAAAACATTAAATGAAAGCTCAAGATTGGTGTTGGATTGCCTTTTTGGGAAAAAGCTAGAATCCCAACGCCAGATCAAAGAACATGTGCTGCAAAAGTGATTAAACTTTATCAAGAGTGGAGAACAGTGCAAAAAGTTTCCAAATCTAAGTTTGCGAGTCATCGCAAAAAAGAAAATGACTTTAAGGAAAGTTTAAACAATTTATTTGACATTGCCCACGTTGGCGCTCTGAAGCTTATAAGTATACAGGAATATAGAGACTTTTTAATAAAGCAGCGAGAAAGTGGGTGTATTGGTAGCATGACTTGCGTCGATCGAAATGTCACAAATAAAGAAAAGAGGAGGGCAAAAAGATTGGAAGATGAAAAACGTTGACGAGAACGTTATGAAAAGAACACAAGCACTTCAGGTAATTATTATATAGTGTTTGCACACACAGAGGCTAATTTTTTATGCAAACAATTTTTTGTAGACTTGACTATGGAATACGTTGAATTTGAGAGTGATGTATCGGGAAATGACGTGCAGGCCTTGGATTTGGAAGAAACTGATAACATTCCAAGTTGTTCCAATAGGACGATTCAAACACGTGGAAAAAGGCATTTTATAGACGACAGAATGCTAGCTTGTATGGATGCTGGCAATATATCATCCCCATTCGCTATACATTTTATCAGTGCAACTGTTAAGGCGTTGGGTCACAATATAGAGGATTTTGTTCTCAATTGTACAAGTTTGCGTGAACAGCGTAAAAATTATCGTCGGCGTCATGGCAAAGAAATTATGGAACATTTTAAGGTAATATTTTTTTTGGCCAAGTAATAAGTTATACTTTAAGCATCATTTTTATAGATCCCCCAAACATTTGTTTTACATTGGGATGGAAAGATACTTCCCGCGATTGCTGGAAAAGAAAAAGTTGATCGCTTGGCTATTGTGCTAGCTATACCGATTATTAAAGTTGGAACTAGTGCTGCAGTGGCTCAATAAGTCTAGGACTATTTGTTAAAAATGAATATGCTGAGCTCATTAGAAATGATATGTGTTGATACGACTGCTGCAAATACTGGCCCTCATAATGGGGATGCAACTTTATTAGAACGTAAACTGGAACGCAGCTTATTGTGGTTACCATGTCGCCACCATATAGCAGAAATTTTATTAAGAGCTGTTTTTGAAATTAATTTCGGAAAATCAAGTGGCCCAGAGGTTGCTATTTTTGAACGTTTTTCACGGGAATGGGGCACACTTAATTCAAAAGTATATAGCACTTGTATGCAAGATCAAAATGTTTTGAGTGTCATATCTTTTGAGGAACGCGAAACAAGAAAAAACTTTTGACTTTAATATTCGACACGATTATAGAGAGCTTCTACAACTTGCTTTTATTTTTCTTGGTGGTAGTATTCCAAATTATACATTTCGTACACCTGGAGGTACGTCTCATGCTAGATTCATGTCAAAAGCCATTTATTCCTTAAAAATGTATATGTTTCAAACACACTTCAGCTTGTCAGCGAGTCAGTTAAATGGAATTCGAAATATGTGCGTTTTCTTAATAACTCTCTACATACCATACTGGTTTAGAACCGCAAATGTAGTTGAAGCGCCAAATAGAGACATGGAACTAATAAAGGGTATTATTGGCTACTTTGATAAAAAATTATCTACAGCCCTTTTGGAAAAAATTCGAAACCATCTGTGGTATATATCAGAGGAAGCAGTTGCACTCGCCTTTTTTGATCCACATGTAGCATCAGAAATATAAAAAAAGATGGTTTTAGCAATGCAAATAGAGTCTAATAAAGACAATTCTATCGGTGATGATATTTCCCCATTTAAAAAAGTGTGTGTAAGTAAGAAAGATTTAAGTTCTTTTGTAACTACCAACACAAAAAAGTTTTTTTCTCGTTTGGAAATTTCAATGGATTTCTTACGCTTAGATCCATCCAACTGGCCCAAAAATTAAGCGTTTTGTAAAGCGTTTTGTTTTGAAATCGTCAAATGCATTACTGTTGTGAATGACGCCGCGGAACGAAAAGTCAAACTTATAACAGACTTTAACAGATGCTTGACTTACAATGAAGAGGATAAACCGTACTTGTTACACATTGTAGAAGGCTACCGAAAGGAGTTCTCAGCCTATACAAAATCTTCTTTGATTTGAAATAATAAAAATAATAATAAAGCTTGATGTTATGGTCATGTTATTGTACAGTAGAAAATTTTTCATGGACTATTTGACCGATCGAATAATTTTATTTTTAAATTATTCTACTTTTTTTGTTATTAATGAACAAACTGAGCAACAACTCACAAACAAACAATACCAGCTACCGTGATTGCAATTTCGTTCTTGCTAAGGAACTAGACGTACGGCTTTGTATTTGTTGCTAGAAATTTTTCATTTTTCCCTTTATAGTGGTCATTGAACCGAGGAGAAATTAGGAATTTCTAACCGCAGCGGGTCATACTAGTTACAACAACACTGCTTATTTGATTTCCTGGGAATCACACAGCAGCGACATCTGTAGCTTGCGATGTGTGACTAGGGCTTTTTTAAGCTGCATCCTCTGTTACGAGTTTTTACAGCGCCACGGGTCCTTGGCTAGAATATGAAAGCTTGATGTTATGGTCATGTTATTGTACAGTAGAAAATTTTTCATGGACTATTTGACCGATCGAATAATTTTATTTTAAATTATTCTATTTTTTTGTTATTAACGAACAAACTGAGCAACAACTCACAAGCAAACAATACCAGCTACCGTGATTGCAATTTCGTTCTTGCTAAGGAACTAGACGTACGGCTTTGTATTTGTTGTTAGAAATTTTTCATTTTTCCCTTTATAGTGGTCATTGAACCGAGGAGAAATTAGGAATTTCTAACCGCAGCGTGTCATACTAGTTACACCAATACTGCTTGTTTGATTTCGTGGGATAATTTCTACTATGTTCGTTAATACGTGTATTTTTATGTTGTATATGTATGAATACATATCTCTTTGCCTTTTAGATCACACAGCAGCGACATTGTAGTGTACTCATACAAACATACGTACATAGCGTGCAACAGCCACGACCCACATGCATGTCTGTTTGTATGACCGCATTTGAAAAATGCATTTGACACCTTCGGCCAATAGCGCAGCTTGAAGAATGTCAATGCTACTGCTGAGCCAGCGTTTATTCTAGAGCTCTGCTTGGCCTCATGCTAAGCACTTCTATTGGCTAGTCTAAGAAACTGCCAAGCTGAATTTGAATTCAACTACATAGAAGTCGAGAAAGAGGAGGAGTCAAGCAAATCACTTTCTGTGATTTGATTTTGTATAAATAGAGTAAGATTTGGAAATAAAAGATTAGAAATAACTTTAGAACGAAACTACTGACTTCTATTTTATTTCTCACATGATCTTTTTCGGCTGTCTTTTTTTAGATAGCCTATACGATCGGCTGAATCTCTCCGGCCTTTACAAACAGAGAGATCCCCTTTTTAAATCACAATTTGTACCCATAGGACCACCACATGGCGATCCTGCCAGATCATTGAATCCCCCAGAATCATGGCCTGACCCTTCCGGGATCATTATGATCCTAACAGATCAATCCCCAGTGTATAGCAATCTTTCGAAATTAATCCTCCCAGGATCTCGACAAGCTATTTTCCAGGGTCATGGCAATCTCGTCAAATTCAACACTCATTATGACTAAATATCATGCAAAAACTATTCCACTATATCAATCCATGATCTTGGATGTGATCACCACGGAATGGAAACCAGAACATAGCGCTAATACCAACATCCAGTTGTCACTGACATATCAGTCGAAGATCCACAGTAGTTGCGATGTTTTGCTTATTAGACAACTCAAAGAAGCCCCAATGGAAAGCTAGAGTTAGTGTAAACACAATCAACACGCTAGAAATAGAAAAACTAGAACTAATAATAAAAACGAACTACTAAATATAAAGTAAGCTAGAGCATACAACTTATAAAACACATAAATAAGGAATATAATACCATGGAAAGTGAAATTTCTAAGCGAAATAATAGATAAAGGAACCAGAAAATAAATAAATCAGCCTTAAGAGTCAAATTTTGAATTAGTTTCGATTAAATAATGGGGAATAAACTATTTCAGGACATATCTGTATGGTCGAAAATTTATTGTCGTAACCGACCACAGACCCCTAGTATCGCTATTTTCACATAGAAACCCGTCATCGAAAATGACGAGGATTAGAATAGATCTATCAGAATACGATTTCGAAATCGTATACAAACAAGGTAAAATTAACACAATTGCTGATGCACTATCACGAATTAAATTAGATAGTGACATACTTAAATCAATGATTCCCACTAATAAAAATGAAAAAGGAGATAATAAAATCAATGTAGTAACAAAGAGCAAGGCCGCGAATTTAAAAGAAATGAAAGAGAAAGAAATAAAGATAAATGAAAATAAGGAAACCGGTAAACGCATTAAGGACAGCATATCTCATAAGAAGCCTGATCAACTCCACATCTGGGAATGCACATCTTTTAATGACGTAAAGAAGATGAAGAAATTGAAATTTAATATTGGAAAAGAAAGTGGTACCACAATTGAATTAATTGATAATGAAGTGCACATAACTAGTAACGATGACCCATTGAATCTAGATTCAATGTTGGAGAAACTACATAGTTTGCTAAGGAATTCACATATAAAGGAGCCAGCCCGTTGTGAAAAAGATTATATATATAAAAATATTGACATAAATGTATTCAAGAAGAAATACAATGAGTTAGAAAAGAATAAACGCGCGCCGATACAAATACTAATATACAAAGCTCCAAGGGAAATAAACAGCATGATAACAAAATACCAACTGATAGACGAATTTCACTGCTCAAATATCGCAGGCCACCTAGGAATTCGAAAAACTATTTTAAAACTAAAACAAAGATACATTTGGAAAAATATGAGACAAATGGTCAAAGAATTTGTAAACAGTTGTAGAAAATGCACTCAAAACAAAATTGTTAGACACACAAAAGAGCCGCTTGTGGTGACAGACACCCCGGCATCTACATTTGATACCATCGCGATTGACACAGTCGGTCCGCTTCGCATATCAAACGGTTATAGATACATATTGACAATGCAATGTGATCTATCCAAATTCGTCATAGCACACCCCATTGAGTCAAAAGACGCAAACACAATTGCAACCAGTTTAATTCTCAAGTACGGTTTCATAAAAACATTGAAATCGTATAGGAAACATGTGTGCAACATACTTAACACTAAACAAATATTTTCTACACCATACCATCACGAAACTATGGGCTCACTTGAGAAAAACCATAGAACACTTAACGAATTTTTACTTTCCTTTGCAGACGATTATGAGTGGGACAAAAGGGTTCCATATTACACTTTCGCTTACAACACGACCCCACACGTAGATACACTGTATTCACCGTATGAGTTAGTTTTCGGTAAATTACCCGCGCTACCAAGCGATAACATAAACAAACAAACAAAAATTTACGACATTGATGACTATGCCAATGAATTGAAACTGAGACTCCAAAGGTCAATACTCAATGCCAGGAACATTATTAAAACTGTAAAAGAAAAACGAAAATCAAAATATGACAGCAATATAAACAAGGTTGAGTTGGAAATAGGAGACCTAGTATATGTAAAGCTAGAAAATAAAAAGAAGAGCCAAAGCCCATATCATGGCCCATACAAAATTGTAAAACGAAACGGAGTAAATTCCGTAATAGACATTAATGGCAGACACAAAGAACTGCACAATAATATTTTAAAGAAATACTTTAGAGTTAACCTAAGGCAAACAAGCCGACATATGTTAGAAATTACATAGACATAAATGAAATTACATGTAAGGAAACACTTAGAGATAAGATAAAACAAACCCATCGACATCTGTAAATAATTATATCCATAATTATATTCAATATTTTAGAAAATTACATGTAAGCCAATAACACCCAAGAAATTACTAAGAAATAGGATAAGCGAAAAACTTACATATGTAAACAATAAATATAAGAAACTACATTAAGCAAACCATACCTATAGACGTAAGTATGTATATTCACATGAAAGGTATTTGCATAACTCCACACAAAAATTTATTTCATTTCTTAAATTAAACGAAATAAATTTTTCTCTTTTGCGGTAAGGGTGTAGTGTACTCATACAAACATACGTACATAGCGTGCAACAGCCACGACCCACATGCATGTCTGTTTGTATGACCGCATTTGAAAAATGCATTTGACACCTTCGGCCAATAGCGCAGCTTGAAGAATGTCAATGCTACTGCTGAGCCAGCGTTTATTCTAGAGCTCTGCTTGGCCTCATGTTAAGCACTTCTATTGGCTAGTGTAAGAAACTGCCAAGCTGAATTTGAATTCAACTACATAGAAGTCGAGAAAGAGGAGGAGTCAAGCAAATCACTTTCTGTGATTTGATTTTGTATAAATAGAGTAAGATTTGGAAATAAAAGATTTGAAATAACTTTAGAAAGAAACTACTGACTTCTATTTTATTTCTCACATGATCTTTTTCGGCTGTCTTTTTTTAGATAGCCTATACGATCGGCTGAATCTCTCCGGCCTTTACAAACAGAGAGATCCCCCTTTTAAATCACCATTTGTACCCATAGGACCACCACAACATCTGTAGCTTTCGATGTGTGACTAGGGCTGGCGTTTCCAGATTGAAGGGAACGTTCCCTCAGCTAAACAAGCATTGAAGAGACTCGCAAACATTGACGTCTTACAGGCAACTGCCAACTTCAGTATTTTGTTGGGCACGCAGTCTGGCCCCGGGGACTTGTTGTCCTCAAGTCGGTTAGCCGCTTGAATTTTTAGCTCGCGTGTTGTATGCGCTAATAGGTCTTGCGCAGCTTCACAATGATTGAGATTAAGTTGGACCAATCTCATGACGGCCTTAGTTTCTGGACCGCCTCTCTATATACCGGGCACTTGTTTCCACCGGTGGTGTGATCGGTGCGACTGGATTCCCTTCTGGTGCACAGAATGCACTTTGGCGAATTTGTGCACATCTTAGCGGTATGTCCACCGCTTCCGCATTTAAAGCAAGCGTCTTTTACGTCGTGTTCGCAATTTCTCGATATGTGCCCGAAATCCAAACATTTATAACATCGTTGTGGTTGAACTGTAGTCCGAATGCGGCATATTACCCACCCTATTCGGACTTTGCCGCTGGATAGCAGCTTCTTGGCAGCTTCCGTGGGAATGGAAATCATCGCTGTTTGTGTTTCGCCGTATGCTCTCTGAATGGATCGGATACAGGTCGGACCTATATCGCAGTCCGGGAACTGCGAGTTCAGTTCTTGGCAGATTTCTGCTGCCGTGGTCACCTCATCCATGTCCCGGATCTCACACAGTGTCTCCTCTGTGAGGGACTTGACCTCGACTTTGCCTGATAACGTTTGCTCCACGGCTAATTGGAGTTTCGCGGTGTTTGTATCGGCATGCTTGGTGAGTTGGAACAATAAGTCCTCTTTCGCAGTCTTGCGGATCTTGCGAACCATTTTACTCATTTCTTTTAAGGCTGCCTCGCCCTTAACTGCTTTCAAAATTTCCGCATATGAGCAGTCTCCAGTTTTTTTTATTATAATGGCGTCGGGTCGGTCCGCCTTCGGCTTTGGCCTCTTCTTTTTGTGAACCGTCTTCCATGCCCCTCCCTGGCCTGCTGATTCACCTTCCTTGGAACCATTATTCCCTGCGGATGCGTTAACACCGGACGCGCGTTCCCGGACGCGTTTAGCACGTGGTTCTTTCGGCAATTGGCTCAGTGATGGAGACGTCTGCGACTGCTTTGAAGTCACAGCACTTTTTACCCCCTTGTGCTCTGCGGCCTCGTTATACGAGATCGAGATCGCCTTTACCAGCTCCTTTAGATTTTGAGTTATGGTACGTTTTCCACTTCCCATAAACTCTTGTAGCTCGCCGATAAGCTTTCCCAATGCGCGAAAAGCATTGTCCTCATCCTCGCTGCCAGCGCAGCTAGGCGTCCCATCAGGCCATTTGAACCCAAGTGGGGCAGCAGCTGGAGGAGCTGATTTCGAGGGAGACTGTACTAGTCTCGAACTAGACGTACTGCTTTGTATTTGTTGTTAGAAATTTTTCATTTTTCCCTTTATAGTGGTCATTGAACCGAGGAGAAATTAGGAATTTCTAACCGCAGCGTGTCATACTAGTTACACCAACACTGCTTGTTTGATTTCGTGGGATAATTGCTACTATGTTCGTTAATACGTGCATTTGTTTATGTTATTTTTTTGTTGTATATGTATGAATACATATCACTTTGCCTTTTAGATCACACAGCAGCGACATCTGTAGTTTGCGATGTGTGACTAGGGCTTTTTAAGCTGCATCCTCTGTTACGAGTTTTTACAGCGCCACGGGTCCTTGGCTAGAATATGAAAGCTTGATGTTATGGTCATGTTATTGTACAGTAGAAAATTTTTCATGGACTATTTGACCGATCGAATAATTTTATTTTTAAATTATTTCATTTTTTTTGTTATTAACGAACAAACTGAGCAACAACTCACAAACAAACAATACCAGCTACCGTGATTGCAATTTCGTTCTTGCTAAGGAACTAGACGTACGGCTTTGTATTTGTTGTTAGAAATTTTTCATTTTTCCCTTTATAATGGTCATTGAACCGAGGAGAAATAATAATAATAATACTAAGTAGTATGTCTAATTAAATAAAGAAATGAATTGAAAAAATGTATTTGGGTGTTTTTTAAAAATTTTGACCTTTGACCTCATTATGGCACGGGTTGGCACCATCCAATCAGCCTGAAAATTTGCTACATCATTTTTGGCATCAAATCGCATATTTTGATCGCTACCCAAATTTAAAATTCCAAAAACAAAACCCCATATAACCAACGCCAGGTCTAATGCCCATGCATGCCAAGGAAATGCACTTTTAGAAAAAATGCATTTAAGAAAAGGGCCAAATACTGGATTTATGAGTTATAGGAACAGTTTCCTGAAGTGTTCCTTAGGCCCAGCAAGTTTAAACCACAGAAAAAGTTGACTAGAGTTTGTCTCATACAAATCGGCCTTTTAAACTAAGTTTAAACTCGCACTGAAGCTTAAACTTGCACTTAAAAACCGGGCCTTTGTCTTGTGCAGAAAGAAGGTGCAATCGGAGGTGCAAGCTCATCATGGTTAAAATTGGTCGAGGACCACCGTGCGATATTCTTTAAACTATGTTCAAGTACAATTTCTGTTTTCTGTAAATAGCATTTTAAGTTCGAAAAAACAAAACAAAGGATATGGAACCTTTTGCAGTATATCAGTATCACACATACTCACGAATCAGACACGTTACATTTTTATGGTATTTGGATTTGGGGTGAAATTTCCGAGATTCCCGTAGTCCAGACCGCGAATAATAGTGGCGGCGTGACCAAATCTTCACATTCGAGCGAATTTTGCATAATTTTAATAGTGTGTGCGCTCGACCTCATATGGGTCGCTGGGTACGGATGGCAAGTCATGCTTGCTAAAATTTCTGGCACAATAATAGGTTTTGGGGTGGGCTTTCAATGGGCTCATGTGCTCCTATATGGTAGCGGAGGCACCTCAAACCCAATTGCGTCTCTTCAGTTGATGCTATTTCGTTTTTTTTTAATCATTTAATTTTCTTTGTTTTTGGCATGCAGCGTTGTTGGCAGATGTTTTGGTCTGCGAATTGCTTTTGCGCTGTCTTCGCAAATGTCAAAACGACTTAAAAAAAGGAAAAAAGAACTTAACGAAAGAAAAAGCTTTGACCGGGTTGCCGTATATATTGCGAGCACTTTATACCAACAAAAATCCCTGGCTCACTGTACGGTGACGATTAGCGGACAAAAAAGCCATAGGAAATTAACGTTAGGCGAATAATAAAGGAGAAGGGAGAGGCATAAAAGGGCATGCCAAAGGTTCTTACGGAAATAGTATCGAACTGTTAAGTTAATTTTAAAGTTTAAATTTTTTTAAGTACCTTTGGGCAAAAGACCCTAGTGAAGGAGATTGGAGTGATCCTGCGAATTTTTTAAAATTTTAAGGTGAGATTTTGTTTGTGCAAGGATTATGGATAGATGTGCGTATATTAGAGTGGTTCACAAATATGGACTTTTTGGAAATTCTAAAACGCTACCCCCAATTATTGTTCCTTATGACAAAAAAAGAGGCTGCTATTTTTTTTTTAAGGTGGTTTAGAGGTCGCGCTACTCGTTTTTATAAAAAAAATGAGATACTTGCAATTTTTATTTCATTTTAACATGTTTAAGTGCAGTAAAAATTTGGGTTTTTGTGTGTTGTTATTCTGTTTTCATTGGCGAATATTCCTGCAATTCAATATTTTCAGGGGCGTCCTCGAAATTTAAGGATGGGGGTACGGGGCGAGCGACCCCTCGACCCTCTAAAGTCTTTATTGGTCGACTTTTCGATCACAAGCAATACTAGTTCATATAAATCGATGTCATAAATCCATCAGTGACGAGTTTTACACAGTCGAATAAGTTTTCAAAAATGCACCGCTATATTGGATCCACCATTTTGAATTTAAAAAAACTGACATCGGATTCATAATCAGCGATGTCATAAACCTTCTAGATGCGAAATTTATCCAAAAAACCAATGCGCAATGGGGTCAGTGTAGGCGTTTTAGTTGCACCGTTTTCAATTTCGAAACATACTTTCAGGAGTTGAACCCTTTCTACTCATCCAAGAAGGCTATTGAATTGCAGGAATATTCGTCAATGAAAACAGAATAACAACACACAAAAATGCAAATTTTTACTGCACTTAAACATGTTAAAATTAAATTAAATTTGCAAGTATCTCATTTTTTTTATAAAAACGAGTAGCGCGACCTCTAAAGCAGTTGTTGAGTATCAGCATAGGTTTTTGCCTGGCAGGTCTACTTCCACTAATCTGGCTTTAGTCACTAGCCAAATCGTAAATGCCTTTGAATCTCATGCGCAACTAGACGTCATATATATTGACTTCTCGAAAGCATTTGACAAGGTCGACCACTCCATACGGAGTGAGCGGTAGTTTGCTGAAATTCTTCTCAAGTTTCTTACCAAATAGAAAGCATTTTGTGTCAATCGGAGACAGTCAGTCTACCGAGCTATTAATGCTTGGTCGGGAGTCCAACAAGGAACCCACTGTAGTGTTATGTTGTTCCTTATTTTTATTAATGATCTGCCTCAAAAATTCCAATTTGCTAAATGTTTAATGTTCGCAGACGACGTCAAACTCTTTCTAACCGTACGTGATACTTCTGACTGCATTAAGCTGCAATGATCTCGATTCTTCTAATGAATGGTGTTCAAGTAATAACTTATTATTAAATACCAACAAAAAGGGTAACTACCATTTCTTTAAAATACGAATTGAATACTGGATCTTTAAACCGTTGCCGAGAGTTCTCTTTTTTCTGGTCACGTTGACTTTATTGTTTCTAAATCTTTTGCAATGGTTGGGTTTATTAGATGTAATTCCTGTGACTTCAAGGCTCCTATGACTCTGAAGACACTTTTTACGTCATTGGTTAGACGTCGTCTGGAATATTGTTCTATTATATGGAGTCCATTCTATGAAGTGAGTTCGCATAAAATTGAGATAGTTCAATGAATTTTCACCAAAATTGCTTTGCGCTTGCTTCACTGGCCCGATGGCCTCCCATCGTATATTAGTAGGTATAAATTTTTTGGTCTCCAGGCCTTGTATGACAGACGAACTTGTATCTCACTCATGGTTGCCTATAACGTTATAAACGGTAATATAAACTGCTCTGATTTATCTAGCTTATACGTTCCATACATTCCAACACTTGATCTAAGACATACCAGACTATAGCGGGCTACCCACCTGCCAAGAAATGCCTCAAGAAAAAAAAACGAGCATATATGGTCAAGAAATTTTGACGTTTACCAAATTTTCCATTTTTTTTTGCAAGTTACTCTTATAAAAATGTACAAAATATGTTTATCGAAATATGTACTCACCTTAGCCGTGGATCCCCTCGTGAAGGGTGGACACCTTGCCGCGGTACGAGGGCTTAAGTCGATAGCCACAGGGCTACGTTGCCCTTGTGATCATAGCGCCACCGGTACTACATCACGAGAGAAGCCAAGCCTCTCTGGCGCGACGACTAAGATCTTCCCCCTCCCAATCCAGGGTGTTATGCGACCACGTGCCCATTGGACGTTTGCAGCCGGGAGGCAAATCGTGGCTGTAATCGAACGGAGCCTCTCTGATACCGTGCCGCCTCGGAGCGTAACTATGGCCTTACCGCGGTATGGGGCTCTGCAGCGGCGGACGACACATTCCCCCTACTCTTCCCTTGACCCTAAACTGGCCTTGCCCGGCGAGGGGTCGAACGAACAAGATGATAAATAATAACAAAAACCCTAAAACTAAAGATACAACTATGTATACTGCACAGCAGAGGGGGAAAATGCTGGAGCAAGCGAGAACGCAACGTCGGAGGACAAACTCCATTTCCTTATCAGCCGACAGCGATGGCAACTACGGGTCGATTAGCTCTGGATAACAAGGGGGCAATCCCCAAAGTAAGTACCGGTACAAACACAGTGAAGCCAACAACGGCTGATGGTAAAGTCCTAGTAAGTGCCGGTACCGAAACTAAGTCTTTAACGTCTGTGGCAGTGGTCTCACGACCTGGCCCCAGAGATCCAAATAAGGGAACGACCGCGATGGCAACTACGGGTCGAAATTTACCCCAAAAGACATCTCCCAGTCGCTCTGAGTACTTGGACAAAAGAGCGGCCGCGAGGATCCTGAAGAAATACGAGGGTATTTCACAAGAGACGCTATCGCCGAATGCTAGAAAGACGGTGGAGATGGCTGAAGCTATCTTACCGAACTTCCAAAGCGATTACGCGCCAAAGAAGGTTAATGGAAATCCCTTCAAACGCCAGAGATCGGACGGGGATTTAAAACCTCACCCGAAGCGGCAGCAATACGCCCCCGTAGTGGGTAAACTCAGCTTTGCTGAAGTAACTAAGGATAGGATCCTCATAGGCGTCATTGACCGAGGTAACGAAAGCTGGGCCATCCCTAGGGACCAGTGGCGGTACGTCCGGAACGCTATCGGTAATGCCCTTCTCGATTATATTATGGATGAGTCTCCGGGTGCCACGCCGATGGGTTCTGCTGCGGGATGGCACCAGGGCCGAATCAAGGTATTCGCTTGCGAGGATGCAAAAACTGTTGCACTGTACAAGGCAGCAGCTGCAAGACTGGGTGAGATCTACCAAGGGGCAAGAATCGAGGTTGTCGACTGGAAGGACATCCCGGCTCGGCCAAGGGCAAGAGCGTGGATTCCTGCTATCCCTGCTGAACCTGAGAGAATTCTCAGGATGCTGAGGATCATGAACCCGTCTCTCCCGACGCAGGACTGGGGTGTCAATCTGGTCGACGATGCGGTAGGGCCTGACAGGCAAGTGGTCTTGACCTTGACTAAGGAAGCACTCGAGCCCCTTAAACGGTGCAATGGACGAGTGCACTACGGCATGGGTCAGATCGTGATCCACGTATACCGCGGCGATGCACAGCGCGCTGCTATTTCGGCTGCACCGGAGGGCTCGGACATCGCAGTGCCGGTAGAGGAGTCGGAGATGTCCGACTCGGAAAGTATGGTATCTGCCACGTCAAATGGCGAAGGAGCAGTGAACAGCTCGGAGATGGGAGACAGCCTGCTGGACGGGGAGGACCTCAACGTCACAGTGATAGCAGCTAGTCCTGAGCGCACCAATGTCAATACTGCCACAGTTAGTAGGATCTCGGCTACGCCAAGTCGTGGTCTGAACAAATCGTCGTTGAAAGATAAGCCTCCAGACGAGGTGGAACTCGACGATACCGCGGTGGCAGGGAAGTCTGAGCGCTGTCATGTTGGTGGTGATTCAGATAAACCTGCACAAATCTAAAGCAGCCTCGGCTGCTTTAATCAGTCGTCTCTCTAAAGGCGACATAGATGTGGTCCTCATCCAAGAACCCTGGGTCAACAGCTCAAGGATTTGCGGTTTGGGGATTAAGGGTTTTAAGCTAATCCAAGCCAGCGAGGGGGGCAGGGTTAGAGCCTGTATTCTGGTTAAGTCTGAGCTGAATGCTTTTCTCTTGCCCAACTATACCATTGGTGAGGTTACAGCTGCCAGTTTAACAGTCGACAGTACCAGTCTGACGATGGCATCGGTCTATATGCCCTACGTAGCCGAAGAACCTCCGCCACAGAGGGAGGTAAAAGACCTGGTGGCAAATTTTTCCATGGGTCATCTTATTATCGGAACTGACGCCAATGCTCATCACGTCCAGTGGGGAAGCTCCGATATCAATGCTAGAGGAGAGTCGTTGTTTGATTATTTGTTAACAACTAAATGAAAATGAAATACTATCTAGGGACTTGCCAGCACTGCCCCCACAAGTCCACTCATCAGTAGGGGAGTAGGAGGATCTGGTAAAGACCTTTACAACGGCGCTCTCGAATGCCCTAGAGCAGGCTTGCCCAGTGCCAAAACCACGCGGTAAACATAGGCCGCATTGGTGGTCCTACGACCTGGACTCGCTCCGTAAATCATGTAGGACACAATTCAATAAGGCCAAGAGCCTTGGCACGGAGAATCAATGGCTCGATTATAAAGTTAAACTCAGGGCCTACAAAAAAGCTCTGAGGCAGGCGAAGAGAGTATCGTGGAGAAATTTCTGCACTGGGGCCGAAAATGTCGACGATACAGCGAGACTTAGACGAGTGCTCTCAAAAACTCAAACAGCCACAAGCTATTTGCGCAAACCTGACGGATCCTGGACCAGCACGGAGAGGGAAACCCTAGAGCTGCTCTTGAATACGCACTTCCCAGGGAACTTGCATGAGGAACCCCTAGCACCTACAACAAACCTGGCTGTACACATACCCATCACGGAGGAAAAGGTTAGGTGGGCGGTTAAAAGCTTCGAACCGTTCAAGGCTGCCGGGCCAGACGGGATTATTCCCGCACAACTCATAAACACGCCAAATGGCTGGTATTTCTCTATACAGCCTGCCTGGCTCTTAGCTACATTCCGTGCTCCTGGAGAAGTGCCACGGTAGTGTTTATTCCTAAGGCGGGGAAGGCGTCTCATTACGAGCCCAAGGACTATAGGCCGATCAGTCTCTCATCCTTTGTGCTCAAGACCTTCGAGAGGATAATATATGACTACCTCTCCTCTACTATTGATAGCAACCTGATCTGTAGCTATCAGCATGCATACACCAAAGGGAAATCTACAGAAACTGCGCTTCACAGCCTAGTTTCTGTTATTGAAAAATCGCTGTATGAAAAGGAGTACTGTCTTGTGGCCTTTTTAGATATTGAAGGATCCTTCAACAACATAAACCCTGATGCTATAAACACCGCTTTAACAAGTCTGGGCATAAGTAGGTCTCTTATTGGACTTATTGATCAACTGCTAAGGGGTAGACGAATAGTTTCATCACGGGGCTCGGTTGACTTATCACGCTATGTCACAAGGGGAACGCCTCAGGGTGGTGTTCTCTCCCCGCTTCTATGGAACCTCACTGTCAACTCGATGCTGCGAGCACAAGCTGGGGGGGCGGGAAGGTAGTGGCATATGCAGATGACTTAGCTATAGTATACAGGGGCAAATTCCCACAAACCCTGTGCGACTTGATGCAAGTAGCACTGAGAGAGGTTTCCTCATAGTGCTCGCGCTGCGGACTGAGCATCAACCCAGGAAAAGTGGAACTGGTCCTTTTCACCAACCGCTATAAGATACCACCGGTAATACTACCAAAACTGAATAACGTGCACCTGAACTTGGCTGACAAAGCCAAGTTCTTGGGCACAGTTCTGGATAGGAAACTAACCTGGAAGGAGAATGTTCTTCAGCGCCAGAATAAAGCGTGTATTGCACTCTACACGTGCAAAAGAGCCATTGGAAAGAAATGGGGGCTTAGCCCCAAAATATGCAAATGGATCTACACTGCAATCATTCGACCAATTATGCTCTATGGAGTTGTGGTATGGTGGCCTGCGCCGAGCAAATTAACAAACCTTAATCTGCTAGGTAAAGTACACAGATCTTGCATGGTCTGTATAAGCGGTGCGTTAAGAACAACGCCCAATGAAGCACTCCAGGCCATTCTTGGCATTTTGCCACTCGATCTGGAAGGGCACCGAGTAGCAGCAGCATCGGCTCTGCGTCTAAGGGAAACGTCCGGCTGGGGCGCAAGCACTACTGGACACGCCTGTATTTTGGGATCCTATAGCTTTCTTCCGCTGAGCACAGATCGCTGTGCGACCACAACAGTCGGAGATAGCGGTTTTAAAATCAACATTTCCAGCCGGGAAGAATGGGAGAGCACGGATCGGAGTCCCGTCACTCATGGCGGCACTTCCATTTATACTGATGGCTCGAAGTTAGACGGCAGAGTTGGGGGAGGGGTTTATTCAAAGGATCTGAACCTTGAGCTCTCCTTCAGACTACCTGATCACTGCAGTGTCTTCCAGGCTGAAGTATCAGCAATCATGGACGCCGCGGCTTGGATAGGCCAACACACTATCAGACCGGACATTTTTATATTCAGCGACAGCCAGGCGGCCATCAAATCCCTTGGCTCTTACTCGTTCAACTCTGAACTGACGCTCAGCTGTCGTCGATCTATACAAGAGATGGCCCAACAGAATCGCGTTAACCTCACATGGGTCCCGGGGCATAGGGACATTGAGGGAAATTGTAGGGCAGACGAACTTGCGAGGCAGGGCACGACCAAGCAGGTTCTTCGCGATAAAGAGCGCTTAGGTATGCCGTTTGCCACATGCAAGCTTATGCTGAAGGAATACACACTCCGCCAAGCCAACGAAAGATGGCTGCAATCTCCAGGATGCCGGATATCCAAAGAAACCTGGCCGAGATGGGATCATAAAAGATCAAGACAAATTTATGCCCTAAGGAGAAGAGAAATCTCCATATTAATAGGCGTATTAACTGGGCACTGCCTCATTGGTAGGCACGCAGAAAGACTTGGTGTGCCCTACCGACGATGCTGTAGGAGTTGTAAGGATTATGAGGAGGAGGAAACGGTGGAGCACCTCATCTGCAACTGCCCGGCTTTAAGTGGCGCGAGAATGCGCTTTTTGGGAGTTCCCTTCCTGGTCAGCCTACGTCAAGTCACGGAGCTGGACATAAAGGACCTGATCGCCTTCATCAAGTCATCTAAATGGTTCGAGGAGGAGTAACGGTGTCGGTATAGGAAAGTCAGTCCCGGGATTCTGCTATGTGGAGAATTCCGTTAATACCGGGATTTTCCATATGGCGGGGTCCCGGAACTGACTTTCCTAGTGTTGGTGGTATCACAACGGGCCTTTTAATACTGGCCTAGGTGTGCCTCTGCGGCAGCCACTTGAACCTAACCTAACCTAGCCGTGGATCTGCACGTTTACCTCAAGAAATATATACGCGCTTATTTAAGCGGCGTTGCCCACTATCGAAAAGTGTTGTATTTTTTCTTATGAACTGAGTATTGGCTCAAAAAAATTTGACGTGTGAAAACTTTTCTTGACCATTTCTTGAGCGTTTTTTTATATGGAGTTTGACATTTCTTTGCAGGTGGGTAGCCCGCTTATTTGTTTAAGTAACTCATAAAATGAATATAGTGGTCTTCTTAACTTTAATAATAGCGTATTTAAGTTTAATCTTGAACTTTTCTGTATTTTTAACTAGTCTGTAAGAAATTTTGTACTTTTTAGACCGAAATATCGCCAATTATAAATTATCCCATTGTTTCAACATCGTGGAACTCCAGTCTCATAATTTAATTTTTACGCGCAAGTTACGTAGTGAAATTAAACATTTCTTCTTTCATTTTACTTTCTACCTATTCTTCTAATTTTTCTCTATTACTTTAAGTTATGACCGTATATACGTATATAAATAAGTATATTAACGGTTATCATTTAAGTTTAAACTCTCTTATCTTAGTAATAAGACCTTAATAAATAAAGTTGTGTTTCGGAGTATTTAAAATAAAAATTGCATTTTTATATATACATTATGTAGTGTTCATGCTAGGTTGTAAATGCTGCGTTTACCATTTTCGGACATACATTTCGAAGATACGTCCATGCTGCCACATTTCTAATTAATTTAGCTGACGGTTGCAATTAGGTTTAGGTTATGAGCATGTTTACAAAAATTCGAACTTTTTTTATACATTTGGTCTGTTTATATTGTTTCACAAGCATCACTTTAAATGTAGTTTCACTTTTTTTAATTTTATTTGAACACACGCGCGCGAATTTGCTAGTTTTTCAACAAAATAAATTTTTCAATTGTTTACGAATGGCAGAGAATGGAAAAATGTCAAGAAAAAGTCACTTTTAATGTTGATGTAAAAATATTGTAGCATTTAGTTGCTTTTGGTGTCAGAATTTTGTATAAAAAACGACAAAATAAATCCTGCGTTTTGGGCTTAATGCTAAAATGCTATTAGACTGGGCCAAAAATTCAAAATGTCGTTTTTTTTCAAAATTATATTGATTTTCTTTTTAAGAAAGATGAAAAAATTACTGTAATTTTTTTAGATTTTTAAATTAGGGAGAGGTCTATCATCACTAGTCTAGATTTTACAGAATTTACCTCATATTTGGTTGTAAACCACCATTTACTTGAACATCTCTGCTAACCAAACCCAAGGAAAACCCTGGATAATCCCTGTAAAGACGTTGGAGTACTCATACTACTCCAAGAAAATCCAATTCCATAAAAAAGGTCCTCCAATGGCGACGTCCTAGGATTGGAGCACCTAATCCAACTAGGAGTACTCCATCCCGTACTCCAAGGAACAGCCACACAAGAGTATTTTCCAAAAAAGGTCCAACTAGACTACTCCAGTTGGAGTAGAAAGCGTAGCGAGAGAGGAACACCTACTCCAACTTTCGCTTTACATTGGAGTACTCTATGGATTACTAATTGTATACAGGTGGTCCAATCCTAGCGCATCGCCATGTTAATTGGAGCACATTTTTTGTATGAAATTGGACTACTATTGGATATTCCGGCATTGGAATGCTCTACAGAGTATTGATTAGAGTACTTTGCCATTTTTGCAGGGATTCCTAAGTAGCACTACTCTAAATCGAGGATAGATAAATGGATAGTTTTGTATGGGGCATGCAGATTGGACCCACTTTTTATCGATTATTTCGTGTACATGTGATAGCGCTGCTTACTCGCACTCGTTTAGGGACGCCATAAGGAAAAACCACAGCTGCACTCCTCTAACTAGAAAATTTTCCAAAACAAAACTGACATACCGGCAATGGTTGCATACTTTTAGGCGCTGCAAGGGCTGGCGACCTACCCGCTAGCATACAACTTTTCAAAATACCCAAAATATTTCCAATAAATTTCCAAACATATTTTCTTTTAAATTTTTTTATTCATAATGCATTTAATAGTAAAGTCCCGTTTACATTGCTCGATTTTTCGTTCAATTTCATGTTGATTTTAAAAATTTACTCGTGTCAACGAGTCTTGGAAAATTGCATGCAACAAAGTTAGTAGCCAGCCGACTTTTGATTAACTTATCATTCAACTTCTGTACAATCCTGGGTCAGATTTTTATAAAAATGGAGTGTAATGGGGTGTGGTTGCTGAGTGACCGCGCTCAATCCCGACTCTTGCGTCCTCGTTCGTGCACTCTGGGCAACGTTTAGCTACCTAGGCTCGCGGCAGAAAGAGAGGGAGCCCCGGTGTGGCCACTCTGACATACTTGGTTTAAGGGCTCACCGGGGTCTTTTTCGCAGCGTCTGTACACCATGAGGTGCGGCTGTAAGCGAGCGCCTGTCCTGAAGCAAGCGGCTCTCTATATAAATGTGCAAAACTTTTCCCTCCCAATCCAGGGTGTTATGCGATACCGTGCCCATTGGTCGCTTGCAGCCGGGAGGCAAATCGTGGCTGTAGTCGAACGGAGCCTCACTGATACCGGGCCGCCTCAGGGAGTAACTATCGTCTTACCGCGGTATGGGGCTCTGCCGCGGCGGACGAAACACTTCCCCTTACACTACGCTTGACCCTAAGCTGGCCTTGTCCGGCGAGGGGTCGTACGAACAAGATGAAGAACACACAAAATACAAAGCAATTAACGACTTCGTTTACTCCGCAGCAGAGAAGAACTATGCTGGAGCAAGCGAAAACACAACGCCGGAGGACAAACTCCGCCTCAAAGTTAACTGGGAGGCCGACAGCGATGGAAACTACGGGTCAGTCATCCCCCAAACTGCTATCAAGTAAGAGTGACTTGATGGGAGCAAGCAGCAGTGCGGCTGCCTACGCATTCAAGCAGAAAACGGCGGAAGCTAAACTTCCATCAAGCGCTGGTACGAAACCCAATCTCTTCACATCTGGGGCAATGGTCTCACGACCTGGTTTCAGAGTTTCGAAAGAGAAGGACGACGCCGCAAAGGGAGAGACCGCGATGGCAACTACGAGTCTGAATCCCCCCCAAGAGGCATCTCCCCGACGCTTTGCGTACTGGGATAAAAAAAAGGCCGCAAGGATCCTTAAAAAATATGAGGGAGCATCGCAGGAGAAGCTGTCGCCGGAAGAAAGGAAGATGGTGGAGGAAGCGAAAGCTCTGATACCAAATTTCCAAAGGCCCTATGTGCCTAAGAGGGTGAACGGTAATCCCTTCAAACGCCAGAGATCGGACGGAGAGGTAAACCCCCATCCGAAGCGGCATCAGTTCAACCCCGTAGTGGGAAAACTCAGCTTTGCTGAAGTAACCAAGGACAGAATCCTTATAGGTTTCATTGACCGAGGTAACGACCGTTGGTCCATCCCCAAAGACCGGTGGCTGTATGTCCGGAATGAAATGGGCAGGGCCCTCCTCGACTTAATGCATGAGTCTCAGGGTAGTCCGCCGCGAGGTACTGACGCGGGCTGGCACCAAGGTCAGATCAAAATATTCGCGTGCGAGGATGCAAGAACTGTCGCACTGTATAAGGCAGCAGTTGCAAGACTGGGTGAAGTCTACCCAGGGGCAAGACTAGATGTCGTCGACTGGAAGGACATTCCTGCTCGGCCAAGGGCAAGGGCATGGATTCCTGCCGTCCCTGCAGAACCCGAGAATATTCTTGAGATGCTGCAGGTCTGGAATCCGTCTCTCCCGACGCAGGATTGGGGCGTCAATCTGGTCGATGATGTGGTTGGGCCCAATAGACAGGTGGTTATCACTCTGAATAAGGAGGCACTCGAGCCCCTTAAACGGTGCAACGGACGAGTGCATTACGGCTTGGGTCAGATCGTGATCCACGTATACCGTGGCGATGCACAGCGCGCTGCTATTCCGGACGCTCCGGAGGACTCGGAGATCGAGGCATCGGAAGGGGAAGCAGAGGAGTCCGACGCGGAAAGTATGTTATCCGCCACGTCAAATTGCGATGGTGCTGCGAACAACTCGGCGATAGAAGAAAGCCTGCTTGACGAAGAAGGCCTCGACGTCACGATCGTGGCTAAACCTGAGCACACTAACGTTGATGCTGCTTCAGATAGCAGGGTGCCCGCCACGCCAAATCGTGCAGGTGCTCTGAACAACTCCTCGTTGAGAGACAGCCCCCGGAACAGGCCAGACCTCGACGACACGCTGGCGGCAGGGAAGTCTGAGCTCTCTCATGTTGGTGGTGCTTCAGATAAATCTGCACAAATCTAAAGCAGCCTCGGCTGTTTTAAGCAGTCGTCTTTCTAAAGGCGACGTAGACGTGGTCCTTATCCAAGAGCCCTGGGTCAATAGCTCTAGGATCTGTGGATTGGGACTAAGGGGTGCAAGCTCATCCAAGCCAATGATGAGGGCAAGGTCAGAACCTGTATTTTGGTAAAGTCTGAGCTAAACACCTTTCTATTACCCAACTACTCAAATGGTGACGTTACAGCTGCCAGCTTAACAGTCGGCAGCACCAGCCTAACGATGGCGTCGGTCTATATGCCCTATGACGCCGAAGAACCTCCCCCACAAAAGGAGGTGAAAGATCTGGTGGATAATTTCTGTACGGGCCATCTTATTATTGGAGCTGACGCTAATGCTCATCACGTCCAGTGGGGAAGCTCCGATATTAACGCTAGGGGCGAGTCTCTGTTTGACTACCTACTAACAACTAACCTGGTGGTTTGTAACGTGGGTAACGAGCCTACTTTTATAACTAAAGCTCGTAGGGAGGTTATAGACCTCACTGTTTGTAGCGAAGGCGCTTATGAGTGGGTCAGAAAATGGCGTGTTCTTGATGAGCATTCATTTTCTGACCATCGGTACATAGAAATTGTGTTAGACTTTATTGTTGAGCAGCCAGTTATGAAACGAAATCCACGCAACACTAACTGGCAGCTACATAACCAAATATTAGCTAGGGACCTACCAGTATTACCTCCACAAGCCCCTCATCAGTGGGAGAACTGGATGATCTGGTAACGACCTTTACAACGGCGCTCTCAAATGCCCTAGAGCAGGCTTGTCCAGTACCAAAACCACGCGGCAAACATAGACCCCACTGGTGGTCTTACGACCTGGATTCGTTCCGTATATCATGCAGGAAGCAATTTAACAAGGCCAAGAGCATCGGTACGGAGCCTGAATGGCTCGAATATAAAGCTAAACTGAGGGCCTATAAAAAGGCTCTAAGGCAAGCGAAGAGAACTTCGTGGAGAAATTTCTGCACCGGGGTCGAAAAAGTCGATGATACAGCGAGACTTAGACAAGTGCTATCAAAAACTCAAACAGCCATTAGCTATTTACGGAAGCCTGACGGATCTTGGACCAGCACGGAAGGGGAAACCCTGGAGCTGCTCCTGAACACACACTTTCCGGGGAACTTGTATGATGCACCTGTAGCATCTGCAACAAACCTGGCGGTAAACATACCCATTACGGAGGAAAGGGTAAGGTGGGCAATCAAAAGCTTTGAGCCGTTCAAGGCAGCTGGGCCAGACGGGATTTTCCCCGCACAACTCATAAACACGCTGGAAATATCAGCTAAATGGCTGGTAGTTCTCTATTCAGCCTGCCTGGCTCTTAATTACATTCCGTGCTCCTGGAGAAGCGCCACGGTAGTCTTTATTCCAAAGGCTGGGAAGGCCTCACACTATGTGCTTAAAGACTACAGACCGATCAGTCTCTCGTCTTTTGCACTTATAATAAGAGGATAATTAGCGATTATCTCTCCTCTACTATTGATAGCAACCTTATTTCTAGCTATCAACATGCATACACCAAAGGTAAATCAACGGAAACTGCGCTCCACAGCCTAGTCTCTATTGTTGAAAAATCATTGCAAGAAAAGGAGTACTGTCTCGTGGCCTTTCTGGACATCGAAGGGGCTTTCAACAATATAAGGCCGGAGGCTATTAACACTGCTTTAACAAACCTGGGAAGGAAAATAGTTTCTTCACTGGCAACAGTTGATCTTTCACGCTATGTCACAAGAGGAACGCCTCAGGGTGGTGTTCTCTCCCCGCTCCTATGGAACCTCACCGTAAACTCGCTGCTACGAGACACAAGGGGGGGGGGGGGGGGGGGGCCGGGAAGATAGTGGCATATGCAGATGATTTAGCTATTGCATATAGGGGCAAATTCCCACAAACCCTGTGTGACTTGATGCAAGTAGCACTGCGAGAAGTTTCTTCATGGTCCTCTCGCTGCGGACTTAGCATCAACCCGGGAAAGGTGGAGCTTGTCCTTTATACCAGGCGGTACAAGATACCACCGTTGAACCTACCAGAACTAGATGGCGTGCGCCTGAACTTAGCTGACAAAGCCAAATTCCTAGGCACAGTTCTAGATAGAAAGCTTAGGAAAGCGCCAGAGGAAAGCGTGCATTGCACTTTACACGTGTAAAAGAGCCATTGGCAAAAAATGGGGGCTCAGCCCCAAAATTTGCAGATGGATCTACACTGCGATAATCCAGCCAATTATGCTGTATGGAGTCGTGGTATGGTGGCCTGCGCTAAGAAAGGCAACAAACCTAAATCTGTTAGGGAAAGTCCACAGATCGAGCATGATCTGTATAAGCGGGGCGTTAAGAACAACGCCCAATGAAGCTCTCCAGGCCATTCTTGGCTTTTTGCCACTCGATCTGGAAGGGTACCGGGCAGCAGCAGCATCGGCTGTGCGTCTAAGGGAAACGTCCGTCTGGGGCGCAAGCACTATTGGACACTCCTGTATTCTAAGATCTAACAGCTTTCTCCCTCTGAGCACAGATCGGTGTGCGACCACAACAGTCGGATATTGTTGGTTTAGAATAAACATTCCCAGCAGGGAAGACTGGGAGAACATAGATCGGTGTCCCGCTACTAATGGCGGCACTTTTATATACACCGACGGCTCGAAGGTAGACGGCAGAGTCGGAGGAGGGGTTTACTCAAGGGATTTGGACCTAGAACTCTCCTTTAGACTACCTGATCACTGCAGCGTCTTCCAGGCTGTAGTTTCAGCAATCATGGACGCCGTGACTTGGATAGGTGAACGCACCATCGGACAGGATATCTGTATTTTCAGCGACAGCCAAGCGGCCATCAAATCCCTTGGCTCTTACTCGTTCAACTCTGAACTGACGCTCAGCTGTCGTCGATCTCTTCAAGAGATGGCCCAACAGAACCGCGTGAACCTCACATGGGTCCCGGGACACAGGGACATTGAGGGAAACTGTAGGGCAGACGAACTTGCCAGGCAGGGCACGACCAAGCAGATTCTTCAAGATAAAGAGCGCATAGGTATGCCGTTTGCCACGTGCAAGCTAATGCTGAAGGAGCATACACTCCGCGAAGCCAACGAAAGATGGCTACAAGCCCCAGGGTGCCGGATATCCAAGCAAACCTGGCCAAAATGCGATCTTAAAAGATCTAGACACATATACGCCCTAAAAAGGAAGGAAATCTCCATATTAATAGGTGTTTTAACCGGGCACTGCCTTATTGGTAGGCACGCAAAAATGGTTCGAGGAGGGGTAGCGGTGTCGGTTAGGAGTGTCAGTCCCGGGTTTCGGCTATATGGAGAGTCCCGACAGCACTGGGATTTTCCATATGGCCGGGCCCCGGGACTGACTTTCCTAGTGTTTGGTGGTATCACAACGGGCCTTTTATTACTGGCCCAGGTGTGCCTTTGCGGCAGCCACTTCTACCTACCTACCATAAAAATATTTGTAAATAAAAAAATTAAAAATAAATTGTTTCTCTTTTAATTGGCGTTTCTTTTTCGTGTTCAACACCAAAACCTACGGCATCCCATCTAACCAAACGAGTCCGTAAGGTGCTCCGTTAGAACTCCCGGTGTAGCGTATCCGACGGGGAAGTGCCTTTTAAAAATGTATGCAGAAAAGGTTCTTATAGGACTCCTTGAGGATGCGTTTATGGCGTTCCAAAACACTACCGCAGATACTCAGATAATGGAAAAGTGTTTCGTTGTAATGCGGAATGACTCCGTGCGGGCCCCCCTTTACAATCAAATCCGTAGACGCTCCTATTATCATTTCTTAAAATAGGCTTTTCGCTCCTTTTGGAAACGCTTCGTATTTTGTGGGCTTGGAGTTGTGAAGCATTGCCTAGCCAGGATGACCAATAATTTTTTATCCGCTTTACTAGGTCTCCATTTCCGTTGTTTTTGTTGTAACGAAACATATCCCTGCCCAGACGTAAAGCCTATTGGTTGATTGGAAGAAAGCCATTAGCTTCATTATGGTTTGACCAAAGTGTGATTGGTGTTAGAAGAGTATGCTCAGAGGAGCAGGTGAATCAATGGTTAGTGTCGTGAGAAAAGCCACATGCCAGGCAAACATTTTGCACTTCGGGGTTCTTTCTGGATAAGTGAGGGCTTCACTTGTTACCTTAAAGCCTTTTTACATTGTTCAATTTTGGAATCAGTTTTCGAACAACATCCACATAGAGATGATTCACTTTTATTAACTCCCGCCCCACGAATGCCGTCCTGCAACAGCATGCCCACCGGTTGCTGCGTAGGAACACCATCTCCCGAGAGTGTCCAGACACTCTCGTTTAACTCTGATTTGGGTAAAATGTTTGCCTGGCATGTGGGGACACTAACCTGTTGATTCACCTGCTCCTCTGAGCATACCCTTCTAACACCAGTCTCACTTAATGAAGCTTATGGTTTCCTTCCAATCCCGTTAGAAGAGATTGATGACCATTTAGACCAATATGCGTTACGTCTGGGCAGGGATATGTTTTGTTACAACAAGAAGAACGGAAATAGAGACCTAGTAAAGCGGACAAAAAGTTATCGGTCATCCTGGCTAGGCAATGCTTTACAACTCCAACCCAACAAATTCGAAGCGTTTCCAAAAGGAGCGAAAAGCCCATTTGAAGGAATGATAATGGGAGCGTCTACGGATTTAATTATAAAGGGGAGCCCGCCAGTCCTCCCGCACTACAAATAAACACTTTTTCCAATTTGCGGGAGTGTTTTAAACGCATCCTCAAGGAGTCCCATTAGAAACTTTTCTGCATACATTTTTAAAGCAGTTCCCCGTCGGATACGCTACGCCAAGAGTCCTAACGGAGCACCTTACGGACGTTTGGTTAGATGGACGGAATGCACAGGTTTGCTGTAGGATTTGGCGTTGAACACGAAAAAGAAACGCCAATTAAAAGAGAAACAATTTATTTTTAATTTTTTTATTTACAAATTTTTTTACAAAAATCTGAGAAATATTTACATGCCTCAATTCGTAAACAAACCCAGGGTTGTACAGAAGTTGAATGATAAGTTGAACAAAAGTCGGCTGGCTACCAAGTTTGTTGCATGCAATTTTGCAAGACCCGTTGACACGAGTCAACATGAATTTGAACGAAAAATCGAGCAATGTAAACTGGACTTTACCCAAATCAGAGTTAAACGAGAGTGTGTCTGGACACTCTCGGGAGATGGTGTTCCTACCCAGCAACCGGTCGGCTTGCTGTGTCAGGATGGCATACGTCGGGCGGGTGCTAATAAAGGTGATCACCATCTCTAGGTGGATGTTGTTGAGTGCCTGCCTGTAAGCCAGTGGCAGTTCTGACTGCGGTGTTCAGAAAGACGTGCATTGAAAAAAAAATGAAATGAAAATAGTTTTTTTTTATATTTATTTAATTTTTTTTAATGACATAAACAATAGTCAAATTGTTTTCAAAAAAATTGATTAATGTAAAAATTGATTAATTTGAAATCAACTATACAGCAACGAAAGTTGATTCCAAAATTGAACAATGTAAACAACCTGTAGTGTTTTTGTCGTTACAATAACAACATAAGGCTACGCTCACATTGCAAACGATTTTTTCATCCGACATCATCAGAGAAATTGGAGCGCGTTCCATTTTATCGGGCGGCCAACGTTTGTTTACATTCGGGTGAAATCGGATGAAATCTCGGAGCTCATTTAAAACACATGTTCATAGACAGGTCCTCAACAGTATCCACAAAAAGACAGGGAACACCTTTACCAGCTCCCGTCAGGCGAATGTCGTCCTGCTACAACAAGTACTACCGGTTGCTGCAGAGGGACACGATCGCCCAAGAGAGACCGGGGCACTCTCCTTCAGCTCGGATCTGGGTAATGTAATATGCGAAACTTATCCAGACTGAATCCCGAAGTGCCAAAATGTTTGCGCTGTATGTGGTTCTCCTCCTCACGACACTTACCATTTATTCACTTGCTCCTCGAAGCATACTCTTTTAACACCATTCCCACTCTGGCCTAACGATATTGAAACTGTTTGTTTCCTTGGAATCCTATTAAAAGGTGACAAAATAGAGATCTAGTCAAGCGGGTATAAAATTATCGGGCATCCTAGCTAGGAAATGCTTTACGAATCAAACCCAACAAAGTACGGAGCGCTCAAAAGGAGCGAAAAGGGACTCCGTCAAAACTCTCTTGAAAGAATCATATTTGAGGCGTCTACGGATTTGCAAAGAGGAGTCAGCAGAGTCCTTCCAAGGAGTGTTTGTTGAAGGAACACTTTTTTCATTATCTAATAAACGCACCTTTAAAGAGTCCTAAATAGGTAGGTATACCTTATAAGCGCACCACGCAGGGAGTCCGAAAGGAGCACCTTGTGGACTCTTCTAGTTGGATGGGATGGACGTGCAGGTTTTGCTCCTTGTGTTGGTAATGATCAAGAAAAAAAAGGTCTAGGCGAATTCATGCCAATTAAAATTGCTACAATGTTATTGATGAAAAATTTTGTGAAAAATATATTAAAATTTTATTTCCAAAATTTTACCTCAAAATCTGACATTCGTAAACCAACAAGCAAGGTTGTACAAAAGTTGAATGATGAGTTGAACAAAAGCGGCTGGCTACCAACTTTGTTGCATGCAATTTTACAAGACCGGTTGACACGAGTCAATTTTCAGAATCAACATGAAATTGAACGAAAAATCGAGCAATGTAAACGGGACTGAAGCAAATAAAAATATATGATATTTATTAAATATAGGTTAGAGGTATAAACTACGGAACTGAAACAAAATTAAATTAAATGAAATGAAACAGAATGTATTAAACCAATTAATATGAAATGAGGAGAAATGGAATGAATGGGAACAGAATGAAATGAAATAAAATATAACAAAAAAGACATTCTTCTTTAAAAATGAAATAAAATGAAATGAAACAAAACAAAATGAAAAGAAATAAAATAGAGTGAAATGAAATACAATGAAAATAAATAAAATGAGATGAAGTGAATGAAATGAAACAGAATAAACTGAAATTAAACAAAATAAAGTGAAATGGAATGAAATAAAGTGGAATGAAATAAAATAAAATAAAACAAGTAAAAGAAAGAAATGAAAGGAAATGAAACAAAGAAATAAAGTGAATTGATATGAAATGAATTTAAATGAAAATGAAATAAAGTAAAAGGAAGTGCACCAAATTAAGTGAAATGAAATGAAATAAAATAAAATGAATAAAATATATAGAACAAACCAAAATAAAATGACGAATAAACTGAATTGAAAAAAAAAAAATTTAAATGTTATAAAATGAAATGACAAGAAATGAAATAAAACAAAATAAAATGAAATGAGGTTAAATAATAATAAATAAATAAAATGAAATAAAGTGATGAAACCAAAATGAAACGGAATAAAATAAAATGAAATGACACAAAATGAAATGAAATAAAAATGGGTGAAATGAAATAAAATGAAATGAAACCAAATAAAAGGATATGAGATGAAGTATAGTAAAATGACATTAAATAAAGTTAAATGAGATGAATAAAATTAAAGGAATTTAGCCAAATGAAGTAAACAAAATTAAATGAAACAGAATAAACTGAAATTAAACAAAAGGAGATGAAATGAAATGAAATAAAACGATATTAAGCAAAACAAAAAGAATAGAAATTATACAGAATGAAATGAAACAAAGCAAAATAAAATGAAATAAAAAAAATGAAATGGATTGAAATAGTACAAAGTTAAATAAATTAAAAAAATAATAATTCTGTTTTGTCGACCTTTTCTTCTTAATATTCACTTTAGCTGGCTCGAGGTCTCTGTTTTTCTCGCAAAAACTAATAAAACCACAAGTTTTTCGTTTTGCCAATATATTTCAATTGCCGTCGGCAATCGTCTTCAGGGCAAACTGATAACAACATAAAAAACAATAAATTAAATTAATTATATTGACAATAAATTATTTTCCTACATACATTTATTTATTAACACGTTCGTACTGTCTAACGTGGAGTATCATACTGTCTATTATTTCCTAACAGGTGGCGGTACGCCTGTGCTACGCTCTCTATATCTGATCGGTAATTTATTCTCTTTTCTATTGGTGTGTTAATGATGTGTAGCATCTCTATTGTGTACCTCTTCTTGTATTGTTTTTCTTTTAATGTATTTATTGGTTTGTGTGCTATTTTTATTCTTTGATTGTTGTAGCAATCCGATTTTTTAAGCCGTTCTGACAATTGTGGTACATATACTACTGATTTAAATATCTTCGGCTCGTCAACTACATGATTATGGTTTTCTGATACCGATTTTCTTATTAAAGAATTTATTATATTGTTTGGAAAATCATTATTTTTTAACATCATTTTAATTTCGTTTTTAATTTCTTCGTGGTAAGTGTCGTCAGATATTTTAAACATACGTCGAATACAGCCTCTCGCTGTATTAATTATCATCGTTTTTGGATGTTTAGAATTATAATTGATGATTCGTCCCGATGCTATAGGTTTCTTATACCACTTTAGCTTTATCTCATTACCATGTCTTATTATAATTGCGTCCAGGTAAGGTAATTTTCCGTTATTTTCAATCTCTGTAGTAAATTTAATATGTTTACTAAAAGAATTAAACGCGTCAAGGGTGTTCTGAACCTCGTTTTCTTTTACTATCGCAAAAATGTCATCGACGTACTTTGTAAGTAGTCTCGGCTTTTGTTTAACTTTTTCAACAGTCCTTTGAAGCAACATTTCCATAATTATGTCCGCAATTACAGGAGATGTTGGTGATCCTATTGGTAATCCTCTAATCTGGGTGTAGATTTTATCCTCGTATTTAAAATATCGGTTTTCTTCGATACAAAATTTTAAAATTTCAATAAATATTTTTTTTGGGATTTTAGTGTGTTCCTCTATTATATTCCATTTTTCTTGAATAACCTCAAGTGCTAGTTGGGTTGGGACGCTAGGAAATAGTGAGACAACATCGAAAGAAATTAACTTTTCGTGCATTTTTTATCCTCTCCTTAAAATCAATTGTATTTTTCACGTTATAGCTAGAGTTTATTGTTACATTCTTTAAAATATTCGCCATGTATTTACAAAGCCCATACGATGGGGATCCGGTGGTTGAACAAATGGGTCTAAGGGGGATCCCTTCTTTGTGAATTTTAGGGAGTCCATAAATTCTAGGGGATATTGAAGTGGTGGTGATAAGACTATTTCTCTCGGCCTTTGAAATCAACTCCATTTTAAACATTTCATTTACCAAATGGTTGTTTTTAGTTTGTAATTTCGACGTAGGGTCTTGTCTTATTTCTCTGTACATCGTTAAATCATTTAATATTTCTTTCATTTTTATATTATAATCATTTTTCTCTATAGCTACCGTTTTATTGCCTTTGTCCGACGTTAAAATTCTAATGTTATCATTTTGTTTAAGAAATTTACGAGTTCGGCCCATTGTATCAACTATTGCACTATCCATTGCACTTAGTTTATTTGTTTTTGTATGTTCTTTTATTAATACCGAAAATTTTTTGTGCGCGCTTCTTCTTGCTCTTCTTTGTTTTCAATTGTTTGTACAAGTTCTTCTCCGTCCGCGATGCATTCAAATAAAGGAAAATTTAAAAAAATAATAATAAAATAAAATGAAACAAAGGGTTTTGAAATGATATAAAATAAAATAAAATAACTTTAAATGAAATAATAATGAAATTAATGACATAAAGTGAAATAGAACAAACTAAAATTGAATAAAATAAAATGAAAAAAAAATAATAAAATAAAAGTACCGGGTTAAAAACTGGAAATGAAAAATTCGGCAACCCTGCCCAACTGCGGCTGCTAGCCGCTCCAAAATCTTGCATTTGGTATTTTCTTTGCATGCCATTGCCACCTTGACTGCACACTGCAAAAGCAAAACACGTAACCATTTTTATTATATTTAATACTAATTTAATGTGGTACTTACTTCTAATTAAATAACCTTTTCTTCTAATTAAATAAACAAAATTTTACGGAAACTTTAAAATTTGTTTTCGGATTTGACAACTAATTTAATTTATGAAGCATTGTGGAGATTGTGTCAAGTGTAAACTATTCTGCATAGACGTCAAAATTCCAAAATGAGTTTAACACCTGATGATTAGAGTTGCTTTTTGGTGTAGGAGCTATCTATTTAGCGCTGAGTTGCATTCGAATGCCTATAAAAAATTAGTAGCACACAAAGGTATACTTGTTTTGTTGAAAAGTACTTAGAAATGGAATTAATAAAGTTTACCTTTAATTTATAAAATTTATTTTACATTTTGAACTGTTAGCAATTCCTCTTTAAAAAAATGTTGTGCAACACAGCAGCACATTTGTGAAAACAAGAACCCTGTCTCATCGATTTACGGTCCTGCACAAACCCCTGTTTTGATGAGTGCAACGAAAATAACATTAGCAAACCCCGAAACGTACGCCAATTTTTGACATTGATTTGTGTTCCAACAACAACTTTTTGACATTGATCTGTGCTGTCAAAATAAGAGTTCACACTTGGTATTAAACAAACTGACCAGCTGTCTAATTTTCCTTTGTACTCTCACTAAACAATTAATTTCTACTTTTTTCCGAAGTCTTTTCGTTGCGTCGAAAGATTTTTCCGAAATCGCAACCAATTTGCTTTCGAAGTTGCTGAGAAATTTGTATGGGAGGGTTGACGCGACTTCGTTACTAATTTTTCGAAATAAAATCGGTAGCTAAAAAAAAATTTTAAATTTGAAAAGGTTTTGGCAGGTATCGAACCGACGCGCCTGCATACCTGTACTCATGTGCTATCCACTCAGCTACAGAGTACAATGAAGTTCTTTGTGCAATAGTCAGTAGCTTTCATTTCATTTTAATTTTTTTTTATCTGATAACCAAATTTTTGTTGCACTTTTATTTTACGAAATGATTGCGAATTATTTAAGTTAAGTCGAAATTCTTTCAATTTTCTTCAGAAAAGTCTGATATCAGAATATTTCGGAAGTCTTGGTTTGGTGGGCTGTTTTTGTTTGAATTAATCAAAATCATACTGTTTCAATCACACTCATAGGAGTTTAAAAAATATGCGTTGGTGTCAGTTTTCTTATCGAAATGATAGAGATGGTGTTGGAATTCGATAAAAAAAATCGATTACTGGGTAGCTGTAGTTGGCAGGGGACTTGTGATCTGCGTACCACCTGTGACGAATTCGATGATTCCTCGACTATTTTCCCTGAGTTCGATCACTGTACGTTAAATAAAACACTCAGATTCTGCTTAATAAATAGTACGCTTTATTCATTGTTCAGTACTTCACTGTGCAACACTTCAAAATAAACTGATTGAAGTGCGTTGTGTTTGCGCGGTTTAAATACCCCAGCAGACAGCAGCTTCATAACCTAGAAATGTCTACACATTTCTGGGTTATTCGTGCAAAAGTGTTCTCGAAACGTTTATCTATCGTCATCTGCTCTTTGTGCCACATTCGCAAATATGCAAGCTGCCTCTCCCTCTCTCGCTCTCACGTCATGTACCTAAACAGCTGTAGTTGTCGTAGTGACGCTAGTGGTGGAAATACGCTAGAGTTGGGAGATGAGCGTTTCTTGAGAACATTCGCCACACTGCCCTCCACCTAAGCCTGATCGTCCCGATCAGACACATTTCCCGATCCAAACGTTGCTAGCCTTTCCAGGTGAGCCACCTTCATTTTATTTCGTGGTCTTCCAACAGTTTGTATGCGGCAGACAACATCATTCATCCGCTTTATGACTTTATATGGGCCTTCCCAGTTACATTTCAGATTTGGGGACAAAACTTTCTTTCGTTGTGGGTTGTATAACAGCACTAAATCTCCTTCTTTAAAACCTTCCGAGTAGATTGCTTTGTCGTATCTGGCTTTCATCTTATCGCTCATGATCTTCGTCCGTTGTCTTACAAGGTCATGTACTTCTCTCATTTCTTCTTCCAAGACGATAGTGGATTTCCTGGCATTTATTCCTTCATCAGCATTTATCCCAAACTTCCAGTCAGCTGGCAACCGAAGATCATTCCCAAAAATTACTTTTGCCGGAGTTTGGCCCGTTGTTTCATGTATTGCCGCGCGATATGCCATCAGGAACAAGGAGATGTGCGTGTCCCAATATTTCTGGAACTTATCCACTACTCGTCGTCGTCCCACCACCTGACTATGATGAAGTGAGGATAGCTATATCCTGGCTCAAAAACAACAAATCGCCTGGGAAAGACGGACTACCCGCCGAGCTGTTCAAACACGGAGGCGAAGAGCTGGTAAAAAGCATGCATCGGACCAAACTAAGGCCCCCGTGAGCCTCCGCGTGGACTGCGGAGGCAGCCACTTTAACATACATACATACGTTCCTCCTGTGCTCTTCCAAGGTTCGATTGAAACGTTCCACCATGCCATCTGACTGAGGATGCAGTGCAGTTGTACGCGTTTTCCGAATACCCAATGTCGTGCACATTTCTTGGAATACAACCGATTCGAAATTCCTGCCTTGGTCAGAATGTAACTCCATCGGCACACCAAACCTTGCTACCCAATTGTTAATGAACACCTCTGCAATGGTTTCTGCCTCTTGATTTGGAATCGGGTAAACTTCTGGCCATTTGCTGAAATAGTCCATAACAACTAGTACGTATTTGTTTCCGAGTTTGCTAGTAGGAAATGGACCAGCTACATCCATGGAAATCCTCTCAAACGGTGCACCGGTATTGTACTGCTTCATCTGTCCATGGCTTCTCGACTTCGGACCCTTTGCTTTGATGCATACCTCACAGTTGGTAATCCACTCCGCGATCGACTGCCGGCAACCAACCCAATAGAATCTCTGCTTTACTTTCTCCAATGTTTTTGTGACTCCTAGATGACCTCCATTTGGACCATTATGTAGCTCATTCAAAACATCAGAGATTTTCATCCTTGGGACAACTACCAGCTTCCGGGCGCATTGACCATCTTCGCTTTCCCATACTCTTTGTAAGCAACCGGATACCAATTTCAAACTGTTCCTTTGTGCTCAATATGACTTGGCAACAGGACTCTCTGCTGACATCTCCTCTCTTGTTGGTTGTTCATTTTGTTCGACCACCTGCATCACACGTATCAGATCTGGATCCTCTAGCTGATACTTTCTTAGTTGATCCATGCTCCATTCGTCCGTAGATGTTATAGTCATCAGCCGTACATCTATAACATCTTCCTTGGCCTCAGCTTTCGAACAA
Source organism: Campiglossa producta (assembly GCA_964058755.1). Taxonomy (NCBI): domain Eukaryota; kingdom Metazoa; phylum Arthropoda; class Insecta; order Diptera; family Tephritidae; genus Campiglossa; species Campiglossa producta. The sequence continues at coordinate 56,941,588 of CAXKVI010000004.1, read as the reverse complement.
TGCTTGCATTCCAGGTTACATGGTCGCCGGGACATTGCATCAGCGTTGCCGTGGTTGCTGCCTTTGCGATGCTCTATGGAAAAGTCATAACTTTGTAGTCGTGGATAGAGCACGTGCAAATTGGCATTACGGAACTGCAATAGCCATTTCAACGCTGCATGGTCTGTCCTGACGTGGAATCGCTGTCCATAGAGATACTTGTGGAAATGCTTGATGCACTCCACCAATGCCAGTAGTTCTCTCCGTGTTACGCAATAGTTCCTTTCGGGCTTCCCAATTGTGCGGCTATAGTACGCCACTACCTTCTCCTGCCCATCGACAATCTGTGACAAAACTCCTCCAATCGCGTAACCGCTCGTGTCTGTATCCAAAATAAATGTTGAGCCTGGGATTGGATACGCTAAAATTGGGGCAGTGCACAGCCGTTCCTTCAAGGTTTGGAAAGCCACTTCATGTTCCTCCTTCCAATCAAATGACATATTCTTCCTGGTCAACTCATGAAGGCTACTGGCTACGCTGGCGAAATTTGGTACAAATCGGCGATAATACGTGCACAGTCCAAGGAAACTTTCTAACTCATGTAAATTGTTCGGTCTAGGCCAATCCTTCACAGCTTCAATCTTTTCTTTAGCAGTGCAGATGCCCTCCGTAGTTACCTTGTGACCTAAATAACTTACTTCCTTCCTGAACAATGCACACTTTTTGGGACTCAATTTAAGACCGGCACCTGTAGCCCGATTCCCTAACTTTTAACCACTCCCCAAGCGTTTAGGTTTTCGCCAGGGTTTGGCGTTTGTTCTTAACGAAACTGCGATTCTCTAACTTGCCTTTAACGCACTTCCATATTTTCAATATTTCGCACCAAATAAAGCGCCACAAACTCAAAAGACATTTTTAGTTCAATTTAAATTTATTATTTTCTATTACACACTTTTAAACATCATCAAATTCATTCGCGATAATGAGCTACAATAAAAGTGTTAGCGAGAAGAGCTGATCGAGCTTATCGGCTTTAAGTGTGGTTAACACTTAGAGAATAGGGAAAAGCGATAAAAATGGCGCTAAACAGAACTAACGCTAATACTTGGCGATAAAATAGTTAGGGAATCGACCTACAGCTATCCTTTGGAAAACTTCCTCCAGGTTTTTAAGGTGTTCCTCAAAGCTTTTTCCAAACACGATGATGTCGTCCAGGTACACCAAACATGTTTTCCAATGCAGTCCTTTCAATACTTGGTCCATGAGTCGCTCAAAAGTAGCTTGAGCGTTACATAGTCCAAAGGGCATTACCGTGAATTGCCACAGGCCCTCTCCAACGCTGAAGACTGTCTTTTCCTTATCCTCATCTTTAACCTCCACTTGCCAATAGCCGCTTTTCAAGTCCAGTGTAGAGAACCATTTCGTACCAGATAGTGAGTCCAGAGTATCGTCAATTCTCGGTAATGGATAGCTGTCCTTTTTCGTTACGTCGTTCAGCTTCCGGTAATCCACGCAGAACCGCATTTTTTCATCCTTTTTCTTCACTAGCACTACCGGTGAGCTCCATGGACTAGCTGATGGTTCGATCACACCGCTCTCACTCATTTCCTGTATAATTTCTCTGACCTCTTGGCGTTTGGTCAAGGGAACACTTCGGAGAGCTTGGCGGATTGATCTCGCATCACCGGTATCAATTTGATGCTTCACAACATTGGTTCTACCTGGCTTGGAACCATCCTTGTCAAATATGATAGAGTACTTTAGTAGAAGTTGTTTTGCCTTATTCTGGTGGTCTTTTCCGAGCTCTTGCGTCCACGCCGTGATATCATCTGGATGATTAATGTTGCTGGTAGAAACATTTTCTTGGAGCTGTTCGCAATTTATAACCACCTCCACCTCCCTGACAGTGTCCCAATATAGCCACTATTTTGGGTGTCTTTGATGGGGGTTGGCGCCTTGCACACACCAGCGTCACCTCAAACCGTCGATTCGTAGATGCGTGCACCCTCCTCCTCCAATCGGGGGTGGAGCCTCCTCGTGATGACACCTGTTAACGCTACGGCGGCAAATTCGAGCGGCGACCCTGTAGCCTCCACCAGTGGACTTGCCAGTCAGCGCTTAGCGTCTGGTGAGCCCAGGGCCGGGGGCTCCAAGGGTGATGGGGGTGCCAGCAATAGGGCCAAGGACGGCGTGCCTAGGCCACCCGGCAAAGCCAGTCACCAGGAAAAGCGATCTGCTGCCCGGATTCTCTATAGGAACGCGACCTCACCGACAAGGGAGGAAGATGTTCCGCCGGAGGTTTGGGCGAAGCTTCAGCTGGACCTAGCGTGGGCTCGGCGGGTTGTGCCTGACTTCAAGCTGGAGCTATATGGAGTCAACAAAGTGGAATCCTCCAAGCGTAACCGCTCGTTGGAGGAGACTACCCCAACGGCACCGAAAAGGGCCAAAAAACAGGGAGGCTATATACGGTCTTTCACAGAGGTAGCCAAAGATCGCAAGATCATCGGCGTGATCGACGAGAGCAGCGTTGATGGCAGGATCCCGAAGCAGCAATGGAAGTGGATCGAGGCCGCGCTCGCTAAAGTTGCTGTCCAGGTGAAGAGAGAGAACCCTGTACCGCCACCAAGCTATACCGATCCAGGTTGGTACCAGGGAAATGTTAGGCTTATCGCCTGTGCAGATGCGAGGTCTGTGGACCTATACAAGATAGGCGTGCAGCGGATAGGGGAGGTGTACCCTGGCGCGCGTCTAAGGGCTGTGGATGCTTGTGACATTCCACAGCGACCAAGAGCAAGGGCATGGGTTCCAGTTACACCAACGGAACCAGCGGAGATCCCGGATCAATTACAGGAGTTTAACCCGGGTCTGCCGACCCAAAACTGGAGAGTGGTTAGCGTAGATCACGCAGAAGGTAGAGCAACGATGCAGATAGTTCTGCTGCTGGACGAAGCGAGCATCGAGGCCTTAGACCGATGCAACTACCAGGTTAGCTACGGCTTTAAGAATATTAGTTTGAAGGTGTATAAGGCCGACGCCGAAGCCCTTACAAACTGCGCGTCACTTGCGGAGGTGGAGGCTCCCCCCAGCGAAAATGAGATGGAGGTTGACGACAAAGGGTCGGATGTGCGGAGCGGCTATACCTCGTCCAGCTCGGACGGTAGCGTGACTCTCAGGAGGCTATACTCCGAGAGTCAGCTTCTGAGCTGTGACGATGCGGACGCGACGCTCACAGATGATAAGATCAACAAGCATCATGATGGAGGTCCTTCAAGTCAACCTCCATCACAGTAAAGCAGCATCTGCTGCACTTCTACTCCAAGTTTCAACGGGTGGAGTAGACATCATCATGGTTCAAGAGCCATGGATCACTGGTAATAGGATCTGTGGCTTGAGGACCCCAGCGTATAAGCTGCACAGCGCTCAGGATAAAGGTAAGCCTCGTACGTGTATTTTAGCTAAATCAAATATTAATGCGTTTCTCTTACCCCAGTTTAGTGACGGGGATCTGACAGCGATCAGCGTCGAGGGGCTGGGTAGAAGTTGTAGGTTTGCTTCCTTCTATCTGGCTCACGATCATGAAGGTTCACTACCACCGCAAAACTTCAAAGAGCTCGTGAGTTCCACTAGGCCGCGAGGCAATCTATTGGTGCTTGGAGGCGATGCAAATGCTCATCACACTCTATGGAGCAGCACTGACACAAACGACCGAGGTGAGTCACTATATAACTACTTACTAGGCACTTACTTATGTATATGCAACAGGGGAAATGACCCCACTTTCATAACAAGGAATCGTGAGGAAGTCCTTGACATAACACTGGTCACCGATACTTTCGTTGACCTCATAAAATCATGGAGGGTTTTAAAAGACCACTCCTTTTCAGTCCATAGGTATATCAGTTTCTCGATATAAGATATGCACGCAACCCCAAAATACGTACAAAATATAAAGAAAACAAATTGGGGCTACTACAAGAAGCTTATTGATAAAAGTTTGTCGAAAGAAGTAGTTGCACCTAGAAATGATACTGAGCTAGACGAGCTAGTCAATATCTTCAATCAGTAATGTAAAATTGCTTTAGATAGGGCCTGCCCGATCAAGAAGGTAACGGAAACCCATAAGCCACCCTGGTGGTCGTCTGATCTAGATAGACTCAGGAAGGTAAGCAGGGTCGCCTTTAACAAAGCCAAACAGGATGGCCATGAACCAGAGCTGTTAAAGAATTAAATCTTTTGCTCTTTGAAATTATAGTTTTTCTTCATTCAGTACTTGAAATTCTTTTCATCGTTGAAGAATTTAACTTCAATTTACGCATTCAGCAATTCTTTACAGAAATCATGATTTATAAATCCACCAAGTGTCAATTCAACAAGAATTCAAAATAGAATTACGAAGAAAAGCTCTTTAATTCAGAATGGCCATTCAGTTGATTTGATTCTTTTGGAGAGTTAATTCCGCTAATTCAGTACGAATCAGTTTTTGGAAAAATGCTAATTTACTCCCTTAAATAGTACTAAAAGTTTTCAAGTTCCTTTCACGCTAGAAGAATTTGAAAAAAAATTACATTACATATTATAATAATCTATAACATAAAATTAGTGGAAAAAGCTTATTCGCGTGTAAGAAATATGTGAATTTAAAAAAATTCAAGTTAAAACATAAAAAAGTATGATTTTGAAAGGTATAACATGCCTGGTCTTCACATAAACTGCCTTATTAGTGTTGCTGATGTGTTAGTTATGAAGCTTTTCGGGCATATTTTATTAACCCTCTGAGCACATTATTGAATTTAATTAAATAAGCTTTTGTCACATAAATAAAAAGTAAATATGAATGTGTAATTATTTTATTATCATAACCTCTAACGAGATTTTTAGCCGCGCTTCTCTTTCCAACTTGTGGTGTGTTGCTTTTGAGTTTTCCTACAAGTTGGCAGGACCTACAGTTTTTTGCCGACTCCGAACGGCACTTGCAAAGCAAATGAATTTTTTGCTGGCATATTTAGTTTTGGAAAATTTGGCAGTGTCAAGTTTAAATTTAACAACTTCGAAAGTGCTTCAGTATTTTTAAAGATCTTCAACGCACAGCGAATATTGCCGAATTCGCCCTGCTATTACCATATATGAATTTGCGTTGCTCTCATATCTACAAGTTGTACAGGCAATACACAAAATTACGTTCAGCTGAAACTCATGCCTTTTATGAATATAAAAAAATTCGGAGCTCTTTCATGGTTTTATTAGTCATATACATACGTCAGTTTTGAAAAATGAAAAAAAAATCAAATCTTTTTTTTTGGATTTATACTTTGAAATATGGAAATTCTTTCCAAATATGAGTATTTTATTTCGATTTTTTAGTCAACAATAACTAGTAGTGGAATTAATTTCCATTTAGGCCCAATTTCACAGTGCCGGGTTAACCTTTGTTTAACTTTAAACCTTGTTTGGTAGTTAACCTACAGGTCAATAAAAATCAATTTCACAGTGGCAAGTTAACTTTCCAAAAGAGTCAGCTGATTTTTGTACCGAAGTATGGCATCTTTGTTTTAAACTGCCAACAAAGATAAATAATCAAAACAAAACAAAAATAAAAATAAAAAATGAGTGATCAGAAGCGGGCATCAAATTTTTCAAGCTTTGAAATTGAAAAACTTCTAGGCATTATAGAGAAGAAAAAGCGCATTTTAGAATGTAAGAAAAGTGATCGCGTGAATTTGGAAATAAAGGACAAATGTTGGGATGAAATATCCGCCGAGTTTAACGCCGAGCTGGGAACCGGACGTTCGAAGAAAGTTTTGAGGGATAAGTACCACAACTTGAAAAAATCCCTAAAAAAAACCAAATCGGACGTGAGGAAATCGTTGTATTCCACTGGTGGAGGTCCTGCAACTAATCATACTTATTCCGCATCAGAGGAGCAGTTGTTGCGTATTGTCCATGATAAGGAAATTAGCGGCAGGGAATCGTATTACGATGGAGACCACATGGAATACGGCAAGTATAAAGATGCGTATACTACTAGGTCAAACCTACGGGTTCCACCCCACTTTTATACAAATATTCAAAATTAGTAAAAACTTAAATATCTGTTTAAAGTTCTTTAGGGTACGGTTTTAGTTATCGCTGAATATCGTGAATTATACCATATTCCTTGTGATATTTATGTGAGTATAAATAAAAAGGATTTTTACTGCGATATCTGGAGCATGCAACGGACATTTAATTGGCAATGGTGGTGAGATTGACTCCAGCTTTTATAAAACTCATTCTTCCTTATCCATTCACGCTTCCTTATCCCCATATCCCAGCTGGTACTAACCCGACTGCTTCTAGAGCGACTCGTTTGCCCGACATGGGCCGTTTTCACCTCATCTCCTTCTATTCCTAACCCTATCCCTATTAACATGTATAATAGCTAGTATGCATATATTAATGACGCTTTTTGATATAGGTAACGAGGAAGATGGCGAACAACAACAACAAGAAGGCGGCGAAATGGGAAATGACGAAGCTGAGATGGATAGAGTGGAAGTGTTAGAGGAGTACGAGGACAAATTTAAAGGTTTATAGCATTTATTTAACACCTTCTATGGGGAGTAAATTGGACCAAATACACCCCCAGCATGCTTAAAACCCCAAAAAGTAAAAAGCTTTCAACAGACTCAAAGCCGAACTCCAAATCAAGCTAGGACGATTTGGCCTACACCAAAAAAATGTGCGCTGAAGAGGATCTACAAATGCGTAGAAAAGAGCATGAGCTGCTTGTTTTACGAGAGGAAGAGGGACGTGCTCAGCGATTGCTAGAGCATGAGCACCAAATTAAAATGGAAATTTTAAAATGTGACCTGAAGCAACGGCGGCTACCAAATACGTAAACGTTTTGCAGTATAATCTTATAAACTGTATTCCTTTATTTTATTTTTATTTTTAATTTCAGGTCTTGTTATGGAAGTGACTAACTTTACAATCTTTTTTAAAGTACTTAATATATATACAGCTACGGTCAAAATAATAGAATTACCACAATTTTTGAGTAAGCAGTTTTGACGGCCATTCAATTTAGAAATCGCTTAAAATTTTCCCTAAATTTTCAGATTTTTTTTGTAAAGGGTGTTGGGTGCTTTTTTTCTTACGAAAGCAAATTTAGTTCATGTGTTGTAACACCCTTGACAAAAAAGTCAGAAAATTCAGGGAAAATTTTAAGCGATTTCTAACTTGCACAATGTTCGAATAAAATTGAATGTTCGTCAAAACGGCATACTCAAAAATTGTGGAAATTCTGACAGAAAAGTTTTAAATTTGTATGGATTTTATTTAAAGTTAAATTAGCTATCCTGAACTTTGTGTAAACTTTTAAATTTATTTGTCTGTGCTTCTTCTTATTTTGTCGAACGATATGAAATCTAATTTCACTCCTATTATTTTGACCGTAGCTGTATATGTAATCCTTGTTATTATAAATTTAAGTTACAATTAAACATCCTTATCGCTAACGTCCAACTAAACTTATGTAAATCAATGTAAACGATTATTCATTCATTCTTTATACCCAGCTGTACTTGTACACAGGGTATTATAACTTTGTTAGGATAACGGTTGGTTGTACAGGTATAAAGGAATCGAGATAGATATAGACTTCCATATATCAATATGATCAGGATCGAAAAAAAATTTGATTGAGCCATGTCCGTCCGTCCGTCCGTCTGTCCGTTAACACGATAACTTGAGCAAATAATGAGATATCTTCACCAAATTTGGCATGCGTACTTATTTGGGTTCAGAATAGATTGCTATTGAAAATGGGTAAAATCGGACCATAACCACGCCCCTTTTTCGATATCGAAAATTTCGAAAAACGTATAAAATGGGTTAATTCAATATTAGAAGCAGCTACAATGATAAAATTTGCAATATGTATTGATTTAGATGTTCTAAGGCCGATTTTATAAAAAATTTTGAAAAGGGGGCGTGGTACCGCCCACGTATATTTGAAGAAATTTTAAAATTTTGACTCTTAATAACTTCAGAACAGTTTATGCTAGTATAACGAAATTTCGTAGAGGACATACTATTGTTGTGGTAAATTCAGCTATAGAAAATAAACGAAATCGCTTCGCGACCACGCCTACTTTTTCATAAAAGTTATATTGAAAGGAGGTGGAAATATTGAAAAGCCCATATCTAATTAACTGATTTCGCTATAATAATATAATTTGGTACATACATCAACTTTCATATTCTTTACAAAATTTTTTCAAAATTTTGGAAAGTGGGCGTGGCACCGCCCACTTATGAGTCAAGCAATTTTTAAATTCGACTGCTAACAACTTCAGAACGGTGTGAGATAGATTTACGAAACTAGGTACCAGGCATGTTATGTTTATGTAGAGTACTACCACAGAAAATAAGAAAAATCGGTGAACGATAACGCCCACTTTATGTGCACAGCTGGGTATGTAATGTTCGGTTTCACCCGAACTTAGACTTCTTTACTTGTTATTGATAATATTAGCATTATACTTGCCATAACATAACCCTAACGCGCTAACCATATCATAACTAACCAATTGAATTTTCACACATTTTTTAACTTTTATTTCTTCGTTTTGGTGATTTTTAGCTTGGTGAGTAAGCATCTGAGTAATTTTCTGCCAACTTTTTTCATTTTCTTTGTTTTAATAAAATTATCACTCTTCGATGTATGTTTTTAGCGTTATCGTTAGCGTTATTATTATTATTTTTGTAAAAGCATATTGTTACTTTAATTCACAAAAGCCCTATCTGAAACATTTTTCGAAAATGGTTTTTTTTTTATTATCTTAGTACTTCGTCTAACAAAATTAAAAAAAAATGCAATGCACGAAAAGGGCTGTGAGCCACTGTATCTATTTTAAATTCGCTATTCCACAATGCACCATCTATTAAATTGCAGCAGTCAATGTACATTTATATCATTACAAATAAGATTTAATTTTATTGATATAGCTAGAATACAAATTTCGTTAATTAAAGTTTTAGAGAAAAATAGTATAAAAGGCTTGAATTTTTGAATCACTTTTTATTTTAAGCAACTAACGCTACTAGGAAGTGCGCAATAAGCCTGATTTGCCATTGACGAATCAAAGTATTTCATAACATTTAAAAATCTAAATTTCATTTAACTAGCAATTGTTCTCTCTGGAAGGAAGATTCACTCTTACCATACTGCAAACTGTAGCAAAAGAAATACTATGTTTGATCTTGGCAGCAACTACTCCTAACTAACGTTCACTGAAGATATACAAACTAAAGTATGCACTAGCTAATACATTACATAGTGTTATTTTTTAATCAATACCATATAGGAATGTTTATACTACTAATCATCATATAGGCAAATGATTAAGTACAAAATGCATTACTTTTGAGTGTGGAACTTTTTACAACCCATCCCTAAGGTAAACTTTTGTAACCCGTTTTCGATACTGCTTTAGACACTTTCTCGATAGCAAATCGCAATGTATTCGTTTGCGACCCGTGGAGCAAATTCGAGGTCTGGAATAAAAAACCAAAAATTTGGAACGATAGGTATTTTTGTACTGCACAAACCGGTATATATTTTTTTTGGGCAAACAACACCAAAAGTTATTAAAGGTCAAAGTTCATAGGGAGCATTTCTTAAAATAAAAATTTCTCAAAATTTTGTTGAGCCGATTTTAAATTTTTTTGCATTGGATGGGTAATTGAATTATGTACCTTTAATTTCAGGTACCATTTCCTTGGGTGCAAAACCCCGTATGTGTAAAATTTAAAGCATTTTTTAAAAACAAAATTTCTTAAAAACAAATGAACCAATTTTAATTTTTTAAAACCCTTTCATTTAATGTACAGTCGTTATGGTCAAAAAACCGAAAAATTACCCGGGTCCTATACCAAAACTGGGACAGGATCCATGGTATTTATGTGCAGGGCACCTTTTTGAGCCTATACAAAATAACCCTGGGCTACGCCATGCCAAGTCCGGGTGCGTGGCCAAGTCCGCACCGTGGTATACCCGTGGCTTCCGCCACGCACCCGGACTTGGCATGGCGTTCCATATGTGAAAGTTCTTAGGTTGAAAAGAGGAGTTCATTAAGGCATGTCTGTCCGTCCGTCCGTCCGTCTGTCCGTCTCTCCGCGTACACGATAACTTGAGTAAAAATTGAGATATTTGCGTGAAATTTTGTATACAGGTTACTTTCTGGCCAAGGTAGGTTGCTATTGAAAATGGGCGAAATCGGATGATAACCACACCCCCTTTTTCAGTATCGAAAATCACACAAATTGACATATCTCGGTAGCTGAAATGGATAAAGTGATATAATTTTATAGGTAAATCTCCTGGTCATTCTCATAGGATTTTTCCATAAATTTTTGAAAGTGGGCGTGGCATTTTTGAAAATTCTATTGGTCGTAACTTTTAAAATGATTACGGTAGAACGATGAAATTTGGCACAAAGCATCCTAGTATCATTGGGAGTATACCTGGTGAAATTGGATAAAATCGCCTTCCAACCACGCCCACTTTCGATATCGAAAACTTCGAAAATAACCAAATTGATACAATTCGGTAACGGAATGGCTAAAATGATATAGTTTCTATTATGATTTTTATACCTTTCATGAACATGAAATGGTATTATAACTTTGGTCCGATGTTTGTAAATATGAGAAGAAGAAGAGATAGACCCATCAATAAGTATACCGAAATGATCAGGATGACGAGATGAGTTGATTTAGCCATGTCCGTCTGTCCGTCTGTCTGTCTGTCTGTCTGTCTGTTTGAACGCAAACTAGTCCCTCAGTTTTTGAGATATTTGGCTGAAAATGGTATGCGGCCACCATTTTTCCATATAGGAATCATTTGTCGGAACCAGCAAGATCGGACCAATATAACATATAGCTCCCATACAACCGATTATTCCGATAAACGGATTTTGGGCTATAACTCCTGTAATTAAACACGAAGGAACGTGAAATTTTATAAGTGTTGCTATTTTTATATGTGAAATATCGATGCTGAAAATCATAGAGATGGGATAAATATTTCACATAGCTCCCATACAATCGATTATTCCGATAAACGGATTTTGGGCTATAACTCCTGTAATTAAACACGTAGGAACGTGAAATTTTGGACTTATTGATATTTTTATATGTGAAATATCGATGTTGAAAATCATCGAGATTGGATAAAAATTTCACATAGCCCCCATACAATCGATTGTTCCGATAAACGGATTTTGGTAGATAACTCCTGTAATTATATAGGTAGGAACGTTAAATTTTGGAAGTATCGCTATTTTTATATGCGAAATATCGACGTTGAAAATCATTGAGATGGCATAAATATTTCACATAGCTCCCATACAATCGATTATTCCGATAAGCGGATTTTGGGCTATAAGTCCTGTAATTAAACACATAGGAACGTGAAATTTTGTAAGTATTTCTATTTTTATATGTAAAATATCGATGTTGAAAATCATTGAAATGGGATAAATATTTCACATAGCCCCCATACAATCGATTGTTCCGATAAACGGATTTTGGTAGATAACTCCTGTAATTATATCGGTAGGAACGTGAAATTTCGTAAATGTTGCTATTTTAGAATGTGGAATGTCGATGTTAAAAATCAATGAGATTGGACCAATATAACACATCGTCCCCATATAATCGATAGCTCCGATAATTTCGGTATGAGCTAAAGTTAAATTCACACAGGCTGTACTGGGGATCAAACAGTGAAAATCGTGACGCTTATTCATGAAAGGTATTTAGCCTTCGGCACAGCCGAAGACAGCTTTCCTTACTTGTTTTATATATTTTTTAAACATAACTTTTAAACTGATTAAGGTAGAACGATGAAATTGGTACTAGGTATACTTGCATAATAGGGAGTATACCTGATGAATTGGACGAAATCGCTTCCCGACCACGCCCACTTTCGATATGGAAAATTTCGAAAATCACATAAGTTGACATAATTCGGTAAGGTAAATAGCTAAGATAGTGCCTATATCATGTTATCCCGTTCTGAAAATTATCGCTGGGTATTCAATGTTCGGTTCATCCGAACTAAGACTTCCTTACATGTTTAATATTATTTTCGGACCATGTTTTTGGCCAGTGGTCAAAAAATGGAATAAGAAACTTTTGTTATAAAAAATGCAGTGCTGGGTGAATGGTTAAGGGCTGGAAATTCTAAATTGCTTCTGATTGAATCTTCAATATTATCAGGCAGCGCTGGTGGTTCCCAATCTCTATTTAAACAGCAAATATTGTGCAAAACTGCAGTCGCGACTATTACACTTTCCACTTTGTTTATATTTATTCGCAAACCTAATGATAGAACTGGGAATCTACGTTTCCATACGCCATATTTGCGCTCAACACAGTTTCTTGTTCTTATTATTGACTCGTTGTATAGGTTTTCTTCTGGGCTGTTACATTGGGACAAAGGTGTTAATACCCAATCAGTATTTTGATAGCCACTATCAGCCACAACAATTCCATTTTGGAACTCTCCGTTTTCAAGGCGTGTGCATATACGCGAATTTCGAAATATGGTAGCATCATGCGCAGATCCTGGCCAACGCGCAACAATGTCGAGTATTTTAAGAGAGCTATCACAAAGTGTTTGGACATTAAAAGAAAACCACCCTTTGCGATTCCGATAAAGTTCAGCCTCATCTCCACCTGAAAGAAGTCCTTTATAACTATTGAAAATCCCACTATGTATCAAGTTGATTTACCTGGCGAACTAATTTTGATATGTGTGCAGTCCATAGCTGCTATAACACGAGGAAATTTAGCTATCATGTAAAATTGTTTTTGAACACTTGGAAGTTCATCATTCGATGGAAAGCAAATAAATTCTTTGGCCAGAAGAGCTAAGTTGTGGGATACAAGCGTAACAACGCGTGAAGTTGTTGATGGGGACACCCCACACAGGTCACCCACTGTATGCAGAAAACTTCCAGTTGCATAAAAGCGCAGAGCAACTAGCAGCATGGTCTCAGCCGTTAAAGCACAATTCCTAAGGATGTGAAAAATACTGTGATTTGCACACTTATTAAAAGGGACTACTTACCATTTAGTTTTGTGTTCTAGCTTTTCCTTAATTCTAACTAATACAGACCAAGCGACTTGTTTAGTGAGCCTAAAACGGTCCCGAAAATCCTTCTCGTCGTAACTTGAAAACAAAGTTCTCTCATGAATAACTTTGCTCCTACGGACAATTACTCTTCTGGCACCAATGCAGTCTTCTGCATCCTGTAAGTCCTGATAATCACTATGATTCATTTTGTTTTTCAAATTTACACAAAACAAACTAATAATTAATTGTTTGTTGCTGTCACAGTTGAAAATTGCTGACAAACAAAAAAATCAGCTGATTTCCAACCAAAGGTTAACTGGCCAACGTTGGGCAGTAAACCTTTAGTTAACTAGCTACTGTGAAATCGAGAATTGATAGTTAACTATAGAATGTGAGTTAACTAAACACTGTGAAATTGGCCCTTAATTGTATAACAGAAACCATTTGAAATGTCTTTTAAAATTTTCACAAAGCTCAGGAGAGTAAAACGGTCATCTAAACTTTCAACTTCTTCGGCAGATTTTGTATGAAATTTTTGAGGACTCAGTTTGGTAGACCAAGCAGTACAATTATATGCAAGTTAGAACTAGCTGAAATATTTTCCTGATTTTCAAGAACGATTTTCGTCGATGGTGTTGAGTAATTTTTTATGCGAAATTAAATTTTGTTCATGCGTTGCATGAAAGATATTACTTAACACCCTCATCGAAAAAAATTCTTAAAAATCAGGAAAATATTTAAATTAGTTCTAACTTTCACATCATACCACTGAAATTGATTGTCCTACAAAACTAAGAAAAATCTGCCAAAAACGTTGAAAATTTGGATGGCCATTTTGCTAAGCTCCCCTGAACTTTGTCCAAATTCTTAAAGACATCTTTAATTTTGTGTCTAACTGTACATATTACTGAAGTGCCTGAAAAAAGCTCATAAAAGCAATAAATCCGCGATTTTACAATCGACGTGGCTGTTTGGTAGTATCCCGCCTTTTTACAAGTCTTCAATGGGTGACCGGAGTTCTGGTCGGTGATAGTGTCGAATTCAGGACATTTTTTATCACGGATAAGAAACGGGTTAATAAAAATTACAGCACCTTAAAGGTATAGTAGGGATGGCAGCTATTTTAGTTTTGTGAGCCCAAAAGTTTCGAGATCCCGAATATGTATTATTTAGATATTTTATACATTTTAACAAACAAACTGAAGACAGTACATCAATATTATTTTCATTACCAACAAGATGCTTAAATATATATAAAAAATATGTAAGTAGAGTTTAAATATATCCTATAACTTTTTCTTTACATATTTTTATATTAGTACAAGACCGGGAATAGCCAAACATCTTCTTACGGTTTCTCCTAGCTGCTTTGGAAGTTAATGCAAATCAACAAGCGAAAAAGTTTGGGATTTTATAAAATTTCTCTCCATTCATAAGTGGGCTGTAATATTAGGTGTTAATTTTTATACCCTGCTTTTATGATTATATATAAAACCAAAAGCTCAAAAAACTGCCTTAATCCAACTTAATGTCATATTATTCGTAAAAAACTAGCTATTTTATACATTCGGGATTTTTTAACTGCTTTTCGAGATTTCGGGACTAATAAAAAACAATCCCGGGATTGACTTCAAATGTCAAAGAAAAATATATAATGACAACATTTCATGATACAATAAGCGCACCAGTAGGAAATTGTAACAGTGAGGTACGTTTCTGACATCTATTTAGGACTTATCACAATATATCTACGTTGCGGTGTTGCATCTACAGCTTAAGTGTTTATTATTAAGGAAATTCACAAGGTCTTTTATAGTTGTATGTACAATTTCAACAACACAACACTTGAGAGCACTACATGAGTTGAATGTTGTGTCTGAATACATTAAATTAAATTTTCATACAAATTTGTCAGAAAATATTGAATTTTTGTGTTCCTGGCTCTTTTACTTTTGAAACAAGAGAAAACGAAAAAACAAGGAAAAGCAAAATAGCACACCTGCGCATTGGGTTGCTTAATTTTATTGTGCTATTCAAATTTTATATAAGAAATGACTACAAAGAAAATATGACAGTCTTAAATTTTGAATTGCCTAATTTTGATTTTTTTTAATTTTAATTAGTACATACACAGAAAAGTTTTAATGGCTTTTGACATGTGATTAGTGTTGTAAACCAAATGCTGGAAAAGAACTAAACAATCATACAGTGCTTGTCAGCTGAAGCATCATCGCGAATAACGTTCTAAGTGTAATATTTTTCAAAACCAGTTTCATTGCATAAAACATTTTGTATTGCTCTCCAGATAACGAATTTTGTAAAATTTGACACCAAAACTGTAAAAATGCATTTAAAAATAGTAGGGTAATTTAAAGTGACATACATTATTTTGCATTGAAGCGTCGAAAGTGATTCGTAACGGCACTGGAAGATCATGAAAAATGTGTAAAACTCATAATATGAAAGATATAAAAGAAAAAGTTAAGGGAGACAGATGAGAAAAATAGATTTAAAATATATGACTTTAGCGTTTTTTTGCTCTCCTGGCAAATTCTGATTTTGTAACTTAGAACGTTATTCGCTTCGATGCTTCAAAACCCTCTTCCTATCCTGCTCTGTCACCTAAATGTTTAGCAACATCGGAATATGTTACAATTTTTCCAAACGATGGACTTTTCCTTGATATGCCATTTTTGCTTTTACGAACGTGTTTTTCGCTTTGTTTATATTTTTGTATGATAATTACTATGTATATACATGAAATATTCATGACTTAGGATGAGCTTTTAGGTAAAGAATAATAATTTTTTTTTTTTTTAAGATTAGAGGCAAAGATGCAACGACATGTTAATTATAATATATTTCCCGCTAGGCATGGTTCTGCATTGAGGTATTGTCAATTATAAAAAATTTTTACTTTTAATATTTCAAATTTTTGTTTTGTTTATAAACCGAAAAAAACATGGCCGCTCTTCACAGTGTAGCAATTTCGACAAATCCAAATTTTTTATTTTCTCATTTATCTCAGAATCGGTGGGATTTTTTGAAAGATTTAGCAGCTAAGTAAAATGTATGACATACATATTGGGTCCTCGCTTTCGAATTTGCCTTACCGACATTTCGAGTTTTAATTGTCCTGAAAAAAAAAAGAAGTTACCTCACGTCCATAGTTTGACTTGAAACATCTATGTGTTGAATTTTGCGCATTTATTTCAGTCAGATGGGATTACTGACATATCTGTGGTTTCGTTATATTATAATATTTGCGGACTGATAAAACCTCCCCAAATATGTAATTTAATCACATCAAAAAATAATGTACATATTTCACCTTCGAGTTGAATTGTATGAGTCTATAGTTAGCCTATGTAAATCTTAATAGCTGCTTTCTGTAGATCATTCGTAGCACCATCAAATTCCAAACATCGTGGAATACTCATAATAATAATAATAATAATACAAATACCTTCTAAGAGGATAAGGTCCAGCCTGTCTTCCAATTTGTGGTTTAAGTTTTAGTACACATTGGCGAGACCTACAATTTCTTTGGTCCAACTTTACACAGTATCTGCCAAGGCATTTTCATTTTGGCTGAAAAACCCCCAGAGCGTTGCCGAACACTGCCGAAGGTGGCCTCGTTTTGAAAAACTTATTCAAAGAATTTTTGGTGTGACCTGTTTCGGTACTTGCACCAGGTACTTTCAATATGGCAAGTCAGCGCACAGTCATCATACCGCGGCGGTAGACAGTAATTTTAATTTCTATGTCTTAAAATATTCCAGAGGGAAATAATATTAAAAGTGAAAATTAAATTAAATCAAATGTTTTAATAAATTTATTCCTACGTTTATATTATAACAAGATAAAATAAATACATTAAACAAGAACCTCGCAGCCTTAAGCTATATTCTTTACGAGTCCATCAACTCCGGGTCTGTAGATAAAACACGGAATTTTGTTTGCATTTTTATCTAAATTTTAACACTGTGCGCTGCATTTTGACGTCTACCGCTTCGAATTTTCAAACGCGTTTTTCTCCACTTTCCCTGTAATAAAACGATGGAACTGCACTTCATGTTGTTCCTTTTTTATGTGACGATTATTTTCTACTTACCATCTTGAAAAATTTGCCGTAATCTTCGAGAAATCAGCTAAAAACAGCAAGATTTTATGTATGTATGTAAATATATGAAAACATTGAGTAAGAGTTGCCGTAGCTAAAGAAAACGGAACCAAATTTTCGGGCTTATAGTTTCAAAACAATTTTCCGAAGACAATATCATAGCCGAAATAAGTTTTGAACAAATATATAAATATAACTTTCAGTTTCTGAATGGTTCCAATAAAATTTTGGCCTATTTACATTAAAATCAACAGACTTGAAACATAATCCATCACATATAAAATTTTAGAGTTAGGGCCAAATTTTACAATGATACATGGCAGTCTCGTGTTTTATTACTATTTTGACAGCTTCAAATCAATTCCAGGCATGTTAAAGACTGAAAGTACGCAAATATCACCTCTGAAAGTTAAATTTCGAGAGTACTGAATTGAAAAATTGAATTGATTCACCAAAGTTGGCATTCAATTGAGAGAGTTATTGAATGAGAGTTATTTCGATGCAATTCAGTTCAAACTGAATTACTTTCTCGCATTCTTTAATTCTTTGAATGGAAAATATGAATTCAACATGTCAAATCGTATCTACATGGAATTTCAAATTAAATTCAACGAAAAACATTTGAAAAAATGAATAAATCCTGAATTGTAACTGTTTTGATTCATTCAATTAACAGCTCTGCCATGAACTATCCTGGGCTCTCTATAAAACTAAGCTAGGTACATACAAAAAAGAAATCCGCAAGGCCAAACGGGCCTCCTGGGCGAATTTCTTCAGTGAAATTGAATCTGCATCTGCTGCCTCGCGCTTTGGGAGGGTGCTCTCAAAATCGCCAGCAACACTGAGCCATGTTCAAATGCCAGATGGGCAGTGGACTGATTCAACGACGGATACCATGAACCTACTCATGGATGCACACTTTCCGGCATGCACAGACTTGTCTACTACGATAGGCGGTGGGATGCCTTCCGATCAAATGATAAAGGACATCACCGACGAGAAAAAGCTAGACTGGGCTCTATCTACTTTCAAGCCCCATAAGTCGCCAGGACCGGATGGAATATTCCCGGCCCAGCTACAACATACATCTGAGCTTATCAAGCCTTGGTTGAAAACTATGTTTATAAGTTGTCTAAGGCTCAACTACGTACCCATCTCATGGAGAGAGGTTAAGGTTGTTTTTATCCCAAAAGCCGGAAAACCATCCCATACTAAACCTAATGATTTCAGGCCCATAAGCCTATCTTCGTTTCTTCTCAAGACTCTAGAAAGGCTTCTGGAGGACTATATTAGAAGATCGATAGACCCAACTCATCTTTCGCGGGCTCAACATGCCTACAGTAAGGGTAGATCAACCGATACTGCCCTGCATACCCTTGGATCTGTAATAGACAAATCACTTAACCAAAAGGCATACACATTGGTGGCTTTCCTCGATATAGCGGACGCTTTCAATAACGTCCTCGGCGTTAGCGGGTATACGGGTCGACACGAGCCTTGTTGAGTTCATTCGTAAGCTACTTACTAGCAGGCGGATTACAACTGAACTAGGTGGAAACTCGATTCACAGACTCGTTAACAGAAGTACGCCGCAAGGAGGTGTTCTCTCACCGCTACTTTGGGTGGTTACCCTAAACCAACTTCTACGCCTCTTGGAATCGGAAGGCCACCAAGTGATCGCGTACGCCGATGATATCTGCGTTATTACAAGGGGAAAATTCCCTCAAACTCTCTGTAATTTAATGGAAACAGCCTTATCTAAAATATGTGACTGGGCAAAGTCATCAGGGTTAGGGGTTAACCCCGAGAAACCCGAACTGGTCCTCTTCACTAGAAGGTGCAAAATTCCGGACCTTACACCACCAAAAATTGAAGGCACTACTTTAGCATTCAGTGATAGTGTCAAATATTTAGGAGTTATTCTAGACAGGAAGCTACTATGGAGTGACAATAGAACAGAAAGAGTTAAAAAGGCAATGTGCGCGTTGTTCACTTGCAAGAGAGCAATAGGTGTTTCATGGGGGTTTTCTCCCAGAGTAGTACACTGGATCTACAGAGCCATTGTTCGCCCGATTCTACTCTATGGAGTGCTAGTCTGGTGGCCTGCTCTAACTAAGAGTACGTACCTCAAGCAACTACAGAAAGTACAAAGGAGTTCGGAACTCTGCATAACTGGGCCCTTGGGTCCACCCCGACGGAAGCTCTCAACGCTATGCTGTATTTACCACCGCTTGACCTGGTGGCGAAGGAAATATCCGTGATCACAGCTCTGCGAATAAGGGAGACCGGCGTCTGGAAAGACGGACAAAGTGGGCACACCTCAATCTTGGGCAATCACGCTCCGGTTATCATACCACCACATACTGACTACTGCGCGTCAAACAACGTGTTTGTCAGGAACTACGAGGTGACAATACCAACTAAACAAGAATGGAAAAACAGGCCACATACGGTCCGTGGCGCCATCAACTTTTTCACTGATGGTTCCAAGCTTGAGGGGAAGGTGGGGGAGGTATCTTTTCACCGGATCTGGGACTAGAGATCTCCTTCCGTCTTCCTGACCACTATAGCGTGTACCAAGCGGAATTGCTGGCAATACACGAGGCGGTGAAAAGCTTGGTGTCTATCCCTCAAAATGGCAAACGGATTTACATCTTCTGAGACAGTCAGGCCGCACTTAAAGCCCTGAACTCATGCGTCGACAATGCAAAGTCGTTAACTGAATGTCGCAGATCTCTCAACGAGATGGCTCAGCACTTCAGTATTAGCCTTATTTGGGTACCTGGACACAGGAATATTGAAGGTAACTGCAGAGCGGACGAGCTGGCCAGACGAGGTACCACCACCCATCTCCTTCCAGGAAACAGTCTGGTAGGCATACCCATGGCCTCTTTTAAATTTAGTGTCAGCACAAATACAATTAATGCAGCAAACAAGCTCTGGACGGAGCTCTCGACTTGCGAGATATCCTGGCTAACCTGGCCTTCCTATAACAAAGGACGTACAAATTCAATGCTGTCCCTCAACAAACCGAATATCTCAACCCTGGTAAGGGTCCTAACAGGGCACTGTCTTATAGGCACGCACGGTGCAAGAATGGGCATAAGGTCGAATGATTATTGTCGCAGCTGCAGATGTACTGAAGAGGAGGAAAGTGTTCAGCATCTGCTGTGCCAATGTCCCGCGCTTAGCAGGCGACGGTTGGCTATCGTCGGCCAACCGTTTCTCGAAAACCTCGCTGAGGTATCAAAAGTAGATATAAAGGCGTTATCCAGGTTCATTGACTCCACGAAGTGGTTCGATCCCCTGCCCTGGGTGTGAGTTGGTTTCTTCCTTGGCGTCGACGGCGGCCGGCCGCGTGAGTCGACTGGTCCCTTCCAGCCCTCTGGAGATCATTGTACTCGTTTAGAGGTGCTTGTTTAGAGCACCACGCCGAGTGCTCTGATCTCGTTTAGGGATGGCGGATCAGTTGACTATACGTGGTCGGGTGGTTGTTGGCGCTAAGGAAGAACCCTCCGCTCGCACCTCTGAGGCATAGAGGTGGGTAGAGACCGTATAGGGTATCACAACGGGCCTTCTTAATTGGCCTAAGTGTCGGGCAGAGTCCAGGTGCTCTGTCCCGCCCTTGCAACCTAACCTAACCTAACCTAGCCACTATAAAATTGTGGCGTACGGTGACATTCCCAATTGAGATTTCACATGTTACTTCGCCTTGGGCTTGGGTGTCCTCTCCAGTCGCCGTATGCAACTTTGCTGCATGTAATGACCTCACTTCCTTGCTGACTAAATCGGATCGAATGATAGAGTGAGATGCGCCCCTATCCACCGTCAGTAAACGCTCCTTTCCGTCCACGAATCCTCCAACAGTAACATTACTCGACTTCCTTCCGATCTGTGAGACAGAGATTATGGGGCATCCAATTGCGGGAGCCAGCCTACGCCCCTTGCGGCTGACTCTATTTAGTTTAACGGTTGGTTGGATCGGGAGACTTGCTCATCTCCTTCAGCCTTGCGTTTACGCCCGCCTGCATTATTGGAATTGCAATATGACCAGATTTTCCGCACTTGAAGCATTTAATAGCCCCTTCATTTTTCTGTTGCTTTCCGTTCAATGCTCCTAGTATTTTGTCAATTTTCTCGGCCCAGTCTGGTGTCTCCACTTCCACACGGTGAGCTTTGTACGTTGGTTTACTCAAAAGCGAGGCTGTTTCTTGTGTAAGAGCATGTGATACCGTCTCCGCAAATGATCTCTTTGGATTGGCATATGTGGCTCGGTTTGTCTCCACATCACGTATTCCATTTATGAAGCTTTGGATTTTCACCCTCTCGATATATTCCATTGGGGCGTCTGCGTTTGCTAGATGAGCCAACCTCTCGATGTCCGATGCAAACTCCTGTAATGTTTCGTTAGCCTTCTGGAAGCGATTCTGTAGCTATATTTGATGTATCTGCCTCCTCTGATGTATCTGCCTCCTCGCTGCCGTAACGTCTTTCAACCGCTCCCATCAACGCTTCATAGTTGTTTCTTTCAGCGTCCGGAATAGTCTGTAAGATTTCGGCTGCAGGCCACAAATAAAGCAGCGACTTTGTCCTCAGTGCCCCAGCTATTCACAGCTGCTGTCTTCTCAAATTGTAGCTTAAATACCTGGAAAGGAACAGAACCGTCAAAGGATGGGGTTTTTACCTTGGGTGCGCTTGTTGAAACAGATGGACGATGCAGCTGCAACTCTTGGATACGTCCTCTCAGCGCATTGACTTCAGCGTCCATTTTATCGTGGAGTTCTGCAATATTTGCATCTTGTGCTTCCAGTTTGAGGACACCCTCACCTCCTGTGCTTCCAACTGCGAAGTGATAATGACCGCTGTTCCTCCATTTGAGCGGAGATCTGTGATGACACCTGTTCCAGCCGAGATGTCATGCAAGTTTTCTGTTCCCCCAACTGAGATGACATGGTTGATGTTATGTTGTTTGACATCTGCGCCAAAGCAACCAATAAAGCGTTTGTGTCCACATTTGCCACTGAATCCGGAGAATCCTTTTGCTCTTCTATTTTCGCTACCTCTTCTACAAGCTGAAAAACGTGGTCGAAAACGTTGATTCCCTCTGCTTCCATGGCCTCTCTTAACCGTGATTGTAGCTCTGCTTTATTGCCCGTTGTTGCCAATCCACGTCGTTCCAACTCATTTTTGAGTGGCTGGATCTTCAACTCGAGGACAAGTCGAAGTATCTGCTGTCATCAAAGAAAGAATTGGCCTTGGCAGCCAAGTCACCGTTGATAGCTACAAGTTTGAAACGGTGAGAGACTATGAGAGTCTATTTGGGAACCAGCATTAACACCGAAAATAATATCAGTCTAGAAATCCAACGGAGGATCACCCTTGTTAACAAGTGTTACTTTGGACTAAGTAGGCAATTGAGAAGTAAAGTCCTCTCTCGACAAACAAAGATCACGCTTCATAAGTCTCTCATCATACCAGTCCTGATGTACGGCTCGGAATCATGGACAGTGTCAAGAGAAGATGAGATGGCCCTTGGAGTATTTGAGAGAAAAGTTCTCCGGAAGATTTATGGTCCTTCCCGTGAAGCCAACGGCGAGTATCGAAGGAAATTTAACGATGAGCTGTACGAGCTTTACGCAGACCTGACCATAGTTCAGCGGATTAAAGCCCAAAGGATCCGCTGGCTGGGGCATGTTATGCGAATGGACAAAGAAGCACCAGCACAGAAAGTTTTCCTATCGACACCTGAATTCGGCAGCAGAGGAAGGGGGAGACCTCGACTGAGATGGAAACAACAGGTGGAGGATGACTTGAACTCCCTTGGGGATTCCAATTGGCGTCAGTTATCGCAAAAAGGAATGACTGGCGTGCTTTGATACGAAACGGCCAAAATCGCCTAGGCGGTTAAGCGTCATTATGACGCAAGCCAATATTAGATTAGATTAGGATCTTCAACTCATTCAACTTTGCCATGTCCTTGTTATCCTTACAATGTCCTTGTTTATTTAACAACACCGCTTCTGACACCAATTGTGACGAATTCGATGATTCCTCGACTATTTTCCCTGAGTTCGATCACTGTACGTTAAATAAAACAGATTCTGCTTAATAAATAGTACGCTTTATTCACTACTAAAAACCGTAAGATCATGTTCACACTGAAGCGAAAACACCTTGTTTTCGTGTAAAACATCTCACATAAAACAGGTGCGTTCATACCTGCTATTCTTGTTTTCATTTGACAGTAATCAGCTGTTCTAGAAATTGTGATTTGTGAGAAAAAATAATTAAAATTTTGTGAACGTAGAAATGTGAGTTATTGTTTAAAATATTTGTTTTTATATTATATTTCATTAAATTTTAGATGACTGACAAAGCGAAAAAACTGAGATTATGCATTTTGCTTTTAACTTCAGCTGCAGTGCAAGATATTCCAAGCTCCTCCAACTCCACCGCCATTATTTCCAATATGTGGCTGTTCTTCCGCTCACCGCGCAATTGGTCGATCTTTCCTCTCCGTATATCAATGAGGACCAGCTCCCTGTCTCTTCCCCACATGGTTCTTTTTTTATATTTATGTTTTTCCATATTTTTTTAATATAAAAGATACTACTCCAGCAGCATCAAAGATGGCAAGGAACTGCAGCTTTAGTTTTTGCAAATTTTGTGTCGAAACTTTGCAGTTTATATTTTATGTACTTATTTTAAGTTTTACTGTCAGCGTACTTATTTCAAATTTACTTTATAGCACAAACATTTTCATTTTGATTTTTTATAAATTCGGGCGACGAAATTCAAAATAAAAACATTTGACATATCAGATATGTGAAAGTATGTTTTTCGATTATTACCGATAAAATTTAGAGCCGACACTGATTGTGAAAGGTTTTCGTTGATGTTTTGGGATAAAACATGATGTTTTCGCAGGTTTTCGGTTGAAAATTTTGTATGGCGAAAACATCGGTTTTCAGCATGTTTTGCCTCGAAAACCAGAATGAGCTCGAAAACACGCTAGTGTGTACATAGAATAATACAACATCGCGGGTTAATTCACTGTTCAGTACTTCACTGTACAAAACTTCAAAATAAAGTGATTGAAGTGCGTTGTGTTTGCGCCGTTTATATACCCCAGCAGACAGCAGCTTCATAACCTAGAAATGTCTACACATTTCTGGGTTAGTCGTGCAACAGTGTTCTCGAAACGTTTATCTACCGTCATCTGCTCTTTGTGCCACATTCGCAAATATGCAAGCCAAAGATGACTTGATCCGAAACTTAACGCTCTTTGAGACCGCTCTAAATGTGTAATTTTTTATGACAGTGTCCAATGGTACCAGTACTGCGAAGATACAATTTGGGCATTATGATTTAATCTTTGGTTCTTTTGCCTTTTTCACTCCAAGTCATGTAAATGTGCCAAGAAAACGTTTAATTTATGTATATTTTTATTACAAAGTGCTATTTTATAGTTTTTTCTTAATTAATCTTACTATTCGCTGTAAATAACCAACTTACCATCGTAATACCTGCTCAATTTCAAAACGAGTTATTATTCGCGCTAATAGGGAAATTAAATAAACGTTGGTCACCAGCAAATCCTACGACACATATCTCTATAATTGGCATTTTATACTCTTATTTGTTTTCTTATAGCCTTTATAACCGAAATCCCAAATCACAACAAAAACACCCACTATTTTCTGCCAATATATTTTGTCTGGTAACCAGATTTTTCGCTGATTTTCACATAATCAGTACCACCGATAGGTGGCGCGCGACAGAGTTTCGCATCAAGTCATCTTTGGGTATTAGTTTCCTTTAGGGGACAACTCCCAATAAATTAGCTAAAAATATGGGAGATACCTCAAAAGACGCGTTTTGGCCTCAGGATCACGAATCCGGAAGCGCTTTTTTAATTTTTTGTTTTACTGAAAAGTTATGGTCAAAAAACCGAAAAATGACCCGGGTCCGATACCAAAATTGGGGCGGAATCCATGGTATTTATGTGCGAAACACCTTTTTGAGTTGGCGGCCTTCGGCCGCGCTTATAAAAAATAACACTGGGCTACGCCATCCCAAGTCCGGACGTGTGACATAACCGTGGCTACCGCCACGGCGCGACATTTTTTGCACGTTTTTAGGGACAGTCTAATAATATTACAACAACCACATGAAAAGTTGAAACTTTGATTGCAAATATCTCTGCAGAGAAGCAAAATATTAAAAAAGCGCTTCCGGATTCGTGATCCTGAGGCCAAAACGCGTCTTTTGAGGTATCTCCCATATTTTTAGCTAATTTATTAGGAGTTGTCCCCTAAAGGAAACTAATACCCATCTTTGATGCAAGCTGCCTCTCCCTTTCTCGCTCTCGCGTCATGTACCTAAACAGCTGTAGTTGCCGTAGTGACGCTAATGGTGGAAATACGCTAGAGTTGGGAGATGAGCGATTCTTGAAAATATTGTGGCGAATGTTCTCAAGAATCGCTCATCTCCCAACTCTAGCGTATTTCCATCACTAGCGTCACTACCACAACCATTGTGTATCAATACAAAGTGTAAACTCTTCGCATAGACGTCAAAATTCCAAAATGAGTTTAACACCTGTTTGAGATTGTGGTTAATAACAAGTGTGATATCATAGACATAGTCGTGAAAACTTCAAAGTGAGTTTAGCCACCTGTTTTTAATTTCCTTTTTTGTCTCACTTCTTTCCATCTTCCCATCTCTTTCTACCATTAGGTAAAAGATAGGAGACCGCCATGTTGATGTGTGCAGGATGTCAAACAACGCCATTTGCTTTTCTGTTATTCGGTGCTGGCGACTTTTTAATATGCGCAGGATGTAAACAAACCGACATTTTAATGTGTGTTGTCAAAAGAAGAGTTCACACTTGGTATTGATACACAATGACCACAACTACAGCTGTTTAGATACATGACGTGAGAGCGACAGAGGGAGAGGCAGCTCGCGTGTTTGCGAATGTGGCACAAAGAGGAGATGACGATAGATAAACGCTTCGAGAACACTGTTGCACGAATAACCCAGAAAGGTGTAGACATTTCTAGGTTGTGAAGCTGCTGTTGGCTAGGGTATATAAACCGCGCAAAGACAAAGCAATCAATCAGTTTATTTTGAAGTGTTGTACAGTGAAGTACTGAATAGTGAATTAACCCGCGATATTGTACTACGGTGTTTAGTACTGAATAAAGAGTACTACTTATTAAGCGGAATCGGAGTGTTTTATTTAACGTACAGTGATCGAACTCAGGGAAAATAATCAAGGAATCATGGAATTCGTCACAATTGGTGTCAGAAGCGGTATTGTTAATTAAATACAAGGACATTGAAAAGGATAACACGGACATTGAAGAGGATAACTAGGACATTGTAAAGGTAACAAGGACATTGCAAGGATATGGCAAAGTTTAATGACTTGAAGATCCAACAACTCAAAAACGAGTTGGAGAAACGTGGAACGGTAACAACAGGCAATAAGCCAGAGCTACAATCACGTCTACGGGAGGCTATGGAAGCGGAAGGAATCAACGTTGACGATTATGTTTTTCAGCTTTCGGAAGAGGGAGCGACGAAAATAGAAGAGCAAAAGGATACTCCGGATTCAGTGGCAAATGTGGACACAAACTCGCTGTTGGCTGTATTGGCTCAGATGTCGACGAATATAACATCAAAGTTTGAAGAACAGAAAACTTGCATGGAAAAACAAGAGACACGATTGGCATCTCAGTTAGAAGAACAGAAGGCATACATGGCGTCACAGATCAAGGAAGAGTTGATGGAACAGGAAACACGCATAACGTTAAAACTAGAGGCACAAGAGCAAAGAGTCTCATCGCAGCTAGAAGTTGTCAGTGGACGACAGGATAAGATCGAAGCCGAGGTGGATGCGTTAAAATCTCGTATCCAGGAGTTGCAGCTGAATCGTCCAAGTGTTTCCACAAGCACGCCCAAGGTAAAAACCCCATCCTTTGACGGTTCTGTTCCTTTCCAGGTATTTAAGCTACAATTTGAGAAGACAGCAGCTGTGAACAACTGGGGCGCTGAGGACAAAGTCGCTGCATTATTTGTGGCATTGAAAGGACCTGCAGCCGAAATCTGACAGACTATTCCGGACGCTGAAAGAAACAACTATGAAGCGTTGATGGGAGCCGTTGAAAGACGTTACGGCAGCGAGCATAGAAAGCAGATACATCAAATAGAGCTACAGAATCGCTTCCAGAAGGCTAACGAAACATTACAGGAGTTTGCATCGGACATCGAGAGGTTGGCTCATCTAGCAAACGCAGACGCACCAGTGGAATACATCGAGAGGGTGAAAATCCAAAGTTTCATAAATGGAATACGTGACGTGGAGACGAAGCGGGCCACCTATGCAAATCCAAAGAGATCATTTGCGGAGACGGTATCACATGCTCTAACTCAAGAAACCGCATCTCTTTTGAGAAACCATTGTACAAAGCTCATCGTGTGGAAGTGGAGACGCCAGACTTGGTCAACAAAATCGACAAAATTTTGGAAGCATTGAATGGGGTACAGAAGAAAAGCGATGGCTCCATTAAGTGCTTTAAGTGCGGAAAATTTGGTCATATTGCACGTTATTGTGGATCTGGCTCCAATAATTCCAGTAATGCAAGCGGACGTAAGCGCAAGGCAATTGGATGCCCCATAATCTCTGTCTCACAGATCGGAAGGAAGTCAAGTAATGTTACTGTTGGAGGACTCGTGGACGGAAAGGAGCGTTTACTGACCATTGATACGGGCGCATCTCATTCCATCATTCGATCTGATTTAGTCAACAAAGGAGTGAGGCCATTACATGGAGCAAAGTTGCGTACGGCGACTGGTGAGGACACCCAAGTTCAAAGAGAAGTAACATGTGAAATCGCAATTGGAAATGTCACCGTACTGCACAATTTTATAGTGGCAGATATTGTTGATGAGATCATAGTTGGTGTGGATTTCTTAAGCAACCAAGGCATCAAGATCGACATGAAAAACAGGACTATGAGCTATAAGAACATGGATGTGCCACTCAATTTTGGTTACGAGAACAAGTACATCAGTAAGCGGGTACTCGTGGAAGATAGCCAACAAATTCCACCGAAGTCGGAGGCAGTCGTCTGGGCAAGGATTGATGGAGATTATGGGACAAACAAATTGTGGGTTGTCGAGGCAGCAAACAATTCAAAGACGGATATACTAGTAGGAAAAACACTGGTTATGACAAAACAAGATGGACGTATACCGGTAAGAGTACTAAATGAGTTTCGATCGGCGATCAAGCTTTCCAAAGGAGCTATATTGGGACAATGTCAAGAGGTGGAGGTGATTATAAACTGTGAACAGCTCCAGGAAAATGTCTCTACCAGCAACATTAATCTATCAGATAATATCACAGCGTGGACGCAAGAGCTCGAAGAAGACCACCAGAATAAGGCGAAACAACTTCTACTAAAGTACTCTACCATATTTGACAAGGGTGGCTCCAAACCAGGTCGGACCAATGTAGTGAAGCATCACATTGATACCGGTGACGCGAGACCAATCCGCCAAGCTCCTCGAAGTGTTCCATTGGCCAAACGCCAAATGGTAAGAGAAATTATACAAGAAATGAGTGACAGCGGCGTGATCGAACCATCAGCTAGTCCATGGAGCTCACCGGTAGTGCTAGTGAAGAAAAAGAATGGAAAAATGCGGTTCTGTGTGGATTACCGGAAGCTGAACGACGTGTAGTATTACATAAACACACCGCCCTTTTACTTAAATTGTCATGTGCACAAAAATGCATAAACAAATAAGAATGTACACAACAACACTTTACCCAAATTAGCTTCAATGAACTCAGCGGGAGTTTATGCAAAGATAGCACATGCCGCATATAGCGAGAGTCTTGTTACACTTGTGCGCATGGTCAAAGACACCGCCAAAGACAGTCGCTACGTCACAACGACAGTCCTACTGTCATACGACATTTATTGTAACCATATGCTGACGTAGCATATTTTAGAATTATGCATATACACGTATGTAAATATACGTTTTAGTCCGTAAATAGTTTGTAAGTATTAGTGTAAGAATTTTGTATAAAAGAAAACCAAAATCAATAAAGAAATTCATTCATTGATTGAACTTTAAACAATATAAATTATTTGTAGCTACATGGCGATCCCGCCAGGCTTAAAAAATTAAATAAAATTGGCTTTAAAAGGCGAAACCGCCAGCCAAGTAAAATAAAATTAAAAATAATATAATAAAGTAAAAACAAAATTTGTACAAGTTATTTGGTTGGCAATAAATTGGATTGGCGTGGCGCTAGCAATGGTAGCAATGGTGACGTACATTTGACAATAACTGAAGAAAAACGTGGTGATATTTGGCTTGAAACGCAATGAATGCATTGAAGTAACATGGTATGGTAAAGGCACTGAAGAAAAATGTGGTGGTATTTGGCTTGAAACGCACTGAATGTATTGAAGTAACATGGTATGGTAAAGGCACTAAAGAAAAACGTGGTAGTATTTGGCTCGAAACGCACTGAATGTATTGAGGTATGGTAAAGGCACTGAAGATAAACGTGGTGAAGACATAACAGCTGGAATTGGGTCAG
Source organism: Campiglossa producta (assembly GCA_964058755.1). Lineage (NCBI taxonomy): Eukaryota > Metazoa > Arthropoda > Insecta > Diptera > Tephritidae > Campiglossa > Campiglossa producta. The sequence goes on along the minus strand of CAXKVI010000004.1, from coordinate 56,911,738 downwards.
ATTTGAATGGACAAGCAGTCGGTTGCGTACATAAAAAGGGTGGAATATTAAGGACTGGCAACAAAATGATGGCGGCATAACTGCATAGCTTTAAGTATATATATATGTAATTAAATAAGGTTTTTAGAAAAATTACGGCTCTTCAAGTAGCCAACCAAACAGCAGTAATTTGCTTAGGGGTAAAGTTTATCAAAAATTTTTTTTTTCCCCTCACACTACACAAGAAATATAACCGAGTAATAATCAAAAGAAAATTTTTTTTTTTCAGTAAATTCGACTGCTCCAATTAAAATTTAAATTTTTTTTGGAAATAATTTTTTCTCATGGATAGTGCATTGCAAATTTAAATTTTTTGGAAATAATCTCTTCTCATGGATAGGGCATTGCAATTGAAAATATAATTTTTTAAACTCGAAAAATTTGTCTATTAAATTTTAAAATGACTTGGTGGAAAATTGCACTAAACGGCATCTTAATAGGAATAGCAGGATACGAAGTAGGAAAAGAAACTTCAGGTGAAAACACCTACGATACTAAAATAGTTAAATATGAACCACACCATATCGTGGAAAACAAGGCAGAAATTTCCGGTAAGTGGTTGACCGCTTTTGTATGCGTAGCTACATTTTTAATTGTCACAATAATAATTCTATTAAAAAATTATATCAAGAACAAATTGAGACAATTGAATAATGTTCAACAACGCATCTAATTGGCAAGAAATATATGACAAATTAAATGAAGAAAAAGCAAAAGTTGGCAAATCATATAAATGTATTAATAAAAGTATTCCCATAACAAAAGAAACTATAGTTAAACATTTAAATACAATTCTGGAAGCTCTTAACAACATTAGACAGGTGATCAATGTGGGAAAGCGCATACTTACCGTAGAACACCAAAAAGAAGCTTACCAATTTTTCTCAACAGCTCGAGACAAACTAGTCTCTGCTCTAGCCAAACACAATATCGATTTTGAAGTACCAAATACAACGGAAGAAGAAATTCAAATTGATTTTTTATTACTTCTACCTGAACGCGTTCCTAGCCGAACCCCCTCACCTTCATCGGCGGAAAAATTCAAAATAAACATCCCAATAAAAAAGGTCACAATGCCACAAACCGTAGTAGAATTTATTAAAACTGCTTCGTCAGTATTACCAGAGTTTGATGGTAAGCCTGAGAATTTACATAGTTTCCTAGATGCACTCGATATACTTGAGCAAATCAAGGATACACACGAGGCATTGGCCATTACCATGATAAAAACAAAGCTGAAGGGTACAGCAAGGAATTTTATTAGTAATGAGACCACGATCGAACAAATAAAAAAACAAATTAAAAACCGCAATAAAGGGTGAATCAGTGGAAGTTTTAACCGCTAAACTTCTGAACATCCAACAACGTAGCAAAACTGCTAACCAATATACTGCGGAAGTTGAAAAAATTACGCGATCATTAGAAGGAGCATATATCTCTAATGGATTAAACCCAGACTTAGCCACGAGATATTCAACACAGGCAGCAGTTAAGGCCATGTGCAAAAACTGCTCTAATGACAAGGTCAAGATGATCATGCAAGCAGGAACGTTCTCTACAATGAACGATGCAATCTCCAAATTCACTAACAGTTGTACCGAAATCACTGGCAGCTCAAACCCGATTTTAAATGTACGACAGCAAGGTCAGTACAAGAGTAATTCCCGTGGAGGTTACCGTAGTAACAACTATGGAAATTACCAAAATCGAAATTCAGACCACAGCCGAGATATAACAATAACTCGAGGTCGTACAACGACAATAATAACCGGAGAGGATCACAAGCCCAAAACGGCAATAGATCCTACACCCAGAACCGTAATGTGCGCGCCATAACTGAAACGGAAAACCAGGAAACTCCACTTCAAAATTAACAAAAAGAAAAATATGCGTACTTAATCTAAATTTTAACAGCTATATGTCTACAAGGACTTCATTAAACAGTTCATATTCAAATTTCTTAATTGATACTGGAGCCGACATCTCCATAATTAAAAAACAGCAAATAAATAATAAAGAAAAAATAAATACTAAACAAATCACAGATTTGAAAGGCATTGGTCGGGGAATAACTAGCACTTTAGGCACAATAAAAACAGATTTAAAAGGCGATGACCTTCTAATTTATCATAAATTTCATGTTGTAGAAGACAACTTTCCAATTCCCTGTGATGGAATAATAGGCCTAGATTTCATAAAGAAATACAATTGTATTCTAGATTATGGAAAAACAGATAAACTAATCCTAAGACCATATGAGTTCCCTCAAACAATAACAATGAATCTAACAAACTGTTTGTCGGTCAACACAATCACAATACCAGCTAGATCGGAAGTTATTAGACAAATTAAAATAAATACAAATAACAAAAATATTTTCATACCACACCAACAATTATCCGAAGGCATTTATATCGCAATTGCCATTACAAATAACGAACAAACTTTCATTAGAATTATTAACACAACACAAAACAACACAACTATTCAAAATTATAAAATTAATACTGAAAATTTAGATGATTATACACTAATTAATTCAACAACACACAGTAAAAGTAGCACAAATACAGAAAAATTAAAAAGATTAACCAAAAACTTTCCAAATTTTGCTAAAGCCCAATTAACACCACTTTGCACAGAATTCATAGATATATTTGCACTAGAAACAGAACCAATCACTTCTAATAATTTTTATAAACAAAAAATATATATGAAGGATGACACGCCCGTCTACATTAAAAATTATAGGTTACCCCAAACACAAAAAGGAGAAATAACTAAAGAAGTAAAAAAGCTAATCAAAGATGATATCATAGAACCTTCAACATCGGAATATAATAGTCCAATTTTATTAGTTCCTAAAAAATCACTTCCGGGAAACACAGAAAAAAGATGGAGATTGGTTGTTGACTACAGACAAGTGAATAAAAAATTAGCAGCAGATAAATTTCCCCTTCCAAGAATTGATGACATTCTAGATCAACTTGGAAGAGCAAAATATTTTTCATGCCTAGACCTTATGTCCGGTTTTCATCAAATAGAATTACACCCAGACTTTTAGGGACATCACTTCATTCACTGCTGAAAATGGCACATATAGATTCAAAAGATTACCATATGGATTAAAAGTAGCTCCAAATTCATTCCAACGAATGGTGACATTAGCATTCGCTGGCCTTAAACCATCTCAAGCATTTCTCTACATGGATGATTTAGTTGTATTAGGCTGTTCAGAAAACCACATGCTAAAAAATTTAAGAGACGTGTTCTCTACATGCAGAAAATACAACTTAAAATTACATCCGGATAAATGCCTATTTTTCAGCCGAGAAGTAACTTACCTAGGACATAAATGTACAAACAAGGGAATATTACCCGACCCAAGCAAATTTGAAACAGTTCAAAATTACCCAGCGCCAAAAACTGCGGATGAAGTTAAGAGATTCGTAGCTTTCTGCAATTACTATAGAAGATTCGTACCGAATTTCGCGGAACACTCAAGAAAACTAACTAGGCTTTGCAAAAAGAATGTTTCCTTCGAATGGACAGAAGAATGTCAAAAAGCTTTTGTTTATTTAAAGGAAGCATTAATCAGCCCAAAACTTTTGCAATATCCAGATTTCAAAAAAGAATTCTGCATAACAACAGACGCTAGTGGGTATGCTTGTGGAGCAGTCCTTAGCCAAGAACATGATGGCAAACAGTTACCAATTGCCTACGCATCCAGATCATTCACAAAAGGTGAAGTAAATAAAGCAACAATAGAAAAAGAATTGGCCGCAATTATTGGGCCATAACCTTCTTCAGACCATACGTATATGGTAGAAAATTCTTAGTAAAAACCGACCATCGCCCATTAACATACCTATTTTCAATGAAAAGTCCTTCATCCAAGCTGACACGGGTAAGATAAGATTTAGAAGAGTACGATTTTGAGGTGGAGTATATAGCTGGTAAAGAAAATCACATCGCGGATGCATTATCCCGCATAACTATTACAAATTTAAAAGATATGTCAGTGGAAGCAAGTAAAATATTAAAAATAACAACAAGATCAGCAGCTAAAAAGACCAATAATAAAACTGAAATTAAAGAAAGTCACAAAGAGAGCCCCAAAATTTACGAAGTAAAATAAAATTAAAAATAATATAATAAAGTAAAAACAAAATTTGTACAAGTTATTTGGTTGGCAATAAATTGGATTGGCGTGGCGCTAGCAATGGTAGCAATGGTGACGTACATTTGACAATAACTGAAGAAAAACGTGGTGATATTTGGCTTGAAACGCAATGAATGCATTGAAGTAACATGGTATGGTAAAGGCACTGAAGAAAAATGTGGTGGTATTTGGCTTGAAACGCACTGAATGTATTGAAGTAACATGGTATGGTAAAGGCACTAAAGAAAAACGTGGTAGTATTTGGCTCGAAACGCACTGAATGTATTGAGGTATGGTAAAGGCACTGAAGATAAACGTGGTGAAGACATAACAGCTGGAATTGGGTCAGATTTGAATGGACAAGCAGTCGGTTGCGTACATAAAAAGGGTGGAATATTAAGGACTGGCAACAAAATGATGGCGGCATAACTGCATAGCTTTAAGTATATATATATGTAATTAAATAAGGTTTTTAGAAAAATTACGGCTCTTCAAGTAGCCAACCAAACAGCAGTAATTTGCTTAGGGGTAAAGTTTATCAAAAATTTTTTTTTTCCCCTCACACTACACAAGAAATATAACCGAGTAATAATCAAAAGAAAATTTTTTTTTTTCAGTAAATTCGACTGCTCCAATTAAAATTTAAATTTTTTTTGGAAATAATTTTTTCTCATGGATAGTGCATTGCAAATTTAAATTTTTTGGAAATAATCTCTTCTCATGGATAGGGCATTGCAATTGAAAATATAATTTTTTAAACTCGAAAAATTTGTCTATTAAATTTTAAAATGACTTGGTGGAAAATTGCACTAAACGGCATCTTAATAGGAATAGCAGGATACGAAGTAGGAAAAGAAACTTCAGGTGAAAACACCTACGATACTAAAATAGTTAAATATGAACCACACCATATCGTGGAAAACAAGGCAGAAATTTCCGGTAAGTGGTTGACCGCTTTTGTATGCGTAGCTACATTTTTAATTGTCACAATAATAATTCTATTAAAAAATTATATCAAGAACAAATTGAGACAATTGAATAATGTTCAACAACGCATCTAATTGGCAAGAAATATATGACAAATTAAATGAAGAAAAAGCAAAAGTTGGCAAATCATATAAATGTATTAATAAAAGTATTCCCATAACAAAAGAAACTATAGTTAAACATTTAAATACAATTCTGGAAGCTCTTAACAACATTAGACAGGTGATCAATGTGGGAAAGCGCATACTTACCGTAGAACACCAAAAAGAAGCTTACCAATTTTTCTCAACAGCTCGAGACAAACTAGTCTCTGCTCTAGCCAAACACAATATCGATTTTGAAGTACCAAATACAACGGAAGAAGAAATTCAAATTGATTTTTTATTACTTCTACCTGAACGCGTTCCTAGCCGAACCCCCTCACCTTCATCGGCGGAAAAATTCAAAATAAACATCCCAATAAAAAAGGTCACAATGCCACAAACCGTAGTAGAATTTATTAAAACTGCTTCGTCAGTATTACCAGAGTTTGATGGTAAGCCTGAGAATTTACATAGTTTCCTAGATGCACTCGATATACTTGAGCAAATCAAGGATACACACGAGGCATTGGCCATTACCATGATAAAAACAAAGCTGAAGGGTACAGCAAGGAATTTTATTAGTAATGAGACCACGATCGAACAAATAAAAAAACAAATTAAAAACCGCAATAAAGGGTGAATCAGTGGAAGTTTTAACCGCTAAACTTCTGAACATCCAACAACGTAGCAAAACTGCTAACCAATATACTGCGGAAGTTGAAAAAATTACGCGATCATTAGAAGGAGCATATATCTCTAATGGATTAAACCCAGACTTAGCCACGAGATATTCAACACAGGCAGCAGTTAAGGCCATGTGCAAAAACTGCTCTAATGACAAGGTCAAGATGATCATGCAAGCAGGAACGTTCTCTACAATGAACGATGCAATCTCCAAATTCACTAACAGTTGTACCGAAATCACTGGCAGCTCAAACCCGATTTTAAATGTACGACAGCAAGGTCAGTACAAGAGTAATTCCCGTGGAGGTTACCGTAGTAACAACTATGGAAATTACCAAAATCGAAATTCAGACCACAGCCGAGATATAACAATAACTCAAGGTCGTACAACGACAATAATAACCGGAGAGGATCACAAGCCCAAAACGGCAATAGATCCTACACCCAGAACCGTAATGTGCGCGCCATAACTGAAACGGAAAACCAGGAAACTCCACTTCAAAATTAACAAAAAGAAAAATATGCGTACTTAATCTAAATTTTAACAGCTATATGTCTACAAGGACTTCATTAAACAGTTCATATTCAAATTTCTTAATTGATACTGGAGCCGACATCTCCATAATTAAAAAACAGCAAATAAATAATAAAGAAAAAATAAATACTAAACAAATCACAGATTTGAAAGGCATTGGTCGGGGAATAACTAGCACTTTAGGCACAATAAAAACAGATTTAAAAGGCGATGACCTTCTAATTTATCATAAATTTCATGTTGTAGAAGACAACTTTCCAATTCCCTGTGATGGAATAATAGGCCTAGATTTCATAAAGAAATACAATTGTATTCTAGATTATGGAAAAACAGATAAACTAATCCTAAGACCATATGAGTTCCCTCAAACAATAACAATGAATCTAACAAACTGTTTGTCGGTCAACACAATCACAATACCAGCTAGATCGGAAGTTATTAGACAAATTAAAATAAATACAAATAACAAAAATATTTTCATACCACACCAACAATATCCGAAGGCATTTATATCGCAATTGCCATTACAAATAACGAACAAACTTTCATTAGAATTATTAACACAACACAAAACAACACAACTATTCAAAATTATAAAATTAATACTGAAAATTTAGATGATTATACACTAATTAATTCAACAACACACAGTAAAAGTAGCACAAATACAGAAAAATTAAAAAGATTAACCAAAAACTTTCCAAATTTTGCTAAAGCCCAATTAACACCACTTTGCACAGAATTCATAGATATATTTGCACTAGAAACAGAACCAATCACTTCTAATAATTTTTATAAACAAAAAATATATTTGAAGGATGACACGCCCGTCTACATTAAAAATTATAGGTTACCCCAAACACAAAAAGGAGAAATAACTAAAGAAGTAAAAAAGCTAATCAAAGATGATATCATAGAACCTTCAACATCGGAATATAATAGTCCAATTTTATTAGTTCCTAAAAAATCACTTCCGGGAAACACAGAAAAAAGATGGAGATTGGTTGTTGACTACAGACAAGTGAATAAAAAATTAGCAGCAGATAAATTTCCCCTTCCAAGAATTGATGACATTCTAGATCAACTTGGAAGAGCAAAATATTTTTCATGCCTAGACCTTATGTCCGGTTTTCATCAAATAGAATTACACCCAGACTTTTAGGGACATCACTTCATTCACTGCTGAAAATGGCACATATAGATTCAAAAGATTACCATATGGATTAAAAGTAGCTCCAAATTCATTCCAACGAATGGTGACATTAGCATTCGCTGGCCTTAAACCATCTCAAGCATTTCTCTACATGGATGATTTAGTTGTATTAGGCTGTTCAGAAAACCACATGCTAAAAAATTTAAGAGACGTGTTCTCTACATGCAGAAAATACAACTTAAAATTACATCCGGATAAATGCCTATTTTTCAGCCGAGAAGTAACTTACCTAGGACATAAATGTACAAACAAGGGAATATTACCCGACCCAAGCAAATTTGAAACAGTTCAAAATTACCCAGCGCCAAAAACTGCGGATGAAGTTAAGAGATTCGTAGCTTTCTGCAATTACTATAGAAGATTCGTACCGAATTTCGCGGAACACTCAAGAAAACTAACTAGGCTTTGCAAAAAGAATGTTTCCTTCGAATGGACAGAAGAATGTCAAAAAGCTTTTGTTTATTTAAAGGAAGCATTAATCAGCCCAAAACTTTTGCAATATCCAGATTTCAATAAAGAATTCTGCATAACAACAGACGCTAGTGGGTATGCTTGTGGAGCAGTCCTTAGCCAAGAACATGATGGCAAACAGTTACCAATTGCCTACGCATCCAGATCATTCACAAAAGGTGAAGTAAATAAAGCAACAATAGAAAAAGAATTGGCCGCAATTATTGGGCCATAACCTTCTTCAGACCATACGTATATGGTAGAAAATTCTTAGTGAAAACCGACCATCGCCCATTAACATACCTATTTTCAATGAAAAGTCCTTCATCCAAGCTGACACGGGTAAGATAAGATTTAGAAGAGTACGATTTTGAGGTGGAGTATATAGCTGGTAAAGAAAATCACATCGCGGATGCATTATCCCGCATAACTATTACAAATTTAAAAGATATGTCAGTGGAAGCAAGTAAAATATTAAAAATAACAACAAGATCAGCAGCTAAAAAGACCAATAATAAAACTGAAATTAAAGAAAGTCACAAAGAGAGCCCCAAAATTTACGAAGTAAAATAAAATTAAAAATAATATAATAAAGTAAAAACAAAATTTGTACAAGTTATTTGGTTGGCAATAAATTGGATTGGCGTGGCGCTAGCAATGGTAGCAATGGTGACGTACATTTGACAATAACTGAAGAAAAACGTGGTGATATTTGGCTTGAAACGCAATGAATGCATTGAAGTAACATGGTATGGTAAAGGCACTGAAGAAAAATGTGGTGGTATTTGGCTTGAAACGCACTGAATGTATTGAAGTAACATGGTATGGTAAAGGCACTAAAGAAAAACGTGGTAGTATTTGGCTCGAAACGCACTGAATGTATTGAGGTATGGTAAAGGCACTGAAGATAAACGTGGTGAAGACATAACAGCTGGAATTGGGTCAGATTTGAATGGACAAGCAGTCGGTTGCGTACATAAAAAGGGTGGAATATTAAGGACTGGCAACAAAATGATGGCGGCATAACTGCATAGCTTTAAGTATATATATATGTAATTAAATAAGGTTTTTAGAAAAATTACGGCTCTTCAAGTAGCCAACCAAACAGCAGTAATTTGCTTAGGGGTAAAGTTTATCAAAAATTTTTTTTTTCCCCTCACACTACACAAGAAATATAACCGAGTAATAATCAAAAGAAAATTTTTTTTTTTCAGTAAATTCGACTGCTCCAATTAAAATTTAAATTTTTTTGTGCGCGCCATAACTGAAACGGAAAACCAGGAAACTCCACTTCAAAATTAACAAAAAGAAAAATATGCGTACTTAATCTAAATTTTAACAGCTATATGTCTACAAGGACTTCATTAAACAGTTCATATTCAAATTTCTTAATTGATACTGGAGCCGACATCTCCATAATTAAAAAACAGCAAATAAATAATAAAGAAAAAATAAATACTAAACAAATCACAGATTTGAAAGGCATTGGTCGGGGAATAACTAGCACTTTAGGCACAATAAAAACAGATTTAAAAGGCGATGACCTTCTAATTTATCATAAATTTCATGTTGTAGAAGACAACTTTCCAATTCCCTGTGATGGAATAATAGGCCTAGATTTCATAAAGAAATACAATTGTATTCTAGATTATGGAAAAACAGATAAACTAATCCTAAGACCATATGAGTTCCCTCAAACAATAACAATGAATCTAACAAACTGTTTGTCGGTCAACACAATCACAATACCAGCTAGATCGGAAGTTATTAGACAAATTAAAATAAATACAAATAACAAAAATATTTTCATACCACACCAACAATTATCCGAAGGCATTTATATCGCAATTGCCATTACAAATAACGAACAAACTTTCATTAGAATTATTAACACAACACAAAACAACACAACTATTCAAAATTATAAAATTAATACTGAAAATTTAGATGATTATACACTAATTAATTCAACAACACACAGTAAAAGTAGCACAAATACAGAAAAATTAAAAAGATTAACCAAAAACTTTCCAAATTTTGCTAAAGCCCAATTAACACCACTTTGCACAGAATTCATAGATATATTTGCACTAGAAACAGAACCAATCACTTCTAATAATTTTTATAAACAAAAAATATATATGAAGGATGACACGCCCGTCTACATTAAAAATTATAGGTTACCCCAAACACAAAAAGGAGAAATAACTAAAGAAGTAAAAAAGCTAATCAAAGATGATATCATAGAACCTTCAACATCGGAATATAATAGTCCAATTTTATTAGTTCCTAAAAAATCACTTCCGGGAAACACAGAAAAAAGATGGAGATTGGTTGTTGACTACAGACAAGTGAATAAAAAATTAGCAGCAGATAAATTTCCCCTTCCAAGAATTGATGACATTCTAGATCAACTTGGAAGAGCAAAATATTTTTCATGCCTAGACCTTATGTCCGGTTTTCATCAAATAGAATTACACCCAGACTTTTAGGGACATCACTTCATTCACTGCTGAAAATGGCACATATAGATTCAAAAGATTACCATATGGATTAAAAGTAGCTCCAAATTCATTCCAACGAATGGTGACATTAGCATTCGCTGGCCTTAAACCATCTCAAGCATTTCTCTACATGGATGATTTAGTTGTATTAGGCTGTTCAGAAAACCACATGCTAAAAAATTTAAGAGACGTGTTCTCTACATGCAGAAAATACAACTTAAAATTACATCCGGATAAATGCCTATTTTTCAGCCGAGAAGTAACTTACCTAGGACATAAATGTACAAACAAGGGAATATTACCCGACCCAAGCAAATTTGAAACAGTTCAAAATTACCCAGCGCCAAAAACTGCGGATGAAGTTAAGAGATTCGTAGCTTTCTGCAATTACTATAGAAGATTCGTACCGAATTTCGCGGAACACTCAAGAAAACTAACTAGGCTTTGCAAAAAGAATGTTTCCTTCGAATGGACAGAAGAATGTCAAAAAGCTTTTGTTTATTTAAAGGAAGCATTAATCAGCCCAAAACTTTTGCAATATCCAGATTTCAAAAAAGAATTCTGCATAACAACAGACGCTAGTGGGTATGCTTGTGGAGCAGTCCTTAGCCAAGAACATGATGGCAAACAGTTACCAATTGCCTACGCATCCAGATCATTCACAAAAGGTGAAGTAAATAAAGCAACAATAGAAAAAGAATTGGCCGCAATTATTGGGCCATAACCTTCTTCAGACCATACGTATATGGTAGAAAATTCTTAGTAAAAACCGACCATCGCCCATTAACATACCTATTTTCAATGAAAAGTCCTTCATCCAAGCTGACACGGGTAAGATAAGATTTAGAAGAGTACGATTTTGAGGTGGAGTATATAGCTGGTAAAGAAAATCACATCGCGGATGCATTATCCCGCATAACTATTACAAATTTAAAAGATATGTCAGTGGAAGCAAGTAAAATATTAAAAATAACAACAAGATCAGCAGCTAAAAAGACCAATAATAAAACTGAAATTAAAGAAAGTCACAAAGAGAGCCCCAAAATTTACGAAGTAAAATAAAATTAAAAATAATATAATAAAGTAAAAACAAAATTTGTACAAGTTATTTGGTTGGCAATAAATTGGATTGGCGTGGCGCTAGCAATGGTAGCAATGGTGACGTACATTTGACAATAACTGAAGAAAAACGTGGTGATATTTGGCTTGAAACGCAATGAATGCATTGAAGTAACATGGTATGGTAAAGGCACTGAAGAAAAATGTGGTGGTATTTGGCTTGAAACGCACTGAATGTATTGAAGTAACATGGTATGGTAAAGGCACTAAAGAAAAACGTGGTAGTATTTGGCTCGAAACGCACTGAATGTATTGAGGTATGGTAAAGGCACTGAAGATAAACGTGGTGAAGACATAACAGCTGGAATTGGGTCAGATTTGAATGGACAAGCAGTCGGTTGCGTACATAAAAAGGGTGGAATATTAAGGACTGGCAACAAAATGATGGCGGCATAACTGCATAGCTTTAAGTATATATATATGTAATTAAATAAGGTTTTTAGAAAAATTACGGCTCTTCAAGTAGCCAACCAAACAGCAGTAATTTGCTTAGGGGTAAAGTTTATCAAAAATTTTTTTTTTCCCCTCACACTACACAAGAAATATAACCGAGTAATAATCAAAAGAAAATTTTTTTTTTTCAGTAAATTCGACTGCTCCAATTAAAATTTAAATTTTTTTTGGAAATAATTTTTTCTCATGGATAGTGCATTGCAAATTTAAATTTTTTGGAAATAATCTCTTCTCATGGATAGGGCATTGCAATTGAAAATATAATTTTTTAAACTCGAAAAATTTGTCTATTAAATTTTAAAATGACTTGGTGGAAAATTGCACTAAACGGCATCTTAATAGGAATAGCAGGATACGAAGTAGGAAAAGAAACTTCAGGTGAAAACACCTACGATACTAAAATAGTTAAATATGAACCACACCATATCGTGGAAAACAAGGCAGAAATTTCCGGTAAGTGGTTGACCGCTTTTGTATGCGTAGCTACATTTTTAATTGTCACAATAATAATTCTATTAAAAAATTATATCAAGAACAAATTGAGACAATTGAATAATGTTCAACAACGCATCTAATTGGCAAGAAATATATGACAAATTAAATGAAGAAAAAGCAAAAGTTGGCAAATCATATAAATGTATTAATAAAAGTATTCCCATAACAAAAGAAACTATAGTTAAACATTTAAATACAATTCTGGAAGCTCTTAACAACATTAGACAGGTGATCAATGTGGGAAAGCGCATACTTACCGTAGAACACCAAAAAGAAGCTTACCAATTTTTCTCAACAGCTCGAGACAAACTAGTCTCTGCTCTAGCCAAACACAATATCGATTTTGAAGTACCAAATACAACGGAAGAAGAAATTCAAATTGATTTTTTATTACTTCTACCTGAACGCGTTCCTAGCCGAACCCCCTCACCTTCATCGGCGGAAAAATTCAAAATAAACATCCCAATAAAAAAGGTCACAATGCCACAAACCGTAGTAGAATTTATTAAAACTGCTTCGTCAGTATTACCAGAGTTTGATGGTAAGCCTGAGAATTTACATAGTTTCCTAGATGCACTCGATATACTTGAGCAAATCAAGGATACACACGAGGCATTGGCCATTACCATGATAAAAACAAAGCTGAAGGGTACAGCAAGGAATTTTATTAGTAATGAGACCACGATCGAACAAATAAAAAAACAAATTAAAAACCGCAATAAAGGGTGAATCAGTGGAAGTTTTAACCGCTAAACTTCTGAACATCCAACAACGTAGCAAAACTGCTAACCAATATACTGCGGAAGTTGAAAAAATTACGCGATCATTAGAAGGAGCATATATCTCTAATGGATTAAACCCAGACTTAGCCACGAGATATTCAACACAGGCAGCAGTTAAGGCCATGTGCAAAAACTGCTCTAATGACAAGGTCAAGATGATCATGCAAGCAGGAACGTTCTCTACAATGAACGATGCAATCTCCAAATTCACTAACAGTTGTACCGAAATCACTGGCAGCTCAAACCCGATTTTAAATGTACGACAGCAAGGTCAGTACAAGAGTAATTCCCGTGGAGGTTACCGTAGTAACAACTATGGAAATTACCAAAATCGAAATTCAGACCACAGCCGAGATATAACAATAACTCAAGGTCGTACAACGACAATAATAACCGGAGAGGATCACAAGCCCAAAACGGCAATAGATCCTACACCCAGAACCGTAATGTGCGCGCCATAACTGAAACGGAAAACCAGGAAACTCCACTTCAAAATTAACAAAAAGAAAAATATGCGTACTTAATCTAAATTTTAACAGCTATATGTCTACAAGGACTTCATTAAACAGTTCATATTCAAATTTCTTAATTGATACTGGAGCCGACATCTCCATAATTAAAAAACAGCAAATAAATAATAAAGAAAAAATAAATACTAAACAAATCACAGATTTGAAAGGCATTGGTCGGGGAATAACTAGCACTTTAGGCACAATAAAAACAGATTTAAAAGGCGATGACCTTCTAATTTATCATAAATTTCATGTTGTAGAAGACAACTTTCCAATTCCCTGTGATGGAATAATAGGCCTAGATTTCATAAAGAAATACAATTGTATTCTAGATTATGGAAAAACAGATAAACTAATCCTAAGACCATATGAGTTCCCTCAAACAATAACAATGAATCTAACAAACTGTTTGTCGGTCAACACAATCACAATACCAGCTAGATCGGAAGTTATTAGACAAATTAAAATAAATACAAATAACAAAAATATTTTCATACCACACCAACAATATCCGAAGGCATTTATATCGCAATTGCCATTACAAATAACGAACAAACTTTCATTAGAATTATTAACACAACACAAAACAACACAACTATTCAAAATTATAAAATTAATACTGAAAATTTAGATGATTATACACTAATTAATTCAACAACACACAGTAAAAGTAGCACAAATACAGAAAAATTAAAAAGATTAACCAAAAACTTTCCAAATTTTGCTAAAGCCCAATTAACACCACTTTGCACAGAATTCATAGATATATTTGCACTAGAAACAGAACCAATCACTTCTAATAATTTTTATAAACAAAAAATATATTTGAAGGATGACACGCCCGTCTACATTAAAAATTATAGGTTACCCCAAACACAAAAAGGAGAAATAACTAAAGAAGTAAAAAAGCTAATCAAAGATGATATCATAGAACCTTCAACATCGGAATATAATAGTCCAATTTTATTAGTTCCTAAAAAATCACTTCCGGGAAACACAGAAAAAAGATGGAGATTGGTTGTTGACTACAGACAAGTGAATAAAAAATTAGCAGCAGATAAATTTCCCCTTCCAAGAATTGATGACATTCTAGATCAACTTGGAAGAGCAAAATATTTTTCATGCCTAGACCTTATGTCCGGTTTTCATCAAATAGAATTACACCCAGACTTTTAGGGACATCACTTCATTCACTGCTGAAAATGGCACATATAGATTCAAAAGATTACCATATGGATTAAAAGTAGCTCCAAATTCATTCCAACGAATGGTGACATTAGCATTCGCTGGCCTTAAACCATCTCAAGCATTTCTCTACATGGATGATTTAGTTGTATTAGGCTGTTCAGAAAACCACATGCTAAAAAATTTAAGAGACGTGTTCTCTACATGCAGAAAATACAACTTAAAATTACATCCGGATAAATGCCTATTTTTCAGCCGAGAAGTAACTTACCTAGGACATAAATGTACAAACAAGGGAATATTACCCGACCCAAGCAAATTTGAAACAGTTCAAAATTACCCAGCGCCAAAAACTGCGGATGAAGTTAAGAGATTCGTAGCTTTCTGCAATTACTATAGAAGATTCGTACCGAATTTCGCGGAACACTCAAGAAAACTAACTAGGCTTTGCAAAAAGAATGTTTCCTTCGAATGGACAGAAGAATGTCAAAAAGCTTTTGTTTATTTAAAGGAAGCATTAATCAGCCCAAAACTTTTGCAATATCCAGATTTCAATAAAGAATTCTGCATAACAACAGACGCTAGTGGGTATGCTTGTGGAGCAGTCCTTAGCCAAGAACATGATGGCAAACAGTTACCAATTGCCTACGCATCCAGATCATTCACAAAAGGTGAAGTAAATAAAGCAACAATAGAAAAAGAATTGGCCGCAATTATTGGGCCATAACCTTCTTCAGACCATACGTATATGGTAGAAAATTCTTAGTGAAAACCGACCATCGCCCATTAACATACCTATTTTCAATGAAAAGTCCTTCATCCAAGCTGACACGGGTAAGATAAGATTTAGAAGAGTACGATTTTGAGGTGGAGTATATAGCTGGTAAAGAAAATCACATCGCGGATGCATTATCCCGCATAACTATTACAAATTTAAAAGATATGTCAGTGGAAGCAAGTAAAATATTAAAAATAACAACAAGATCAGCAGCTAAAAAGACCAATAATAAAACTGAAATTAAAGAAAGTCACAAAGAGAGCCCCAAAATTTACGAAGTAAAATAAAATTAAAAATAATATAATAAAGTAAAAACAAAATTTGTACAAGTTATTTGGTTGGCAATAAATTGGATTGGCGTGGCGCTAGCAATGGTAGCAATGGTGACGTACATTTGACAATAACTGAAGAAAAACGTGGTGATATTTGGCTTGAAACGCAATGAATGCATTGAAGTAACATGGTATGGTAAAGGCACTGAAGAAAAATGTGGTGGTATTTGGCTTGAAACGCACTGAATGTATTGAAGTAACATGGTATGGTAAAGGCACTAAAGAAAAACGTGGTAGTATTTGGCTCGAAACGCACTGAATGTATTGAGGTATGGTAAAGGCACTGAAGATAAACGTGGTGAAGACATAACAGCTGGAATTGGGTCAGATTTGAATGGACAAGCAGTCGGTTGCGTACATAAAAAGGGTGGAATATTAAGGACTGGCAACAAAATGATGGCGGCATAACTGCATAGCTTTAAGTATATATATATGTAATTAAATAAGGTTTTTAGAAAAATTACGGCTCTTCAAGTAGCCAACCAAACAGCAGTAATTTGCTTAGGGGTAAAGTTTATCAAAAATTTTTTTTTTCCCCTCACACTACACAAGAAATATAACCGAGTAATAATCAAAAGAAAATTTTTTTTTTTCAGTAAATTCGACTGCTCCAATTAAAATTTAAATTTTTTTTGGAAATAATTTTTTCTCATGGATAGTGCATTGCAAATTTAAATTTTTTGGAAATAATCTCTTCTCATGGATAGGGCATTGCAATTGAAAATATAATTTTTTAAACTCGAAAAATTTGTCTATTAAATTTTAAAATGACTTGGTGGAAAATTGCACTAAACGGCATCTTAATAGGAATAGCAGGATACGAAGTAGGAAAAGAAACTTCAGGTGAAAACACCTACGATACTAAAATAGTTAAATATGAACCACACCATATCGTGGAAAACAAGGCAGAAATTTCCGGTAAGTGGTTGACCGCTTTTGTATGCGTAGCTACATTTTTAATTGTCACAATAATAATTCTATTAAAAAATTATATCAAGAACAAATTGAGACAATTGAATAATGTTCAACAACGCATCTAATTGGCAAGAAATATATGACAAATTAAATGAAGAAAAAGCAAAAGTTGGCAAATCATATAAATGTATTAATAAAAGTATTCCCATAACAAAAGAAACTATAGTTAAACATTTAAATACAATTCTGGAAGCTCTTAACAACATTAGACAGGTGATCAATGTGGGAAAGCGCATACTTACCGTAGAACACCAAAAAGAAGCTTACCAAT
Organism: Campiglossa producta; assembly: GCA_964058755.1. Taxonomy (NCBI): domain Eukaryota; kingdom Metazoa; phylum Arthropoda; class Insecta; order Diptera; family Tephritidae; genus Campiglossa; species Campiglossa producta. Next base: position 56,894,179 of record CAXKVI010000004.1, on the reverse strand, counting down.
TTTTCTCAACAGCTCGAGACAAACTAGTCTCTGCTCTAGCCAAACACAATATCGATTTTGAAGTACCAAATACAACGGAAGAAGAAATTCAAATTGATTTTTTATTACTTCTACCTGAACGCGTTCCTAGCCGAACCCCCTCACCTTCATCGGCGGAAAAATTCAAAATAAACATCCCAATAAAAAAGGTCACAATGCCACAAACCGTAGTAGAATTTATTAAAACTGCTTCGTCAGTATTACCAGAGTTTGATGGTAAGCCTGAGAATTTACATAGTTTCCTAGATGCACTCGATATACTTGAGCAAATCAAGGATACACACGAGGCATTGGCCATTACCATGATAAAAACAAAGCTGAAGGGTACAGCAAGGAATTTTATTAGTAATGAGACCACGATCGAACAAATAAAAAAACAAATTAAAAACCGCAATAAAGGGTGAATCAGTGGAAGTTTTAACCGCTAAACTTCTGAACATCCAACAACGTAGCAAAACTGCTAACCAATATACTGCGGAAGTTGAAAAAATTACGCGATCATTAGAAGGAGCATATATCTCTAATGGATTAAACCCAGACTTAGCCACGAGATATTCAACACAGGCAGCAGTTAAGGCCATGTGCAAAAACTGCTCTAATGACAAGGTCAAGATGATCATGCAAGCAGGAACGTTCTCTACAATGAACGATGCAATCTCCAAATTCACTAACAGTTGTACCGAAATCACTGGCAGCTCAAACCCGATTTTAAATGTACGACAGCAAGGTCAGTACAAGAGTAATTCCCGTGGAGGTTACCGTAGTAACAACTATGGAAATTACCAAAATCGAAATTCAGACCACAGCCGAGATATAACAATAACTCGAGGTCGTACAACGACAATAATAACCGGAGAGGATCACAAGCCCAAAACGGCAATAGATCCTACACCCAGAACCGTAATGTGCGCGCCATAACTGAAACGGAAAACCAGGAAACTCCACTTCAAAATTAACAAAAAGAAAAATATGCGTACTTAATCTAAATTTTAACAGCTATATGTCTACAAGGACTTCATTAAACAGTTCATATTCAAATTTCTTAATTGATACTGGAGCCGACATCTCCATAATTAAAAAACAGCAAATAAATAATAAAGAAAAAATAAATACTAAACAAATCACAGATTTGAAAGGCATTGGTCGGGGAATAACTAGCACTTTAGGCACAATAAAAACAGATTTAAAAGGCGATGACCTTCTAATTTATCATAAATTTCATGTTGTAGAAGACAACTTTCCAATTCCCTGTGATGGAATAATAGGCCTAGATTTCATAAAGAAATACAATTGTATTCTAGATTATGGAAAAACAGATAAACTAATCCTAAGACCATATGAGTTCCCTCAAACAATAACAATGAATCTAACAAACTGTTTGTCGGTCAACACAATCACAATACCAGCTAGATCGGAAGTTATTAGACAAATTAAAATAAATACAAATAACAAAAATATTTTCATACCACACCAACAATTATCCGAAGGCATTTATATCGCAATTGCCATTACAAATAACGAACAAACTTTCATTAGAATTATTAACACAACACAAAACAACACAACTATTCAAAATTATAAAATTAATACTGAAAATTTAGATGATTATACACTAATTAATTCAACAACACACAGTAAAAGTAGCACAAATACAGAAAAATTAAAAAGATTAACCAAAAACTTTCCAAATTTTGCTAAAGCCCAATTAACACCACTTTGCACAGAATTCATAGATATATTTGCACTAGAAACAGAACCAATCACTTCTAATAATTTTTATAAACAAAAAATATATATGAAGGATGACACGCCCGTCTACATTAAAAATTATAGGTTACCCCAAACACAAAAAGGAGAAATAACTAAAGAAGTAAAAAAGCTAATCAAAGATGATATCATAGAACCTTCAACATCGGAATATAATAGTCCAATTTTATTAGTTCCTAAAAAATCACTTCCGGGAAACACAGAAAAAAGATGGAGATTGGTTGTTGACTACAGACAAGTGAATAAAAAATTAGCAGCAGATAAATTTCCCCTTCCAAGAATTGATGACATTCTAGATCAACTTGGAAGAGCAAAATATTTTTCATGCCTAGACCTTATGTCCGGTTTTCATCAAATAGAATTACACCCAGACTTTTAGGGACATCACTTCATTCACTGCTGAAAATGGCACATATAGATTCAAAAGATTACCATATGGATTAAAAGTAGCTCCAAATTCATTCCAACGAATGGTGACATTAGCATTCGCTGGCCTTAAACCATCTCAAGCATTTCTCTACATGGATGATTTAGTTGTATTAGGCTGTTCAGAAAACCACATGCTAAAAAATTTAAGAGACGTGTTCTCTACATGCAGAAAATACAACTTAAAATTACATCCGGATAAATGCCTATTTTTCAGCCGAGAAGTAACTTACCTAGGACATAAATGTACAAACAAGGGAATATTACCCGACCCAAGCAAATTTGAAACAGTTCAAAATTACCCAGCGCCAAAAACTGCGGATGAAGTTAAGAGATTCGTAGCTTTCTGCAATTACTATAGAAGATTCGTACCGAATTTCGCGGAACACTCAAGAAAACTAACTAGGCTTTGCAAAAAGAATGTTTCCTTCGAATGGACAGAAGAATGTCAAAAAGCTTTTGTTTATTTAAAGGAAGCATTAATCAGCCCAAAACTTTTGCAATATCCAGATTTCAATAAAGAATTCTGCATAACAACAGACGCTAGTGGGTATGCTTGTGGAGCAGTCCTTAGCCAAGAACATGATGGCAAACAGTTACCAATTGCCTACGCATCCAGATCATTCACAAAAGGTGAAGTAAATAAAGCAACAATAGAAAAAGAATTGGCCGCAATTATTGGGCCATAACCTTCTTCAGACCATACGTATATGGTAGAAAATTCTTAGTAAAAACCGACCATCGCCCATTAACATACCTATTTTCAATGAAAAGTCCTTCATCCAAGCTGACACGGGTAAGATAAGATTTAGAAGAGTACGATTTTGAGGTGGAGTATATAGCTGGTAAAGAAAATCACATCGCGGATGCATTATCCCGCATAACTATTACAAATTTAAAAGATATGTCAGTGGAAGCAAGTAAAATATTAAAAATAACAACAAGATCAGCAGCTAAAAAGACCAATAATAAAACTGAAATTAAAGAAAGTCACAAAGAGAGCCCCAAAATTTACGAAGCGCTAAATAAATTTGAAGTAAAAAGACATGTCGAGCTCGTTTTCAATCCTCCGAAATTATATTTCAAAAAAGGAAAGAAAATTTGTAGCAATGTTGATACAAGCAACCTAATTGTTGAGGATAAGATTGACTTAGGACAATTCTTTACCAGGCTCGAAAGAGAAGCCGGCAATTTAGGACTTGTACAAGTACAGTTGTCCTTAGGGGACAAATTGTTTAAAAAGAATTATACTGCAGTAGGCAAATTTATGGAAATGGGAAATAAGGTTCTCAAAAAGTTAACAATCGCTCTAACCCCAGAGGTTATATATGTGACAAATCCCGGGAAAATTAAAGAAATTCTGCACAAATATCATGACGATCCTATTAGTGGTGGCCACCCAGGAATAAATCGCATGACAGATAAAATCAAGCAGAAGTATAGCTGGCTGAATATGAAAAACGACATAAGAAAATACATAAAAAACTGCATCCACTGCAAGAAAAATAAAACCAATAAACATATAAAAGAACCAATGACAATAACGGAGACGCCTCCGAAGGCATTCGATATTGTTCAAATCGATACAATCGGACCATTACCGAAATCGATAAATGGAAACGAATATGCAGTTACCATCATATGCGACCTAACCAAATACTTGGTAGCGATCCCAGTTCCAAGCAAAGACGCAGCAACAGTCGCTAAAGCCGTGTTCGAAAACGTCATTTTGATTTATGGACGCATGAATACAATAATGACAGACATGGGCACAGAACACAAAAACAACTTATTCAAAGAGTTGTGTCAACTATTGAAAATTAAGCATAAAACGTCAACACCATACCATCATCAATCTGTGGGTACTGTAGAACGCAGTCTCCGGACATTCAATGAATATATACGTTCATACATATCCAGTGACAAAGACGATTGGGACGAATACCTCAGGTATTTCACGTATTGTTACAATACGACGCCATCGACCACACATAAATATTATCCATTTGAATTAATATTTGGGAAAAACCCACCGAATTATGAATTTTTAAAAGAAAATAAAATCAGCCCCTTATACAACCACGAAGCCTATGACAAAGAAGTAAAGTATAGGCTTCAAACAGCACAACAGAGAGCTAGGAAATTAGTCCAAGAGTCTAAAGAAAAACAAAAATTAAATTATGATAAAAATAGCCATAGTAAGGAAATTAAAATAGGAGACTTTTTATTAGTTAAAGAAGAGGCCTCCCATAAGTTAGAGAATAGATATACAGGATACTATAAAGTTAAAACTATTGATAAAAATAACAACTATACATTAATTCCACATAGCATAGGAGATAGCAATAAAAATAAAAAGGAAATCGTAATTCATAAGAATAGGCTTAAACCAATTTAAAACCCTTTAAAAATAAGCATAGCACTTTAACCATAATAAATTCGTAACAAAAAAAAAAAGGCATCTTTTTATACAGGCATTCAAATTTACTTAATCCGATATACGGCACAAGCCGTATACAAACAAACACAAAACAAGGGTAACAAGACACTAAACAATTAAACAAAACGTCAAACGGTTCATTAACTCAGAAAAATAGACATATATAGTTGACTACAAATATATATATCTATTTTTTTTAAGGGGGAAGGTGTAGTATTACATAAACACACCGCCCTTTTACTTAAATTTTCATGTGCACAAAAATGCATAAACAAATAAGAATGTACACAACAACACTTTACCCAAATTAGCTTCAATGAACTCAGCGGGAGTTTATGCAAAGATAGCACATGCCGCATATAGCGAGAGTCTTGTTACACTTGTGCGGATGGTCAAAGACACCGCCAAAGACAGTCGCTACGTCACAACGACAGTCCTACTGTCATACGACATTTATTGTAACCATATGCTGACGTAGCATATTTTAGAATTATGCATATACACGTATGTAAATATACGTTTTAGTCCGTAAATAGTTTGTAAGTATTAGTGTAAGAATTTTGTATAAAAGAAAACCAAAATCAATAAAGAAATTCATTCATTGATTGAACTTTAAACAAAATAAATTATTTGTAGCTACAGACGTAACGAAAAAGGACAGCTATCCACTACCAAGAATTGACGATACTCTGGACTCACTATCTGGTACGAAATGGTTCTCTACATTGGACTTGAAAAGCGGCTATTGGCAAGTGGAGGTTAAAGATGAGGATAAGGAAAAGACAGCCTTCAGCGTTGGAGAGGGGCTGTGGCAATTTACGGTAATGCCCTTTGGACTATGTAACGCTCCAGCTACTTTTGAGAGACTCATGGATCAAGTATTGAAAGGACTCCATTGGAAAATTAATTTCATCTAATTTAGCAAATAAATTCATTCTGCGGACAAACATTCTCGAAATAACTTCGCCAAATGCGACGCATTTGGTGCAGTGTAAATGTATCATTAGAAGAGCCGAAATAAAACTAAATAGGCAGCATTCTTTTTTATTTTATTTTTGTATTCTTCGCTTTTAATTTTCCAGATTTCTGGATAGCTTCGATACACTTCGAAGAACTCCTTTCAAATTTCTTTGTTTGCCCGGGATGTCATTACCCTCTAATTTTTGCTTATCGACTGAAAAAATACACTACGTGCATGATGCACGCGTTTACAATATCACACATGTGTGTCACACAATCATGTTTTCTAAAAATTTAGAAAACCATCAGACATGTGTGACACACACGAATTTTTTATGTTTACACGCTCACACTTCTCATCACACCGCAAATGTTTGTCACACAATTTGATCGTGTAAACGCCGCTATACAGATCGCGATCCAAGGCGACTTCTTACACAATTCATGTAACTGAAAATGTCAGACAAAGCAACAACATAAGCAATTTGACAGCTACGATTCGATTTTCAAGGACGAAGAAGAAACCTTATGATCGGAGGATGCCACCTGTAACGAATTCGCCTTGTCGCGATCCAAGAATTTTTCATGCAAAACGCTCAGTACGGATGTAACATCCATAGATATTGTCAGTAAGGATGAAAAATGTGACATCACGCAATAATCTTTGTAAACTCGGTAGCCCTGGCTTCCAATTTTGTTGTTATTATACTCTGAGCTTTGTTCTAACTCTTGAAAACGCAGATTTCTATTATTCCTTGTGAGACCAACGCCGATGAAGAATTTATCACATATTTAATGAGGATTTCCTTTGGCGTGCACAGGAGAATCATTAAATAATATTCTCAAGAATTTATTTTCCAATCAAGCACGCAAAATAGAAGATCGGCCGTGGTAAGTTTTTTGAAAATATCAGAATGAACAAATGCATACCTACATATAAGGTTTGTTTATTGGGCTGCTCTAGCTTACGCCAGATTGAGATATTTCACAAAATTGTGTTTAACGAACACTTTTCTTGCTCTAGGTTGCTCTATCTTTTGTTTCATGAGTACGCTCAAAACAAAACTAGAGTAATCCAGATCACAAATTTCTGCTCTAGCTTTTTTTATGGAGTAAGTTAGGTATTAGAGAGAGAAGCAAAATATTAAAAAAGCGCTTCCGGATTCGTGATCCTGAGGCCAAAACGCGTCTTTTGAGGTATCTCCCATATTTTTAGCTAATTTATTAGGAGTTGTCCCCTAAAGGAAACTAATACCGTAAGTTAGACAGAGAAGCAATTGTCATTCAGGAAAAAATAAATTTTTGAAAACTTCAAAAAAATTAGCTTGCAAGAAAATCAATGTTTTTGTATACGTGAATTTGCATTAATTTTGAAGATTTAAACAAAAAAACCAAATAAAAAGAAACTATCGAAATTCAAGTGTTTCATGGCATTTCTGCTCTGAGTTGTTCTAAGTTGCTATATTTCTATTTTGACATTTTTTGGTCAGTAAACAAACCTATATTCGTACGTCTTTTTTAATAATCGCTCATAGTTCAAATTGAATGTTTATTTGTATGATCTTTGGAATGAAGTGATCAAATAATTGTCTTGGCTAATGTCACTGATAGAAATACAATAAAATATTACAAATAAATATTATGACAAGTATGTATAGATATATATATGTATATCTGGTTTATTTTTAAAACCGGCACTCTGTTTTTTCATCGACCCGGCCAAGAGCAATACACCCCGAAGTGACCCTGCCTAACGCGTCACGATTCCCCCACCTAAAATTGTCATCCCCGGAACAGCCCCTTTTAGCAAGGCTGCTCCTCATTCTGGGCTGGTCCTAGAGAATGGTTCTGCTGCGTTTGCCAGAAGAAAATCTACACCAGAAGCTCACATTTCGTTTCACGTATTGCTGGTTCTTCGAGAACGGTACATATACATGTACATTACCCTTCGTACCGAAACGACCCAGGTTGTTTGATTTTATGACCCGGCCAAGAGCAATACACCCCGTAGTGACCCTGTCTAACGCGTCACGATTCCCCTCCACATTCAGTCCAGTGTGCGTCCTGCAAAGGTTGGTTAGATTTATGTAAGTTGCTCCGGACTAGATCCTAAAACATATACTTAGCGATCAAGGTTCGGGGTTTAGAATATGCCCGAGGTAGGCATACCGGTCATAAGAGGCGACTAATATGCACATAGGTAATTGACGTGCTAACTCGATGGTTGATCTACGGATATGATGCCTCTCACCTCTCATTACCCATCTTCTCCTTCCTCATGGATGGAGGGATGCCATGACCTAGAAGGTTCCACTGGTCATACCAAATCGCTACCACGACAGTCGGGCAGTACCGCAAGGGAGTACCGCAGCGTACCGGGGTCATATCCGGCCAAGGACTGTCAACTTCGGCAACCAAAACCTTCGGGGAGTGTTTTGTTGTTAACAACAACAACAACAAAAAGGTTCATTCTAGAAATCCATGAGCCCCAAAGTGTAAGTAGGTGTATATATTTGCATACAAAACTTTAAAATAATCAAAAAAAAGAATCAAGAAAAAATCAAAAAAAAAAATCAAAAATTATCAAAAAAAGCCGTTTTTGATTACTTTTGATTATTTTTGATTTTTTTGATTTTTTCAATTCAATTCAATTTATTTATTGCGGTCTACAGACCTATATGAAACAAAGTTTTGTGATAAATGATAACAAAATTTTACAACGTTACTTATATATGTAGTTAACAAGATTTTACATTACATTGATTAACAAATGTCTTAATACTAGTTTTAAAATAAGTATGAACATGTTGTATGAGTATATAACCGCGCAGCATCCAGTTGATTATGCTGACATGTTGGAACGCCTTTATAGAATGCCCCTTGATTACTTATTATCTTATAGATAATGATCTACAATGATTAAACAAAAGGCGCTTGAACGTAGAAAAGTTTACACAATCTTTTATCTCGCGTGGAAGCTCATTATAGCATTTAAGTCCTTTGTAGAATATATTTTTTTTTTTTATCTATTTCCGTTCTGTACAACGGCAGCCTGAATCTAGTGTTTTCCCTAAGCAAGTATGAGTGCGTTTCGTTTATGTATCTCAAGTTATCACTTAAATAACTCGGTAACCTGCAGTGCTTTATATTCCATACAAATTTCATTGCATGAAAAAATATTTGTTGTTTTACACTCAGAAAGTTTAGTTGTGTTGGCATGCCTATTATGGGTGTATCATAACGTTTATTAAGTATAAATCTCATAGCTCTATTTTGCATTTTTTGTAGTTTATCAATTTGCGCATCACTTGCTTGAAGAAAATTGTTGGACAGTATATAAAGTGCGGTTCGACTATAGATCTATAGACCATGATTTTATACCTTCTTCCTAGATACTTACAAGATCTTCACATAAGACACACTTTTTTTGCAATTTTGTTAACTGTATAGTCAATGTGGTCTTCAAACTTTAACTTATTATCTATATAAATGCCTAGATACTTGATAAGTTTCACTTCCTCTATGATTTCATTTTTAATTTTTAAATCGTAGTTATCGGAGTTTGTATTAATTGCCCTCGATACGACCATGAATTTCGTCTTTTGCACGTTTAATTTCAGTTTGTTTATGCAAAGCCAATCGTACAGTGAATCAAGGTCCTCTTGCATCTTCGTCAACGCGTTGGGTAGGCTACTATCACTGATTGTTAAAAGAGTGTCGTCAGCAAACAGGTAATATCGTTAATATAAACATTGAAGAGAATAGGAGCTAAGACCGATCCTTGTGGGAGGCCAATGTCGACAGGTACACATCTAGAAGTAGACAAGCCTATAACGGTTTGTTGCTTTCGGTCTGTAAGAAAACACGAAACCAGTTGAGTTTCGTATTTTTTATGCCGATACATTCTAGTTTTTTTAGCATGATATCCCTGTCAATGGTTTCAAAGGCTCTTTTAAGGTCAATAAACACGGCTAAGACGACCCTCTTTGAATTAAGCTCCTCTTTCCATTGGGAAATTACTAAATTAAGTGCTGTTTCGCATGAGTGGTTAGCTCTGAAGCCTGATTGTTCTTTTATGATTATGCTATTGGACTCAATATATTGTAAGAGTTGGTTTTTAACTACAGTTTCCATGATTTTTTCTAAGTTAGGCAGGGTATTAATAGGCCTTAGCTCCTCTGCCTTGATGGTCTTCTTCACCTTCTTAACTGGAACTATGGTAGATATTTTCCATGCATTCGGTACTATTCCAGACTGTAGACAATCATTTACTAGCCTTGCATAAAAGTGTCCCATATACTCCACTGAGTCTTTAATCACACCCTCAGATAGTAGCTTGCTCCCGCCGATTTTTCTTTTGAATTTGCTGACAAATTGTTTAATATCACCAGTAGAGATTTGGCAAAACTTAAAAGTGGCTTGAGGGTTCGCCAAAGGCGTTTGTTCATACTCAACCATATCTATATTTCGGTGAAGTTCATTAATACTGTTTACAAAGAAATTGTTGAGGTTTTCGGCGATATCTTCACTATTCCTATATATTCTCTAATTGATAATAACTTATTTTATAATTTCCTTGTTATCTTTATGGTTGACTATGTTTTTCAAGCGTTTCCACATTAAACGACTATCATCGCTAATTTTTTCGATCTCATTTTCCAAATATCGGCTTTTTTTTACTTTAATCATGGCCTTATACTCTTTTTTAGCTGCTTCATATTCTACCCAGTCGCCAGTGGAGATAGCTATCTGATAGAGATTAGACTTCTTATTCGATTCAACTAATTCCCTATCATACCATTTGTTTCGAATTTTAATTCTAACTTGTACAGGAAAGTCAAGCAGCTGTTGATATATTCTAGCGAGGCATCAGAAACAGTCAAACTTGCAAAGTTGCATTGTCTTAATAAATGTAAGAGGTTGTCAGGGCTATACGCCCTCCAGGACGTTACCTCTGACAACGTAGTAAGCGGACTTTGTTTGTTAATGTTGCATTTGAACATTATAGTTTCATGATCGGATATTTGTTTATCAGATTTTTCACAGGACACCTCTTCATTGTTCGAATATAACAAGTCTATCAACGTTGAAGAATGTTCTGTGTCCCTTGTATTAAAGTTAATTAGCTGTTTCATTGCTTGGTGAGCAAAAATCTCATTCAACCAGTGTACGAAAATAAACTTTATTGTACGGTACTATTTCGTTTTGTTTATTACTTTCATAGTTCAGTACAAAACAAAATCTAAAAGCTGAGTTCACTTTGAAAACTGTAAAATACATTTTTTGAAATTTACATCCAAAATAAAAAACAAAATAAAAAAAATATTTTGTTCTCTATGAACATACATTCAAACACTTATATTTTTCTTCAATCAATTGAAACGTTTGTGTTTATAAATTTTTTTTTGTTGGAATTGTCACAAACAAAAAGCAAACGTTTCCAAAAAGTAATAAACTGTAATAACTGTAGCCAATCGTCTTCTGCTGAGTGCAGGACATTGACACAGCAGATGTTGAACACTCTCCTCCTCTTCAATACATCTGCAACTGCGACAGTAATCGTGAGTTATTACGCCCATCCTAGCACCATGTGTGCCTGTTAAGCAGTGCCCTGTTAACACCCTTATCAGAGATGAGACACCGGATTTATTAAGGGACAGCAGACAGTTAGTGCGTCCTTTGTTGTACGAAGGCCAAGTTAGCCTTGATATCTCGCACGTCGAGAGACCTGACCGGAGCTCTTTTGACCTTTGTAAGGTATTTGTACTAGCTCGGAGTTTGAAAGAAGCCATGGGAATGCCTACCAGATCATTTCCTGGAAGGAGATGAGTGGTGGTACCTCTTCTGGCCAGCTCATCCGCTATACAGTTGCCTTCAATATCCCTGTGACCAGGTACCCAAATAAGGCTGATACTGAAGTGCTGAGCCATCTCGTTAAGAGATCTGCGGCATTCAGTTAGCGACTTTGTGTTGTCGACACATGAGTTCAGTGCCTTTAGCGCGGCCTGACTGTCTGAGAAGATAAATATCCGTTTGCCGTTTTGGGGCGTAGACTCTAGGCTTTTCACTGCACCGTGTATTGCCAGCATTTCAGCTTGGTACACGCTGCAGTGGTCGGGAAGACGATCGGAGATCTCTAGTCCCAGGTCCGGTGAAAAGATAGCTCCACCCACCTTCCCTTCAAGCGCTTAGAGCCATCGGTGAATATGTTGATGGCATTCCGAACAGTATGCGGTCTGTTATCCCATTCTTGTCTTGTGGGTATTTTCACCTCGTAGTTCCTAACAAACACGTTGCTTGGCGTGCAATAGTCAGTATGTAATGGTATGCTCACAGGTGCATGGGAGCCTAAAATTGTGGCGTGACCACATGTGCCGCCCTTCCATACGTCGGTCTCCCTTAATCGCAGAGCTGTAATCACAGCTATTTCTTTAGCCAGCAGATCGAGTGGTGGAAGATTCAGCATTGTGTTGAGTGCTTCTGTTGGAGTGGATATTTCATGATCGGATATTTGTTTATCAGATTTTTCACAGGACACCTCTTCATTGTTCGAATATAACAAGTCTATCAACGTTGAAGAATGTTCTGTGTCCCTTGTATTAAAGTTAATTAGCTGTTTCATTGCTTGGTTAGCAAAAATCTCATTCAACCAGTGTACGAAAATAAACTTTATTGTACGGTACTATTTCGTTTTGTTTATTACTTTCATAGTTCAGTACAAAACAAAATCTAAAAGCTGAGTTCACTTTGAAAACTGTAAAATACATTTTTTGAAATTTACATCCAAAATAAAAAACAAAATAAAAAAAATATTTTGTTCTCTATGAACATACATTCAAACACTTATATTTTTCTTCAATCAATTGAAACGTTTGTGTTTATAAATTTTTTTTTGTTGGAATTGTCACAAACAAAAAGCAAACGTTTCCAAAAAGTAATAAACTGTAATAACTGTAGCCAATCGTCTTCTGCTGAGTGCAGGACATTGACACAGCAGATGTTGAACACTCTCCTCCTCTTCAATACATCTGCAACTGCGACAGTAATCGTGAGTTATTACGCCCATCCTAGCACCATGTGTGCCTGTTAAGCAGTGCCCTGTTAACACCCTTATCAGAGATGAGACACCGGATTTATTAAGGGACAGCAGACAGTTAGTGCGTCCTTTGTTGTACGAAGGCCAAGTTAGCCTTGATATCTCGCACGTCGAGAGACCTGACCGGAGCTCTTTTGACCTTTGTAAGGTATTTGTACTAGCTCGGAGTTTGAAAGAGGCCATGGGAATGCCTACCAGATCATTTCCTGGAAGGAGATGAGTGGTGGTACCTCTTCTGGCCAGCTCATCCGCTATACAGTTGCCTTCAATATCCCTGTGACCAGGTACCCAAATAAGGCTGATACTGAAGTGCTGAGCCATCTCGTTAAGAGATCTGCGGCATTCAGTTAGCGACTTTGTGTTGTCGACACATGAGTTCAGTGCCTTTAGCGCGGCCTGACTGTCTGAGAAGATAAATATCCGTTTGCCGTTTTGGGGCGTAGACTCTAGGCTTTTCACTGCACCGTGTATTGCCAGCATTTCAGCTTGGTACACGCTGCAGTGGTCGGGAAGACGATCGGAGATCTCTAGTCCCAGGTCCGGTGAAAAGATAGCTCCACCCACCTTCCCTTCAAGCGCTTAGAGCCATCGGTGAATATGTTGATGGCATTCCGAACAGTATGCGGTCTGTTATCCCATTCTTGTCTTGTGGGTATTTTCACCTCGTAGTTCCTAACAAACACGTTGCTTGGCGTGCAATAGTCAGTATGTAATGGTATGCTCACAGGTGCATGGGAGCCTAAAATTGTGGCGTGACCACATGTGCCGCCCTTCCATACGTCGGTCTCCCTTAATCGCAGAGCTGTAATCACAGCTATTTCTTTAGCCAGCAGATCGAGTGGTGGAAGATTCAGCATTGTGTTGAGTGCTTCTGTTGGAGTGGAGCCGAGGGCCCCGGTTATGCAGAGTTCTGAACTCCTTTGGACTTTTTGTAGCTGCTTAAGGTACGTGTTCTTGGTTAGTGCCGGCCACCAGACCAGCACATCGTAGAGTAGAATTGGGCGAACAATAGCTGTGTATATCCAGTGCACCACTTTGGGAGAGAACCCCCACGATATACCAATTGCTCTCTTGCAAGTAAACAACGCGCATGTTGCTTTTTTAACTCGTTCCGCTCTATTGTCGCTCCAGAGTAGTTTCCTGTCTAGAATAACTCTTAGATATTTGACTTTGTCACTCAGTACTAAAGTTGTATTCCCAATTTTTGGTGGTATTAAGTTCGGTATTTTGTACCTCCTAGTGAAGAGGACAAGTTCGGGTTTCTCGGGATTAACCTCCAAACCTGAAGCGTTCGCCCAGTCGCATACTTTAGTCAGAGCATTTTCCATTAAATTGCAGAGGGTTTGAGGAAATTTTCCCCGAATGATAACGCAGATGTCATCGGCGTACGCGATCACTTGGTAGCCTTCAGCTTCCATGAGACGTAAAAGTTGGTTTACAGTAACCAGCCACAGGAGCGGAGAGAGAACACCTCCTTGCGGGGTGCCTCTGTTAACGAGTCTGTGAATCGAATTACCGCCTAGCTCCGTTGTAATCCGTCTGCTAATAAGCAATTTGCGGATAAACTCCACAAGGCAGGCATCTCCCCGCAGACCCGTTAACGCCGAGGTAATGGCTTCCGGTAGAACGTTGTTGAAGGCACCTGCTATATCAAGGAAAGCCACCAGTGTATATTCCTTTGTGTCAATTGACTTTTCTATAGCAGATACCAGGGAATGCAAGGCAGTATCAGTCGATCTACCTTTACTATAGGCGTGTTGAGCCCGCGACATATGAGTTGAGTCTATCGATCTTCTGACATAGTCCTCCAAAAGTCTTTCCATAATTTTAAGTAGAAATGAAGATAGGCTTATTGGCCTAAAATCATTAGGTTTAGAATGGGATGGTTTCCCGGATTTTGGGATAAATACTACCTTAACCTCTCTCCATGATGCAGGTACATAGTTGAGCCTGAGGCAACTAACAAACATGGTTTTCAGCCAGGGCTTAATAAGCTCGGATGTTTGTTGTAGCTGGGCCGGGAATATTCCGTCCGGTCCTGGCGATTTATAGGGCTTGAGACTGGCTAAGGCCCAGTCCAGCTTTTTATCATCGGTTAATTCCTTTATCAGCTGATCAGAAAGCATTTCATTCCCGACCATAGTAGTAGCCGTGTCTGTGCATGTCGGAATGTGAGCATCCAGAAGCAGATTCATTGTGTCAGTGCTCGAATCGGTCCAAATCGGAGGCCCGTTTGGCCTTGCGAATTTCCTTCTTGTAGTTAGGTTAGATTAGGTTGCAAGGGCAGGACAGAGTACCCAGACCCTGCCCAACACTTAGGCCAGAAAAATTGGCCCATTGTGATACCCTATACGGTCTCTACACCACCCTCATGTCCGAGAACAAAAGCTCACACTCAAGGCAGGGGAACGAACCAATTCGTGGAATCAATAAATTTGGATAGCGCCTTTATTTCCATTTTTGATACCTCAGCGATGTCGTCGAGGAACGGTTGGCCGAGAATAGCCAAACGTCTTCTGCTAAGTGCGGGACAATGACATAGCAGATGCTGAACGCTCTCTTCCTCTTCAATGCATCTGCAGCTGCGACAGTAGTCATGAGATAAGACGCCCAGCCTTGCACTGTGCGTGCCTATTAAACAGTACCCAGTTAAGACCCTTACCAGAGAGGAAATACCCGATTTATTAAGAGTCAGCAGGCAATTAGTACGCCCTTTACTATAAGAAGGCCAAGTTAGCCGGGAAATCTCGCACGTCGAGAGACCCGACCAGAGCGTATTAGCTCTTTTTAAGGTATTTGTGCTAATACAAAACTTGAAAGAGGCCATGGGAATGCCAACCAAGTCATTTCCTGGAAGGAGATGAGTGGTGGTGCCCTTTCTGGCCAGCTCATCCGCTCTGCAGTTACCTTCAATATCCCTGTGCCCAGGTACCCAGATAAGGCTGATACCGAAGTGCTGAGCCATCTCGTCAAGAGATCTGCGGCATTCAGTTAGCGACTTTGTGTTGTCGACACATGAGATCAGTGCCTTTAGCGCGGCCTGACTGTCCGAGAAAATGAATATCCGTTTGCCATTACGAGGCGTAGACACTAAGCTTTTAACTGCACCGTGTATTGCCAGCATTTCCGCTTGGTACACGCTGCAGTGGTGAAAAGATACCTCCTCCCACCCTCCCATCAAGCTTAGAGCCATCGGTGAATATGTTAATGGCGCTCTGAACAGTATGTGGTCTGTTATCCCATTCTTGTCTTGTAGGTATAATAACCTCGTAGTTCCTAACAAACACGTTATTTGACGTGCAATAGTCAGTGTGTGATGGTATCTTCACAGGAGCATTAGTGCCTAAGATTGTGGCGTGTCCACTTGTCCCGTGCATCCAAGCTCCCGTCTCCCTTATTCGCAGAGCTGTGATCACAGCTGCTTCTTTTGCCACCAGATCAAGTGGTGGAAGATGCATCATAGTGTTGAGTGCTTCTGTTGGGGTGGACCCGAGGGCCCCAGTTATGCAGAGTTCCGAACTCCTTTGGACTATTTGTAATTGTTTAAGATACGTGTTCCAGCGTGTACCAGCACTCCGTACAGTAGAATAGGGCGAACAATGGCTGTGTATATCCAGTGTATTACTTTGGGAGAAAACCCCCACGACAACAACGCGCACGTAGCTTTTTTGACCCGTTCCGCAATGTTGTCACTCCAGAGAAGTTTCCTGTCAAGAATAACTCCTAAATATTTGACTTTTCACGTTTCACGTATTGCCGGTTCTGCGAGAACGGTATTTGTACCTGTACAATACCCTTCGTACCGAAACGACCCGGGTTGTTTTTTTTTATAATGACTCGGCCAAGAGCAGTACATTTCGAAGTGACCCTGTCTAACGCGTCACGATTCCCTCACCTATTGTCATCCCCGGAACAGCCCCTTGCAGCACGGCTGCTCCTTATTCTCTTGATCCGGGCTGGCATTGAGCCAAATCCTGGCCCAAGAGAATGGTTCTGCTGCGTTTGTCGGAAGAAAATATATACAAGACGATCACACTCAGTACAGTGTGCATCATGCAAAGGTTGGTTGCACAAATCTAGTTGCTCCGGACTAGATCCAAAAACACATCGGCCAATTAGTTTCTATAAAAATTTTGTGGCGCCCTGCTGTTCACGTCCTAGGACGTCCCGAGGCAAGCGACGCTCATATGTTGCTTTATCGCCCTCTAATAATAATCAAGTCTCCACGACCTGCAATAATTATATTGCCCAGCAGAATATATGTGTTCCCGGCTGTAGCTTACTTCCTAGTGCATCAACAGCACGTCTCTAAACTCTTTAATAACTTCTTCCGGCACTAGCACGAATGAAAGTCAAGTCCATCAACTTCTGGTCCCGCACTCTTCGTGCACTGTATGTCGGCACAGGATATATGCGTCTGTGGCATCGGTCAAGTGCAACTCATGCCTAGGCCTGTGTCACCTACGCATATGTTCTGGGCTCGCAAACAGAAATCTCTGGACTGATGTGTTTGTCGCGCCTTGCTGTCGAGTTGTGCAGCCCTCAACGCCGACGGATGTACACTCATCTAATAGTGAACGAATTCCGCCGGCTTCAGGACTGCAACGGAGATCAATATCGCGACATAACCTACCACCATCTGGGCGAACACATCAGTCTTTAACTCCCAGAGTGGCCATTGCCTCTCCTTGGCAATTTAAATTGTTGCAATTTAACTGCAACGGCTTGACCGGCAAGATAGCGGAGATAACCACATTTATGCAGCTACATAAAATCAAAATTGCTGCAATCCAGGAGACAAAACTTGGCCCCCACTCGAATCTCCGAGCGAGTGGAGGCTACCACGTACTCCGGCATGATCGTACGGACGGCGGAGGTGGTCTCGCGTTCCTTGTACACCATACGGTGCAGTATAGGGAATTTGATATCAACACTGACCAAAGTGACTTACCTTTAGAGTGTCAAGGTATTGTTATACAAGCTGGTGGCGTTGATCTCGAGCTAATCAATATATACATTCCTCCCGTCACCTGCAGCCCCAGAAGTTATCGTCCTGACCTTAGGGCGTTTCTTTGTGGCGATAACCGTATCATCATGGGCGATTTTAATGCCCATCATGATATGTGGCATTCACACCTTTCTGTGGACGGCAGAGGACGGGAAATAGCCGAGCAAATTGATAACTCCTCTTTCTGTACTGTGAACGGAGACTCCTCAACCAGGATGGCTGTTAACTGCAGTAGCTCCCCGGACCTAACTATTGTTAGCCCGGGGTTAATTAACAGCATCAACTGGCAACCTATGGTGGCCCTGTCATCCGACCACCTGCCTATCATCCTGTCTGTCGATCGTGCCACGGATTTTATCACGTCGGAGAAAAGAACTTACGTGAATTTCAAAAAGGCCAATTGGGTCGGCTTTTTGGAATTCACGGAGAGCTCCTTTGGTGATCTTCCCATTCCCACTGACGTACACGTTGGCGAGCGCAACATACGTGAGGTCATTAAAAAGGCTACAGCCTGTTTTATACCAGCTGGTAGGATATTAGGCCTAACTTCCCAGCTGAGGCCGCAGCCTTGGTCAACGAACGTGACCTCATACGCAACATCGATCCATCTGACCCACAGATCGGTGATCTCAACGTGGAAATCAGAAGGCTGGTTAACGAACACAAACAAACCAAATGGGAGGAGCACCTCAGGTCTTGTAACCTCTCTACCGGTGTTGGGAAATTATGGTCCACCGTCAAGTCCTTGTCGAATCCTTCGGGTCCACCAAAAAATGTCGACATTACCTTTGGTGACAAGACAATAAATGACCCCAGGAAATGTGCACAGGCTTTTTGTCGACAATATGTCCCACACCCTGCGCAAGACAGGGCTAGACGTGGAATCTTCAGGCGTGCGCATAAACACAAAAACTATGCCCCCGTTCCCATCACCGCTACAGAGGTTCAAGAGGCCATCCGGAAGGCCAAAAACTCCAAAGCCATCGGCCCTGATGGCATAGCCATGGTGCATCTAAAACACATCGGCCTAGCGGGAGTCAAATATTTAACGGCCGTCTTCAATTTGTCTCTGATCACAGCTGTTATACCCGACAAATGGAAGCAGGCAACTGTGATCCCACTACTAAAGCCTGGCAAGCCAGCTACCGTTGGGGAGTCATATCGCCCGATATCACTCCTCTCGCCAGTAGTAAAGACACTTGAGGCGGTCCTACTCCCGCTCTACACATCACACTTGATGTTAGCCGAGCACCAACATGGCTTCAGGAAAGGTAGGAGCACAACATCTGCTCTAAATGTCATAAACACTCAGATAACTGACGGTCTTAATCAAAATAGTCAAGCTTTTGACACAGTAAATCATGGGCAACTTGTAGCTGATTTGGAAGACTCGTCACTCCCCCCCTGTCTAAAGCGTTGGACCGCCAATTATCTCAGTGGTCGTCGGTCGTCTGTTGTATTTAGGAACAAAAAATCTAAAGCCAGGAAGATAAAACAAGGGGTACCACAGGGTGGTGTCCTCTCCCCGTTATTGTTTAACTTCTATATTTCGAAGCTTCCTCCTCCACCAGAAGAAGTTACGATTGTTTCTTATGCAGACGATTGCACGATATTGGCAACTGGTACTTCCGTTGATGAGCTGTGCTCCAAAATAAATGGTTATCTCCCCTCTCTAGTCGAGTTCTTCACTGCCCGAACCTTGACATTGTCGCCAACAAAGTCTTCGGCGACCTTATTCACGACGTGGACGGCGCAGGTTGGCATGGAATTAGAAATCTATGTAGGTGATCATAAAATACCTACTGTCGCTCACCCAAAAATTTTAGGAGTGACTTTTGACACCATGCACACTTTCGCTGCCCATTCAGCTGCAATTGTCTCAAAATTACAGAGCCGCAACAAAATCCTCAAGTCACTAGCCGGCAGTACTTGGGGTAAAGACAAAGAAACGTTGTTGGTAACGTACAAGGCAATTGGTCGGCCGATCCTGAACTATGTAACCCTGCGGGTTAGGGGTTTAGAATATGCCCGAGGTAGGCATACCGGTCGTAAGAGGCGACTAATATGCACATAGGTAATTGACGTGCTACTCGATGGTTGATCTACGGATATGATGCCTCTCACCTCTCATTACCCATCTTCTCCTTCCTCATGGATGGAGGGATGCCATGACCTAGAAGGTTCCACTGGTCATACCAAATCGCTACCACGACAGTCGGGCAGTACCGCAAGGGAGTACCGCAGCGTACCGGGGTCATATCCGGCCAAGGACTGTCAACTTCGGCATCACTCCCCAAAACCTTCGGGGAGTGTTTTGTTGTTAACAACAACAACAACAACATCCTGAACTATGCGTCGCCGATATGGTCGCCGGGGCTTGCAGACGTTCACTGGAG